>JAKTQZ010000007.1:0-322330 GCA_030579435.1 Ogataea nitratoaversa
TTTTTATTTTTTTTTTTTTTTTATTTTTTTTTTTTTTTTTTGGCAGGCCTATTTATATTTTTACCTTTTTTTTTTCTCTTTGATTCTTTTTTTCCTTATTTCAAATAATTTTTGCATAGATTTTAATTTATTTTATTTTAATTTATTTTAATTTATTTTCTACTTTCCTAGGAATGTTGAGTGTTATATATTTTTGTAGGGAGTTTTAAAGTGTTGAAAAAGTATATATTTTTTCCCTGTTGTACAAACAAAAATTAATTATGAAGTTGTCAATTACTGTCTAATAATATTATTGAGCTTTCACATAATGAAAACTTCATTGATGAAATGTTTAACAACAACATAACCATCTTTGAAACTATCTTCTTTTTTTTCATCCTCTTTCCCATCATCATCATCATCATTATCATCTGACGATGGATCATTATTATTCATATTAGAATTATGATTATGAATATTATTATTATTATTATTTGAATGACGAACAATTGCAGCAGCATGAGTTGCATTAGTTGATGTTATATAAATTGGAAATTTAAACCAATTTAATTTATTTAAATTTTTGATAATTTCTTTTTGATTATTTGATAAATTTAATTTGAATGGAGTTATTAATTGATTGATATAATATAAATCATTTGTTTTTTGAATAATTGAATCATCTGGATCTAATGTACATAATTTATTTAAAGTTGTAACTATTTCAATATTTGATGATGATGAAGAAGAAGTTGATTCTATTTGTTCAATTTCATCATTTGATTGATGATGATGATGTTCTAATTTAGGATAAAATATTGATTCATTTTCTAAATTATTTGATAATTTTGAAGAAGTTATAGCATCAAACATTGATTCTAAAACTTCATCATTATGATCAATTAAAGTTGTTTCTAATTTATTTAATTCACTTATATAAGTTTCACTTAATTTTCTTGATAATTTTGGTCTTTCAATTGATGATTGTTCATTAATGATATTATTATTATTATTATTATTATTATTATTATTATTATTATTATTATTATCAATTTTATAAAGATCAACATTATTAATTAAAGAGTTTGATTCTTTAATAATTCTTAAAGTTGATTGAGAAACGTGTAAAATTGAAGATAATACAGTATAAGTTAAAAAAATTGGTAAATAAATACCAAATTTATAAACCAAATTAATCCATTTAAATTTTCTTGATAAGAAATTAGTAAATTTATTATAAATTGAAATTGAAGAGGAAGAATTATCAATTGGTAAATCTTCTGTAATTAATTGATTAGTTGAAATTGATGATTTATTTGAAGAAGATGAAGAAGAATAATTTGGTAAACCTGTAAATTTGATTGGTTTTAAAACATCTAAAACAACATTTTCATAACCATTAATGAATTGTAATTGAAATTTAGAATTATTTTCAAAATTGATGAAACCATTTGAATCAATTTTAACATTTGGATTTTTATCCAAGATTTCAAAAGGATTAATAAAACTAATACCTGAACACCACCATGAAGTTCTAATATCTGATCTTATATTAGAATATAAAGAGATTTTTTTAAAATTAGATAAAGATTTATAAAAAATTGAATTTGGTAAAGTCATTAATAATAATAAAGGTATTTTATTATTACTACTATTATTATTATTATTCTTATTAATTGTTGAATCATCATTTGAAGAAATTAAATCTTTCAAAAATAATTGTTTACCTGTTGAACCTAATAAATAAGGAGCTAAAGAATTAAATAATTTAATTGAAATTGAATTTCCAGGAGTTAATATACCAACATGAGGAGAACAAAAAGTTGTAAAATTCATTGGAATTATATTATTATTATTATTATCAAAATAACCTTTTAAATACAAGACACCTAATGCATATCTTGCAATTAATCCACCTAATGAATAACCAATAAAAGAAAATTTAGTAATTTTATCAATTGAATCATCATTATTAATTAAATCATTAGTTAATTGAATAATTTCCATTGCAACTCTTGAACCACATAAATCAATTCCATCATAAGTTTTAAATTTTTCATTAGATTTTGTCTTATGAGTAATCAATCTTTCATTTGATGAATTATTATTATTATTTAATTGATAACTAGTTAATAATTGAGATTCAACATAATTGAAATGATCAGAAGTTCCCCATAAACCATGACAGAGTATAACTAAATGAACGTTTTGTTTCTTTTGCATTAATTGAGAGAAAGAGAGACAGAGAGAGAGAGAGAGACAAATAAGAAAAGTGAGTGAATGTATTCTATCAAAGATAAAGAAAAAAAAGAGAAAAGAATAAAGATAGACAAGACAAGACAAGACAAGACAATTTAAGAAAGGGGAAAGGGGGAAACTACCTTCCTAAGGGGGGATATACTTATGTATTTATATACCTCTCTCTCTTAATTTAATTTAATTTCTCCTTTTATCTATTTATCTAATCTGTGCAGATGTTAATCTATTAGATAACGGGGGGAAAGTGGGTTGAATGGAATGAAAAGACACCTATACACCAATTAACCGGCCAATCATTAAACCAAAGCCGATCGACTGACAGGCCCTACACCACACATCCCTACACCACTAAACTTACACACCCCTACACCACTAACCTCGCTCCACACACCCCTACACCACTACACCACCACACAACACCCCTACACACCCCTACACCCACAACAAACTCCGTTTTTCGGATTTCTCTTTTTCTTTTTTCACTGTCAAATAATTTAAAATTCAGGCCGGGAATTATCGCTTCCCTTTTAATTAATTCTTCTTTCACTATAAATCGTATACACATAATAATAATAATAATAATAATTCTCTTCCATCAAACTCCGATTTCCGTTTTCCGATAATTTTTTTTGTGTGTGTCAATTTTATTGATTCTTTAATTATTTCATGAATCTTTTGGTTTGTTTGTTCATTGATTGATTTGATTGTATGTAAATTTGTTATATAAGTTTTTATATTCTTCTTAATAAATTTATAATCATTTTAACATTTATTTATATATATAATATAGATTTTGTCAGGGTATAATTATTTGTGTTTTCTTTTTGTTTTTTTTTTTGTTTGGCTGCTTTAATTAAATTAATCCCTTATCAAAAAAAAAATTGTGTTGGTTTTGTTAATTTAAAGTTTAAATCTTAGATTTACTCCAACTTACATATAAAACAACAACAACAATTACTATTTCATTCAATTGAATTGACCCTGATTCATTCATTCATTCATTAATTACACCCTTTTTTCTTTCATTTAGATCGATCACTCATTACAACAACACATCATCTTTTTTTATTTTTTTTGGATCAATTTATACAAAATGTCAATATTCAATTCATCTCATTTTATATTGAAAAAAAAATGTATTAATATTCGATCATTACATTTATTATCAACTAAAAATTCATTAAATAATTCATTTTTATTCAAATCATCATCAAATGTCCCTTTCATATTCAATCATCATCACTATTCAATAAATCGTCATTTCTCAACAACTGTATCACTATTACAGAAAATTCCAATTACTTCATCATCATCATCATCAACCAACACCACAACCACGAAACCTGATATAGTTATACCAATAATTAAAAAAAAATCTTTTTTTAATGATACTTATTTTGGTAGATTTGTTAGAATGTCAATTATAACATCTGGTTTAATTAGTGGTTCATTTGTAACTGTATTAGTTGCATTTTTCATCTATGATATAACAACTTATACACCACCAGAACCAATTGAAAATTTATTAGTTCCTGAAGCTGCATTAATTCCAACAATTGGAGGTCCTGAAAATTTACCAATTTTAACTCATCAATTAGATGCCTTTGATTCAAATTCAAAAGAATCTTTAAGACATAAACCTCATTTGGTTGTATTAGGTTCAGGTTGGGGTTCAGTTGGTGTTTTAGAAAATTTAGATAAAAATGATTATGATGTTACTGTTATTTCTCCAACTAATTATTTCTTATTTACTCCAATGTTACCTTGTGCTGCTGTTGGTACTTTAGAATTGAAATCTTTAATGGAATCAATTAGACATATTGTTGGTAGAGTTAATGGTCATTATTTACAAGCAAGTGCTGATGAAATCTTATTTAGTGAAAAATTGATTAAAGTTAGTGTTAAAGATACAAATAGACAATTTTATGTTCCATATGATAAATTGGTTGTTGCTGTTGGTTCAACTTCAAATACTCATGGTGTTAATGGTTTACAACATAGTCATCAATTGAAAACTGCTGAAGATGCTATTGAAATTAGAAGAAAAATCGTTCAAAATTTAGAAAAAGCTTGTTTACCAACAACAACCGATGAAGAACGTAAAAAATTACTTTCATTTGTTATTTGTGGTGCTGGTCCAACTGGTGTTGAAGTTGCAGCTGAAATATTTGATTTAATGAATGAAGATTTAACAAGAACTTTTCCTAAAATTTTAAGACAAGAAATTTCAATTCATATCATTCAATCAAGATCTCATATCTTAAATACTTATGATAAAACTATTTCAGAATATGCAATGAGTAGATTTGAACATGATCAAATTGATTTATTAACAAATTCAAGAGTTAAAGAAATCTTACCAGATCAAGTGATCTTTGATCAAAAAAATTCCAAAACTGGTGAAATTGAAACTAAAACAGTTCCATTTGGTTTATGTTTATGGTCAACAGGTGTTGCTCAAAATCCTTTAGCTCAAGGTATTGTTAAAAGTTTATCAGGTTCTCAAAAAAATAAAAGAGCCATTGAAACAGATGCTCAATTACGTGTCCTTGGTGCACCATTAGGTGATGTTTATGCAATTGGTGATTGTGCTACCGTTAGAACAGATATAGCTGAACATTGTGCAGACTATATCCGTAAATATATCATTGGTTCTCATTCTTCACAATTCATCAAATCTCATATGATTATTACAGATGATGATATTAAACATATAGGATTATCATATTTCGAATTAAAAGAATTAACTAATCAAATTTCATTAAAAAATCCAATTGCATCAGAATCATTATCTTTAGTGGAAGAATTAATTCCAAAATATGATCAAGATAATAAAGGTGTCTTATCATTTGATCAAATAAAATTACTTTTAAAAGAAGTTGATTCAAAAGTTACTTCATTGCCTGCAACTGCTCAACGTGCCAATCAACAAGGTAAATATATAGGTAAGAAATTAACTAAATTAAGTAAATCATATACAACTTTATCAATCAATGATATAGTTGATGGTGATATAGATAATGCAATTGCCAAACCATTCAAATATACTCATTTAGGTTCTTTAGCTTATATCGGGAACTCAGCCGTTTTTGATCTAGCTCCAGGTTATACATTTGTTGGGGGTCTTGTTGCTATGTATTTATGGAGATCAATTTATTTTGCTCAAAGTGTTAGTTTTAGAACAAGAGTCTTGTTATTCATGGATTGGTTGAATAGAGGGATTTTCGGTAGAGATATTCTAACTGTTTAAAATGGGGAAAGTGGAAGGTATTTTTAACGGTATCCTTTTTCACTTTGTTTATAGATGTTTGCTTTTGTCCCTTTATGATAATATATAGTTTTTTTTTTTTGCCACTTGTGCTCCATTATTTTCCTTTGTTTATTACTTATATCCTTTGTCTTTTGTTTTTATTTTATTCCCTTGCTGTTTTTTTTTTTTTTTATTCTTTTCATTAGAATTTACTAGGCATTTTTGAGTTTCTTTTAGTTTTGAAAAATCCCATTCTCTTTTGCTTTTATTAATAATAGATATACAACAAATATTCAGTGCTCATACTTCAATCTTCGTACAATTACTGGAAAAAAAATTAAAGGCTCACTACTTGCGATAAATACTCCAGGTGGCTCATTATTCACGTATTTAACTACGTATTTACTATCTAGTATACAAACTAATCAAAAAACACACTGAAACAAAAAAAAGATGAAAAAAAAAATAAAGTACAAAACAACAAATATAAAGACAAACAATGAAATTACACTTGTTCGCTTAATTCATCTGCAACGACACCTAAAACTATTCCAAACGATTCAATTAATCCTTGGAGTTCTTCTGTCAATATTGACCCAGGTCTTGTTGACTGCTCAGACTCCGGTAATTTGTATACCGCACCATTGTTGGTGACGATGGAATTTGTATTTACACCCAGTCCTAGTTTATTACTAGAAGTGATTTGATGCTCTTGTTGTTGTTGAGATTCAGAAGCTGTTGAACTGATCGATCCCCCACTAATATCTGTACTCACCGTGCTTGTTGAACTACTTGTTCCACCACTACCGCCATTGTTGACTCCTCCTCGATGATGTTCACGTTGGTAATCCACACTGTGACTGTTCTTTTCGTGATGGAATGGAGATGGGTGAACATATTGAGAAGATTGGAGTGGTTCAGCTGAAAAAGAGGAGGAGGAGGAGGATGAGGAGAACAATACATTCAATGGGATATCCAGTGATATGTTCAAATCCTTCAATTTGTCCAAAAATGATATCTTATCGTACGGCTCTTCTTCTTCTATGATGGTTTCCCCTGATGATGAGCCATGATTGTTGTTTAGCACAGAAGTGCTTGATGCATTCGTATTTTGATTAAATGGGAATTGAGATGACGAAGGAGATGACACAGAAGTACCAACCATATTGTCAGGTGTCGCTGTAACAATCGATGAGTTCATTATCAGCGTGGATTCATTATCTAATGAGGATAATGAACTTCGTGCTGTTGTTGTTGATGTACCGTTCGATTTGCGTCTTGATGCCTGATCTTGACTATGCGTTGTAGAAACTGATGTGGATGAACTGCCATTCTGTTGTGGTATTCCTGTACTGAACGGATTACGCAGAGATGGAGATGACCCGTCATTGGGTTGCTGTTGGGATGATGCAGCCAACTGTGGATCCAGTGATTGAAATAAAGGGGTGGCAGGAAGTTGAGGTAAATGATGATTATTGCTCGTATTCTGTATTAGTAATTTCTGCTGTGGCGACAATGTTGGATGATCCGGAACATTAGGATCAAAAACATGACTTGATTGTCTTTCAGGAGTACTAATTCCTAATATGCCTCCATTGATACCCATACTTTTCTCCGCCACCGGTGTCATTACTAATGGTAACGTAGAAGCTAAATTAATATTCACTCCAAATTGATTCAACGTATCTGGAGACAGTGTATTGTTACCAGACAACAAAGATGACTGATCTTGTTGTTGACTGAAAGATACTGGAGTTGGCATTTGAAGTCTTAATTGAGAACGTGTTCTACCAATATTTTGTAAATGTTGATCTCTTAAATCCGCAGCTTCGTTATTACTTAAAGGTGGGGCAGTATATGGACCAGTCAGCGAAGAAGCAGCAGTAGATGTAGTTCCATTTGAGGTGAATGTACCAGTATTAGATTGTGTAGTTGATGTTGACGATATGGTACTAGGTGACATTTTACTATTGATAGGTTGTAACAATGGTTGTTGATATGATGCTGATGATGTAGCTAAAGGTTTCATATGAGGCATGGCCATCGACTGAGACCCTCTAGTTGGTGATAATAAAGAAGTCGTTGATGATGGGCCATCAAGAGTATATTTCTGTGGTGATGGCGTACGACGTGCATTGGTTATGGTTGATTTGGTTGCTCTACGTGCCACAGGTTCTGGATGTTGTGATTGCTCATATGACACAGTAACAGCTCTTGCTCTTTGTTTGTCCTGGAATGAGTAAAGAGGTTGGGATTGAGATTGGGCTTGTGATAAAGAAGGGGGAATTTGAGCTTGCGTTGGAACATATGTTTGAGAGACTGATTGTTGTCTGACTAATTCATCCATACTAGGTATTTCAATTGGGACTATTGGTGAATCACTTCGTATAGATGAATCTTGTCTTACTAGGCCTTCTGATGATGATTCATGTTTAGTTGGGGTCGCTGTTCCTGTTGATGCCTCTGTATGTGTTTCTGTGGTTGTTTTCAGTCCAGTTTCTATTCCTGTTCTTGCCTCTAGTTCCATTCGCTTCCATGTTTCCATTCTTCCATCCCTTTCTGTTTCCGTTTGCGTTTCGAATTGCATTCCTAAATGTCCTTCTGTCTCGGATTCAGCCTCTACTTCCATTTCTGGCCCTGTTACTGTTTCACTTCCCATATTAAGTTCAGAGCCATCGGTGCCACTGTTACCTAATCCAAGTGAATGCTTTGGTTGTTCATCTTGTCTTTCATTCTCTGATTCTTCATCCTGTTCAAATAGTTGTAATAAAGACTTAGGCGCCTCCTTTTTCTGATTCAATGCAATCGGTGATGTTCCTCGGCTAGTCACTGGAGGGCGACCATTTTTAAGAGTGATTGTTGCTGATTGTGTGCCTGTTGCTGTACCGACCGCTCCTATTGTTGATCCCATCAAAAATGTACGGTTCCCAACTGCTGTTTGATATGTTGTATTATTAGCATAATCGTTATGATCATATGTTTCTTGATAATGAGTTGGGAAGTAACTTTGGTCGTCAGGAATGATTTCATCAACATGAATTTGGTTTTCAATAATATATTCAGCAGATTTAAGTGAATCAAAATCCCATTTCACATCACTATTATTAGGATCATCCAAATTGATTATACTTTCATTTTCATCATCATAATAGATAGATTCTCTATTATTTGATCTGTTATCTCTCCATAACAAATAACGTGTAATGACTTCTTTTAAAGCAGTGGTTGGCGTTTGCTTGTAAGTTTTGATGAACTTACTCTTGTTTAGTAATTCTTCAGCAGATGGTCTCAAGCTTGGCTTTTCTTCTAATGCCATCGCAATAATCTCCCTTAATAGCGGTGAATATTTCCTACCTTCCAACCTTGGTGGTTCATGTTGAGTAATTAATTGCATTGCTCTCATTGCATCTTTATCACTATAAGGTGGATTCCCTGTAACCATTTCATAAACTGTAATCCCAAGTGACCATATGTCTGCCTTGACGTTATAGTTGGCACCTTCTAAAATAACTTCAGGAGCCATCCAATATGGTGTACCTGCCATTGTTGTTCTTCTCATAACGGTTGAAGTTAGTTGTGCAGCAACACCAAAGTCACAAAGCTGAACTTGACCGTCCTTTCTAATCAATATATTGGCTGCCTTTATATCTCTATGAATGACACCATGATGATGAATAAACTGTAAAGCCGTCAACAATTCTCTTACTATTATACTGATATAAATCTCATCCAATGGACCTGGTCTGAGTAAAGTTCTGACAGACCCACCCGCACAATAATCCATTATGATCCATAATTTATGTCCATTTAAGTAAGAACCATAATAATGTGTCACGTTGGGCACCGATTTCAGTTGTGATAAGAATTGTATCTCTTGTTGGACATCTCTAACTTCTTCTTCATCAGTGTCTAAATTCAATATTTTGATGGCAATTAATTCCTTAGATTCTAGATGTATACCTTTATGGACAGTACCAAATTTGCCTCGTCCGATGACCTCTAATCTTTTATAGAGTTGAGTCACGGGTCTACCGCTTGTAGTGATGACACTGACCTTACTTGATACTGTTGCAGTCATGTAATATTAGTTATATGAGAATGCCTTTGCAAAATAAAAGTGTGGAGTTGGGGGATGAGAAGTTAAGCTTTTAATGGAGAAGCGATTATGGAAGTCAGCTACTCAGTTAGGATCAATAAATTATACGTATTTCTTTTTCACTTGCTGGAAAAGATTTGATGGACGTGTTTAATATTAGGGTACCCAGTATTATAGATAAACTAGGATACTCCAGATTCAAACATTGTAGAATCTTATAGATCAGTACTATAATATGTGATCTGAAGTCGATGAGACACAAGCAGACGTCTGCTTACCCAAATGATTACGTTTGGACCTTCTAGACGCGACGATAGTCTAGTGAGGAGATTTTGTTTCCGGGTAATCAATCCACTTACATCAGCAATAAACAATACAAATCAAAAAACTAAAAATTACATCAGCACTTGCGTAACCATTTTCATCGCTGAAAAAAAGGTCAAAGAAATAGTAAATGGAGGTTTTAAGAGTTATGAAATAATAAGTAAGAAGAAGGTTCACAAAGTCTCTTTAACAAAGGAGACATATCAACAGGCTAAATTGCAGCATTCCCCTCACTCAAATAGGAACTTAAAGTGAAGTGATTGAAATTATGTTCAAAAGCATAGCTACTACGGGTGATTTTGCTAGGCTTTTCAAGACCACAAAGATCTCTCAGATACCAAATAGGTTAGGAGAATTGGGTCATGATGCTGCCAGTAGATATCCAACACATCAAATTATCGAGTCATTACCAGCCACTTTCTCTAGAAGAGACTTTGGTTTGAAGTTCAGATTGCCTAAAAAATTGAGAACTAGATATATTGTGGTTAATGATTTCGATAATAAATACCAATTGCCTGATTATGAACCAATTAATGGTTATTACTGGAAAAAGTTAAGATTTCAAGAGCTTGGTATTCCAGTTCAACTAAGAAACAAGTCGTCAACCTCTTCAAATATAAAAGCAACCACAAATCCACTGTTTCCAAAATCATCGAATGAAAAGTCAAGTTCAACAGCTGCAAATCAATCTATAGCACAAGCATTAGGATTGGAGATTCAATCATTGACCAGTAAAGAATTTCAATCATTGCAGTCTCATTTAACATCATTAAGAAAACCATTTTTAGAATGGCTGGCTAAGAGATATCCAGAAAGAATTGCATTATCTGATCTAACTAATGAAATTATTGAATTTTTAAATGTCACAAATCAAAAGGAAAAATTTATTCAAAGCACATTAAAAGCATCTGAAAAGCAAATCACAAAAGCATATTCCGAATCGTTGTCGGGAACAGCAGGATTGTCATATAACTTAAAAGGACGTGTTTCACAATCTCCTAACGGTGCCATTTCAGAAAAATACTATCCTGGTCGTTTATTGAATTCACGTGCTATTGGCCGTCAATTCGCATTGGGTGGTTTCATTGGTAACTCAATGACAGGTGGTGCACATTTGAAGTACTTAAATAGATTGGCTGATAAGGATAAGCCATTGAATAATGAAGGTATGTTCAGTAGGGAATTTACTATTCCTTTGACCCCAAGAAATGCTTACATTGATTTGAAAAGTGGCAGATTAGATTTGGAATTCCAACCACCAAGGGGTAGTAATTCCAACAATAAGTTCAGTAAGACTAGTATAACTAAACTAGCTCCAAGATCACCACTTGGTGGTAAAGGGAGTAATACTTCGGTTTTAGATTCTTTATTAGGTCTTTTGGAGAAAAAACCGTTTTAAGAACAAATTTAATCTATTTTTTGCCCCTGTATATACATATATAATAAATTAATGTTTATATTAAACAAATCTCATAACTGTTTTCTGTCGATCCCAATAAAATTTAATTTACAATTAAGGTAGAGAGTAAAATCATTTCTATTTTTCTATGTACATACACGTTAAAACCCTTGACGAATTATATTTTTCTTTTATTCCTCAATAATTAAAAGAATTTAGACAACAACAATGCGGTAGCAACACTGGCATTTAACGAGTCGACTGAATCATCTAAATCCTCAATTCCTCTTCTACTTTCCAATCCGACAACAAAATCACTTCTGTTTATCAAATTAGTACGTATACCTTTACCCTCACTACCAACTACCAACAAGACAGGACCGGTTTCTAATACTTTGCCTAGATCTTCAGTATCGAGATATCTTCCCTTATTGAATTTTGATGAAGCTAACGAGTTAGGTGCCACAGTGGATATTATTGACCATGATCCTTGTCCACTTGCAGAAGATTCATCGAAGAAATTTAGTGGTTTGGAAGTTGAATAAATTGGAACAAACTCTAAAGCTCCCGATGAAGTTTTTGAGACTATTGGTGATAATGGCGCACAGTTACGTTCTGAAAGAACAATGAAATCAACACCCAAATAATAGGCAGATCTGATAATAGCACCTATGTTATGTGGATCAGAGATCTCATCAAGGTATAAAGCTAATGGGTACTTAGGTTTATCAGTCTGGAGATTTGATAGTTTCGGAATAGCTTTATATGTAGTTGAAACTGCTGTTCCAACGTCATTAGTTATTATTTCATATTCGTCTGGTGTTGCTCTAGATAACGATTTGATTTGATTGATTTCCAGTGGTTTAGTTTCCAAAACTAATCCATTATGAACCCCATTTTTGGTCATTAGATTCAGATCAAGTTTGGTAACCTTATCATTTATCGTTATGTTCAATTCTTTAGCAAGATCCAATATTTCATTAGTTTTCCCTGTATCCTTAGGATTAAGAACGAATAATCTACCAAAATGACCTCTCTTGTTTGCTCTTAAAGCTGCCAATATAGGATTGGTACCATATAAATAGTCAACTAAAGGTTGTAATTTCAATTCGTTTAAAGTCTTCTTCAAATCTTTTCTCGACCTTGGAGTCTTATCAAAATCATCATCAAACTGATTCTTTGTCTTTCTCGTTCTACTTCTAGCAGTTTCTCTTTCTAATTCTCGCTTCTTTTCAGCAGCATGATGATGTGCATGTTTTCTTCTAAACCATGTATCCTTATCTTCTCCATCTCGTTCCCAGGCCTTCAACCTTCTGTCAACTGGCATATTTTTGTCGAATGATACTGACTTATTTAGATTCATAAATTGGGTTTTAAAAGGTGCCCTTGGACCAACTTTTTCTGACTGAACTACGTGATGTGCAACATCTTTAGCAAAGCTGTATAGTATTGCCCGTGTTGACTTCATCTTGCTTATCTGCTGAATATCCTGCAAACTTTTCTCACTATTGATATACTTCTTATAAAGGTATCAAAAACCCAAAATTCACAAGTCTCCAGATATAAATCAAATCAACAATATAAAAATTTTCAACCCCAACTTGCGGCTCAAAAGTATACATTCGCAACCTACATAATTTATGTTACATAACAAGCAATAAATCAGATTTCTTCAAAATGATAAGATTGCAATAATATCATTTTTGGATCTTTAAATAAAGGCAATTAATTAATCATCAAAAGTGTTCAAATGAAGATATCTTTCAGTAATTAAAAATAGTTAGTTAAAAATGGGTGAGAAATTTAAAATATCATTGGGATCATTTGATTATCAAAAAATAGGTCAAGGAATACGAAGAGATATCAAGACTAGACTGATACCATTTTACATATCTGATTTCAAAGATGGATTGAACTACAGAGTCATCCCATCAACTGTTTACGTATTTTTCACCAACTTGTTACCTGCTATAGCTTTTGCTCAAGATATGTTTGATCATACAAAAAACTCTTACGGAGTGAATGAAATATTATTGTCCAACGCTATGGGTGGAGTAATATTTGGGTTATTATCAGGAACACCACTATGTATAGTTGGAGTCACAGGGCCCATTTCTATATTTAATTACACAGTTTATGAATTGATAGAACCTAAGGGGATACCATATTTTGCATTCATGTGCTGGGTTTGTCTTTGGAGTATGGTGATGCATTTAATTTTAGCATTTACGAACTCTGTCAATGCAATGAGATTTATTACGAAGTATAGTTGTAATGTTTTTGGATTCTTCATCAATGTTGTTTATATTCAAAAAGGGATACAAATATTATCCAATCAATTCAAGCGAAATGGTGTTGACAATGTGGCAGCTGGATTTGCTAGTGTTGTTGTTGCATTAGTCATGGGTTTATTTGGTTTGGCAACCTATTTCTTTGGAGCAAAGAGTCGATACTTAAGACCATCAATAAGGAAATTTTTCAAAGATTATGGAACACCATTATGTGTTATATTTTTTACAGGATTTATTCATTTTGGAGGATATTTGAATAATGTGAATTTTGCTAAATTACCAATAACCAAATCATTTCGTCCAACTTCTCGTGATAGACCCGATGATTGGTTTATTAGATTTTGGCAAGGTGTTTCAGTTGGAGATGTTTTCTTAGCATTACCATTTGGATTTTTACTAACTGTTTTATTTTATTTTGATCATAATATTTCATCATTGATCTGTCAATCTGATGAATTCCCAATAAAGAAACCTTCTTCTTTCCACTATGATTTTTTATTACTTGGTATAACAACGGGAGTCAGTGGACTATTGGGAATACCTGCTCCAAATGGATTAATACCACAAGCTCCTTTACATACTGAATCTTTATGTGTCCATGAACACGATTATTCAACTGGGAAAGATAAGATTGTTTATGTTGTTGAACAACGGATTAGTAATTCTGTTCAAGGGTTAATGACTTTAGGTATGATGAGTAGACCGTTATTAATTGTATTAGGTACTATTCCTCAAGCAGTATTATCAGGGTTATTTTTCATTATGGGGATAAGTGGATTAGATGGGAATTTTATTACAATGAAGTTGAGATATTTATTTACAGATCCCAATTCATTAGAGACAGATTGTGAATTTCCAGAGAATTTTGAAAAAATTGGTTCTAAATGGTTTAAATTATTTCTAATTTTTGAACTTGTTGCATTTGCATGTGAATTTGGAATTACTTGTACAAAGGGAGCAATTGGATTTCCAGGAGTATTAATGGTTTTTATGATATTTGCAATATTCTTTGATAAAATCTTTCCTGAAGATGAATTAAAATTGTTAGATTCTAAAGCTGCTGATGATTTAATTTTGAAAAGTTTGAAATCTGATTAGTAGTTGAATATAAGAAAAGGGAATTGAATTGAATTGAATTAATTAAAAAAAGAGTAAAAGAGTAAATTAAAATGTAGACAACAACAAAAACAACAAAAGGGGGAGGAGGGACAAGGACAAATCATAACTTACCATCTCTTCTTTCAATATATCTAATATAATAATTTTTTGTCCAAAGTCTCATTCTTTTACCATAAATCAAATAAGGAACAATAAACATCATAGTACCAAAATCAATAATTGCCAACATGATATATGATTTTTTAGTTCCCAATGCATCTAATATAGGAGAACAAGTAAATGTGAAAATAGCACCAATTAAATTATTAATCAAAGCAACACCAATCATTCCTTCTAAAATCATTTCTGGATATGCATCCATCAAATAACCCATTCCTAAATCACCAGCACAAGCAAATCCAAAACCAATGAAACCTAATCCAACGGTATAAGTCACTTTCCATGACCAAACGTTATATGTTCCCAATCCAAATAGTAACATACCTAAGGGGGAGATGATAGCTGCTGGGAAGAGTAACCAAAGTCTAGTTTCAGCTTCTTTGACACCATTATTACGATTAGCCATATAAATGACGAAATAATCACTAAAATATCCTGCATACAGACAACCAATGATTGCACCAATGACACAAGGAACATTCATTAGAGCAACACCTGTATTTGAATAACTCCATGGTTCATCATAATAGTTGTCATCTTCAGTTGTTAAATAAAAAGTTAAAAAAGCATCTTGAAGACCCCATAATAAACCACTAAGAATAATTGGAGGGAACCAAAAAACAGTAAACATCAGACGAAGTCTTTCAATGTATTGTTTAAAACCTGTTCCAATTAAATTTGTTGCCTTTGTAATCATTTGAACTCTAATCCAATATGATTTTCTAATTTCATTTTTACCTAATGATTCCACAGTTGGTGCTGAATTTGGATATTCATCATCTTCGTCATCATCATTTGATGAAATTAGTGCTGCCACTATTCCTTCATTAGTTTTTTTTTCTTCATTAGTTGATACAGTTTTATGTTGTTGTTTATTATTACCACCACCACCCCCACTTAAATCAATGACATTTCCAAAATATAAAGATCTATCGAAATAAGTTTCGTATTGGGTGAAAAAGATAATCAATAATAAAGCACCTGATATGATAACTGCACACCATCCAACCCATCTAAAACCTGCATATTGAACAATGAAACCAGCAATTAAAGGACCTAAATAAGTACCAACAGAAGTGGCCAAGATATAAATAGTTAATACCCAACCTAATTGATGACTATAATACATATCTGATAAAGATAATTGTAATTGAGCTTCTGCACAACCTTCAGAAGCACCAACAAATAATTGAGACCAAATTGTATCTGAAGTTGATTTTGCAGCACCGAACCAAGCAGCACCAATTAAACCAAGGGTAATACAAATGAAATAAGTAATTTTTCTACCATATAAAGAAGAACAAGGACCTAATAATACTGTTGAACCTGCAATTGAAACAAATAAGACACCTGCACCTGTATTCATTGAATCATAAGAGATATCATAAATTTCATTCATTGAATCTTGAACGGAACCAGCATCATTTGCAGTAGCTGCTGTAAAACCAGTAATAAAAGCTAATAAGGCAAATTGATAAATTTTAGTAGAATTAGACCAATTTAAAGGATCATTTGGAGAATCTGTTGGTTGTGGATGTAAGATGATACCATTTGGAGTTGTACGTAAAGTTGATCCAATACCTGTACCATGGATTTCAGATAATTGTTCTTTATCTAATTTATCAAGTGTTAAATTGACAGTACCAGGAATAAAATCTTCATGATACATATCAGTAAATTTACTTGTAGATGGCATTAAATTGGACATGATGAATGAATGGGGGAGGTAGGTAGATAGATAGGTAGATAAATAGATTAAAGGGAGGGAAAGAGATCTATCTGTTCCCTAATGGGTTATTGAATATGTCAACTCAAAATGATGTTTTATATATAAATTGAATAATGATGATGAACAACAAGAACAACCAGAACAAGAAAAAGAAGAACAAGACCAGAATTTTGAAGAAAAAAAAAACCTGAAACTGAAGAAAAACAGAGCAAATGATATACTTATACTATATGGCAATGTTAATTGAAAATGTGATCAATCAATGAAATACTTTTTCATATAGATAACAAATATTAATAGATGTAATTAACTGTATATATACATACATACAAACAACATTATCCTTTATTAAAATGGTGTATTCTGTAGAAGCAAAGGGGAAAAAAAAAAATTACATTAAAAATTACAGAACATCATCATCATCACCAACAATGAAAACTGATTACCCATAAAAAAGAAATTGTTATTGTCAATAAATTGCCGCTTGTCATATTTGGCATTTGGAAAGAAAAGACGTTTTGCCATGAAGAAATCGATCGCGGATAGATTAAAGACTTGGCTGGGCTGGGCTGGGCTGGGGGGGCGGAAGTGTTGGCGTGGTGGTAGAGGGTGGTGGTACCGTGGTAGAGGGTGGTCGAGGCCCGAGGGTCGGGAGTCGGTCACCGGGGGGGTGGGGGGTGGGTCACCGGGCAGGGGACAGGAATGACAGGAGCGTATACCTTATACCTTATACCTTTTCCCCCAGAGTATATTTCCCTGCCCCTGCCCGTCAGGGGGCATTCCCAAATTTAAGCTTTAATCGAATCGCGGATATAATTATTATATGTACAACAACAACTATTAGGAACATTTTTAGATAAGATTTTTGGTGAAATTTTTATCTATTATTGGTGAAATTTTTCAAAAGATTATTAGTATTTATAATATTTGATAATTTGATAATTTTACACCTCGGATATTATATATTCAAATACATACATTGGAAAGAAAGAAATGTTAATACATGAATAATACATGTAATAATAACTTATATGGGGATCGGTCACCGAAAACTTATAGGATTAGGATCAGGATTAGTTCTATTTCAACTACTACTACTACTACTACCCCCCGGTTAGTATATACAACTTAATTATCCAATTGAAGTGAAGTAAAAAATACATAATACATATTACTACTTCCTCACTCATACTTTCGATCTTTTAATCCTTCTTCAACATCCTTAACCATATATTCATACCAATAAATAGCTGGCCAAATAGTAGTTAAATGCCATAATGAATGTGCATCAATCAATTCAAATAATGGTGGGAAATCAAATAATTCAAAACACATTCCTAAACTAATACTTAAAACTAATAAAATTGGTATTAATGTCCAATTAATATCTTTATTTTTCAAATCTTGCCAAATTGATTTAGATCTTCTTGAATGATTAAAATTTGAAATTGAATGTATTATTAAAAGAATATTTTGAATTAATCCAAGTATAATATTAAATTGCATATTATATTTATAAGACCAATCAATTAATAAACGTGTAATATGACTAATGTAAATAATTATACAAAAAATTGAAAATAATTTATATTTAAAATTATTTTTAAATTGATATAATTTGAATATTCTAATTATTATACTGTAAAAACCTGATAATACAGTACCACCTGCAAAAAAATAATCTAATCTTTCTCTATTCCAAGTATCTCTTAAATGGAAAATAGTTGAAAAAATCCATGCAAACATTGTCACTATTGAAACAATTAAATATGATAAATATAATTTTTTAAAATCTCCATCAATTTTTAATTCTTTTTTATAATTTTTATAAATTAATTTGAAACCATTAAAATGAGGTATAAAATTTCCAATACTAAATATTGTACTAAATAACTCTTGTATACCAAAAATTCTAATAAATGGCCATTTCCCATGAAATTGATAAATTTCTTCATTTTTAGATGATCTTGAATTGGTAACTAATCTTTGACATTGATAATCACAATTATCAAAACATTTCCATCCTAGCAATCTTAAATCCCATGATAATGGTAATTCATCAAATGTTTGATATTTTACTTGCTCATCCAACCATATTTCAAATTGTTGTTCACTAATATCTTTATATTTTTTGATATCTGTTATTGGACATGTAACTAAATCACATTGTTTAACACAATTTTGAAATTCCACTAATTCATCTCCCAATGATGCAATTGCTGGAGATACTAAACTTAGAAATATTATTGGTCTCATTATTAATTGTTATCTTTATCCATTGTTGATTGATTGGTTCATTATAACCCCCTTCGTTCAAATGAAAGAACCGAACGCCAAAAACTTACTTTCTATATAAATTTAAATTTAAATTAAATTTCTATCAAACCCGTGTTTGAAGATTGACAGATTTTTTCCCTTTTAAATAATAATAATTTATAAAATATTGAACTAGGAAAAAACTACATATTACTTAAAAGTGTTTAATAATAAGAGAAACAAAACATTATTTATCATCATCATTGAACACAGGAATTCCCCAATTTCTATCCAAAAATCTTTTACCATTATTTAAATGAATCTTTGTAATAATTTCAACAGTTTTATCATCTAATGGAACTATTTTCAAATTATCAGCAATTCTATTCTTTGTAACACTTTTAGGTAAAACAACTGTTTTTCTTGCCACAGCCCAAGAAATTAAGATACAAACTGGACTAACTCCTATATTTGAAGCAATTTCACCTATTGTTTTATCTTGAATCAAAGGAGATCCAGTGGAACCTAATGGAGAATAAGCTTGGATCTGAATACCTTTAGATTGACAATATTTTAATAATTCTTCTTGTGGTAATAATGGGTGCATCTCGACTTGATTACAAGCAGGAATGATTGTTGTTGATGGAGATTCCAATAATTTGATTAAATTTTTCTTTGACATGTTGGAAACCCCAATTGATTTAACTCTTGGATCTCCTTTTAAAAGTTGCATTTTTTCCCATGTTTTAATAAAATCCCAATCGGTATCAATATCAAACACTCCAGGTTGATCTTTCTTGGTAACAAATAATTGCTCACCTTCATTACTTTGTGGTTTATTTAATGGAACAGGCCAATGAACTAGATATAAATCAACATAATCTAATCCTAATCTATCTAATGATTGTTGTAATCCAATTTCTGGTTCTCGATGGAAAGTTCCCCATAATTTAGTAGTAACAAATAATTCATTACGAGGAATACCAGAATCTTTAATTGCCTTACCAACTGATTCTTCATTAAGATAAGCATAAGCCGTATCAATATGTTTATAACCTGATTCTAGTGCCCATTTAACAGAGTTGTAAACTTCTTCAGGTGATGCCTTCCAACAACCAAGAGCAATTGCTGGAATCTCTAAATTGTTGTTTAATTTGAAAGTTTCAGTTGAACTATTAAAGAAGTGGAAATCAATTATTGTGTTAGTAAAACTTCTTCTTCTTGTTCTTGTTCTTATCAAAAATACAAAAAAAAAGCACGTGTCACTAGTCAGGCATGGGCCCCCATTAGATTTTTGTTGATTTGATGTGTTTGAAAAATACATACACTTGAGGAGTGATCATTCTCTTTAGTTGTTCTATATATATATATATATCAATTTGTAATAATTCGTCTATAAAAGGGTAATATAATATAATAACTACCAAATAAAAAAATAAAAAAAAAAACAACACAAAAACAAGACAAATAATCTAATATCCCTCTCGTCTAATCGGACTAATTTCACCCTTTTAAAATTAGCTAATTTCGAGTGTCAAACACAAAAACTCTTATCACTCAGATCTAGCTAGAGATCTCTACAGGTGTGCATGATTGAGTGTACACGTGTACTTCTTGTGAATTTGACTCTCTTTTTCTTTCCTTCTCTCTGGCTTTTTGTTTGAAGTATGTTCCACTTATCTTGAAGCAAATTGAAATGAAAGTACTGGTATATAGATAGATACTACAATTACAACAATTTACTCAGGTACTAAGTGTGAACTGATGGGTGTTGGCATGGTATGATGTCCGAGTAGTATAGTAGAGTCACTCAAGACGATAATGAAATTCACGTTTGAAATTTATATATTAAGCTGTAAATATATTTAATTTAATTTGAGTCGAGCCAATAAATGAATAATATTAAACGTAACGTTGAATGAATCAACAGATAGGTACGTTCATGGCCTGTCGTGTATTATATTATATCTCTATCTCTATCTCATAGTTTCTTATTCAATCAACTACACAAAAATAGCACAAAAGATCATCAAGTTTTCATATATATATATTATGACATATGGAAGAAAGTATTATCATCTTCAAATATCCCATTTTCGGATGATTTATTTAATTCCCTTAGTTTTGTACGTTCATTCCGTTCACATTATCCCGGATTTTCTGCGACGGAAGCTAGCCGCAATTTTCTTTTTTTTTTGCTTTTGACATAAGAAGCAGGAGAGATCTGCTTTGGACTTTAGACTTTGGAGTTGGCAGTTGGCAGTTGGCAGTTGGCAGTTGGCAGTTGGCAGTTGGCAGTTGATGGTACATACTGAAAAGCACAAGGCCAAGGTGACTGACTAGTCAGTGGTCACCACTATATGCATCGATCTGTCTTCATTTATATATATATGTAAGCCAACAACTTAACTAACTAACTAACTAGACATGAAATCTCGCTACCGGAATTTTGCGTTTTGAATATTTTGCGGGATGAGTTTGTTTTAAGATCTGGATGGGTGGGGGTGAGATAACAAACGTTTATGTTGAGTGAATCTTGGTAGTTTACACTTTGATGTAATTAATCATTAACACTATATCCATACTGACTTTGACAAGGCATATCGTATATAGGAACTGGATTACTTGTGTTATCACACACACACACACACACACACACAGTGACCTTTATAATAATATACTTATCTAATTTATTTAACTAATATTTATGTGTGTAGAGATGCATGCACTAACTGATATACCCCTTGCACTTTCCTATTGCGGAATCTGAGTCCCTTTTAAAAAAACCTTTGTATATTAATTTATTATCTTTTGTGTCAACAGTTTGACAATTTGACAATTTTCCTAATCTTATATTTATAAAGAATCTTTCTCTTCTTCTTCTTCTTCTTCTTTTTCTCTTTTAGTCTTAGTAGTTCTTACATTTGAATTTGTATTTGAATTTGAAAAAAAAATAAAAGGTAAAATTCTATTTCGATCAACAACAATGTCTTCTTCTTCTGACGTTTACGAAAAGATCACTCTTCCTTCGGGACATACATACCAACAACCAATTGGATTATTCATTAACAACGAATGGGTCAAATCATCATCTAAATTTGAAACAATTGATCCAGCAACTGAAAAACCAATCACATCAGTCTATGCAGCTTCAGAAAAAGAAGTTGATTTGGCAGTCGATGCAGCTCGTGGTGCTTATAAAGATTGGTTGAAAGTCACTCCTGAAGATAGAGTTTTAAAAATCTTAAAACTTGCTGATATCTTGGAACAAAATGCCGAATTGGTTTCTGCTGTTGAAGCTTATGATTCAGGTAAACCATTGACCTCCAATGCCAGAGCAGATATTGATGGTGTTGTCTCTTATTTAAGATATTGTGCTGGATGGGCCGATAAGATTAATGGTAAGATGATTCCATTAACACATAATAGATTTGCAATCACTAAAAAATACCCATTAATTGTCGGTCAAATTGTTCCTTGGAACTACCCATTATCAATGGCTGGTTGGAAATTTTGTCCTGCTTTTGCTTGTGGTTGTACAATCGTTATCAAATCAAGTGAAATTACTCCATTAAGTTTATTATTATTTGCCGAATATGTTAAACAAGCTGGATTCCCACCAGGTGTTTTCAATGTTATTAGTGGGTTTGGATCTGTTGCAGGTCAACATTTGGCTTCTCATCCTGGTCTTGATAAGATTGCTTTCACTGGTTCCACTGCAACCGGTTCTAAAATCATGCAAAGTGCTGCCATCAATTTGAAAAATATTTCACTTGAATGTGGTGGTAAATCACCATTATTAGTTTTTGATGATGCAGATTTGGAACAAGCAGCTAAATGGGCTTCATTTGGTGTTATGTATAATACAGGACAAAATTGTACAGCAAATTCTAGAATTTTGGTTCAAGAAGGTGTTTATGATAAATTCATTGAAATTTTCAAAAAACAAGTTGCAGAAGATTGGATTTTAGGTGATCCATTTGATTCAAAGACAACCTTGGGTCCTGTTGTTTCAAAAGTCCAGTTTGATAAAATTCATAGTTACATAGAAAAGGGTAAAAAGGAAGGTGCCAGATTAATTTCTGGTGACCAACTAATCACTCAATCCTCAGGTTTCTATATCAACCCAACCATTTTTGCCGACTGCACCCAAGATATGTCCATTGTCAAGGAGGAGATCTTTGGCCCAGTTGTCGCAATCTCGAAATTCACAACCGAAGAAGAAGGTGTTGAGTTTGCCAACGATACCATTTACGGGTTGGCTGCTATGTTATTTTCCAAAGATTTTGAAAGAGCTCATAGAGTTGGAGACGCACTTCAAGCTGGTTCCGTTTACTTGAATTCATCAAATGATGAAGATATTAAAGTTCCATTTGGTGGATTCAAAATGTCCGGTCTAGGAAGAGAATTAGGTGAGAATGGTATTGATTTATATACTCAATCTAAGAGTTTGTTCATCAATTATGGGAACAAGCTGTAG
Organism: Ogataea nitratoaversa; assembly: GCA_030579435.1. Lineage (NCBI taxonomy): Eukaryota > Fungi > Ascomycota > Pichiomycetes > Pichiales > Pichiaceae > Ogataea > Ogataea nitratoaversa. Next base: position 23,342 of record JAKTQZ010000007.1, read on the forward strand.
TTCTCATTATTTTTCTGTTAATATGTATATATATTGTCTAATAAATTAGTACTTGAATAATTAATTAAAAAAAGAGTGATTTAACTACACTTAATTAATGAATTGTAGTAGTATTAGCACTGCCTTGATTTCAGATCGATACAGGACAGAGCGGCGCGGCCAATTTATATATAATAACAAATTCTTTTGAAATGGAGTATAATTTATTTCAAATCTATAATTCTTCATCTACATAATAACACAGATAGACTTTTTGCAAAATAGTAACCCATGTATATAAGAAACAGCAATGTCATTACATCAAACTGATCTAATTCAATGTCAGAAACAACCAGGAGCGAACGCCGGTCTTTTATGCACGAAATGTGATGGGAAATGTCCAACTTGCGAATCTTTCATCGCCACAACCTCCACATCAACAAAGTTGAACCGTATAGCTAGAATATGCGATGATTGTTCATTTGGATCATTCAGTGATAAATGTATTCTATGTGGAAATAAAGGCGTTACTGAGGCTTGCTATTGCCGAGAATGTATATTGTTAGAAAGAGATAGAGATGGATGTCCTAAGATCTTGAATCTTGGTAGTACGAAGGCTGATTTATTCTTTGAAAGAAAGAAGGTTACTTACGGCAAAAAATGAGTTGGAGGTGTTATTGGTTGTTGTTAGAGTTCGCATATATCGCTATGGGGGAGGTGTATATTGTATGATCTGTGTATATATAAAATTATGGTGGCTTCTATATTTTTCATGGGAGTTAGCTAAATAATAGATAACAATTTAATTTTTTTACATCTCCTACCTACCTGTAGGTGTAAGTAATGTGATCTCAATTCACTGAACTTGATACTGTCATCTCAGGTTCACTGATGATGGAGTAATCAAGGGCACTGATATACTCTTGGAGGTCCGAATGGCTATCATCTGGGGAAGGGCTTCTACTCAAAAGATCACCCTCTATCACTTTCTCACAACCAGGATTCGACTCCGCAACGTTACTGTTCTTACCATCGTTATCTTTTCCAATGGCAGCATCTTGCTCAATAATCTCTGTTTTGTCATTTGATAATTGAATATCCAACACCTGTCTTATCATTGTGAGTTTTGACAACTCAAACCATAACCATTCAATTTTCACATTCAAAATCTTAGAAGATGAAATCAAAGACTCTCTTGTTTTTAAATTGAAAGGCGTCAACAATGACAATCTTTTAGACATTAATAAATATTCAACTAAAACATCCATAGAGACTTCCAGCTCCGCTTGTAATCGTTTCAACTTCTTCTCACAAGACGTTTCCCTTAGGTTGACCACTTCTTGGAACTGAATGGTTTCTGTCTCTGGAAGTTCGAGCCTCTCTGTATTCAGCTTGATTCTATCCAACGCTGATAGACAGTTGATTGACGAAATCCAAGATGACAAATCGTACTGATTGGCAACCATGTAAACATCTTTGGAATGACGCCCATATATAAAGAAAGTGCGACTTTTCAGAATACTTGTTGATTGTAAATGAGCTGGATTTGGATTTGTTTGATTTGAGAAATTTGCAAGTGGAGGTGATAGCAGTCGAGTGTTGGAATTTGTTATTGATGAGACTGTTGATGGGTTGTAAGTGTCATTTACAACCTCATCCAGTTCTGTGTTTCTATCCATTCGAACGGCAAAGGATCCATTGGGTATGATGAACGTAGGTTCAAAACTCTCGAGAAGGGAAGTAGTTGACGAGACTCCATTAGCTTCCTCCAAAACGATAATCTTTTGCAACTTAGATGTTGTTATGTATGACATTTTAAATAACGCTAAATTCTTATAGAACAGTATTCCAACTGGAGTGAGAATACAAAAGTACCGTCTCCAAGTTTTGACATTTGACAAAATCTTGGATTCTTGCTTTGACAACATACCAATTTTGAAGATTCTGGTTATCAAGTAGTCATCTGTCACAACGATGGAGTCAGAAGTAGAATTACTACATTCACTATAATTGATAATTTCACTAGAAGCATTTATTAGGAAACCCCCTTTCGATCTAGGTATTTTCAAAACCATGGAGGAATAGCGCCCTGTTAAATTGCTTCTGATGTTATCAAATGTTCGCAAATTGACTTCATTCGATGAATTCTGTAACTCTTCCTTAATCCATTCCATGGATGGTATAATATTTTCTTTGAGACCTTCAGCGGAATCACCATCTTTTTTCTTCCCGTCGAAATCGTCACTGCTTAAAAATGGGTTTTGGATATTGAAACTTTGTTTTAGTTTCAAATCGGATATAGTGTTTTTGATAATATGCTCGTAAGGGTCTACTGGAAGGGAGTTCCATAAAAATGTACTGCTTCTTTTTCTTATTAGTGTTGAAGTTGAGCTAGCCCCAATGCTCGGCTGGTTTTGAGCATAATTCTTCAGTAAAGTACCTGTTGGGTACGGTAGCGATTTAGTTGGGTCTTGGAGCGCTTCCAATATTTCACTGCTTTGATCCGTTAAAATCTTGTTGAATGGCGTATGTGTAATATTATCATAATAATACTCTAATATATCCTTAGTAACTAATTTCGTCAAATCATTATAATGGAACGCACCTCCATTTTCCTGAAGCGTCATCAAAAGATTATCCAAAAACTCAAATCTTGTCATTTTACGTTTGTTGTTGGGATTGAATCTATCAGTGTGAAGCATTATTAAAGAGTAAGTCAAAATGTAGCATAGATCGGTCGTAATTCCAGCTCCAGGATGCTGTTCATTATAGTGTCGTCCAAATTCATAAATCACCCTGTCAATTTGTTGGGTTTCTTTAGGCAACTCGTTTATCATAAGGAACTTCCGAAGGGCCAAATCAATCGGTTGGTCTTCAAAGTTGAAAAATCTTTTCATGAACTCTCTAAAGGACAATTTCAAGAATCGTTTATCATCAATTGACAAAATAGTGGCTATTGACGTTATCGGATAAGCCAATAGTAACTCATCTAAGTACTCGCCAGGAGTTTGCTTATCTTCGTTGAAATTCAAGACATCCTTTTTTTGAATATCACCCTCCATTAGTCTTGTTGCACTGGGGGACCTAGAGGAAGATTGTACAGAGGGAGAAATCAGCATTTGTAAGTTTGTTGAAGATCTTCTAGCTCTCATAAAATTAGAAATTGAGTTAAAGACACCAGAGTTGGAATTATCTTCTAATGAATTCTCAAGCGAGGTTAAAGTCTTAGATCTCTGTCTTGAAATCTTCAATGGGGATTTTTCAGATGCTGGAGGAGTATACCTTCCTGAACTGTGTGAGCTGATTACAATCATTGGGGTTGAGTCTTCAGATGGAGGGAGAGCGTGATCAGTACTGAACATATTGCTATTACTATTGGCCTTACTTATTTTTGTTGAATCACCAGTACTGGGCCCTTTACATATTGATACTATTTCACGTTTATTGTCATAAGAAAACGATCTCCCGTAATCTGGCCTGTCACCAATGGGGGGAGATATAACGGAGTCATCTTCAAATGTTAATCGTTGGTCAGACTCCATGACAGGTGATGTAGTAGCATGTTGGGACTGGGGTCTTATCTTACTCTGTTCTTCCCCGTTGTGATTAACTTTAAGAGAGAATCCTGATGATATTGATTGGCAAGCTTGATTGGTTGTGGAGGAGGGTCTATTCTCAGCTCCCAGATCAACTGATTTCAGGGAAGGTGATTGAAAATCAAGAAGAAATATTGACTTCGTTTGCTTTTTCAGTTTGGAAAGTGATCGTGACAACGAGTTCTTCTCAAAAGATGCCCCACTGTTCCGAAGTTCTACTTTCAAATCATTAGCTGATTCGGTTTGTTCGATGTTCAAAGCGCTCTGTGGATGTTGCTGATCTATATTCAGGTTCTGGGTTGGATTTGGTATCGTCGGGCCCTCTTGTAACTCCTGGGTGGATGATTGCGCCAAAGTACTCGTACTAGAAGGGATGGTAACAGTGGGAGAACCTGAAGAAGGAGAAAATCTCTTGGTGATAGATGCTACAGACAACTTTTTGGCATGCTTGGATTTTGGTGGTATCGATGTTTGTGCTCCTTGGGGTCTAACTCTGGACTTGAAAGAACTACTCCAATATCCTAACGTTGTATGCCGGTGAACATGACCATTCATATCTGGTGCTGTAACTGTAGGGCTTGTTGTCGGTCTGGCTATCCTCGACTTCGATTCAACTGGTGTAGCAGTGTCATTGTATTCTGTATCTGGAGATGACATATAATAGAGTGAAAGAGAGTGGATGACCGAATAATCTAAAACTCAAATGACTAGTGATTCATATACATGTATTTCACAAAGAACCTAAGCAATTGAGTAGTTGATGACAACTGGTAGTGACTTATTCTTGAAATTTTACACTGTATGTATGGCAAAATGTCAAAAATCATTTGAATAATGAGATATCATTTTGCTGATAGATCCGCCTTGCAGTTCCACTCAGAAATATTCTCGCATCGTGCCCTGAAAAGGCTTTTCGGATACTGCACTTTTTACTAATATATGTAGTATGTAATAATGCTACAACACGTCAGTTGAGTGATTCTTTTGTCAGATCAATTGCAAAGTCTGTAATACAAGCTATCAACTAACATGACGGCTCCGTTGGTATTAAGCTCTGTACAAGAGCATTACCTAAAAAAGGAGCTCATAAGTGTGCAACTTTCAAGAGAGATCAACAAGTTATCCCCCACATATAATGATTCAACTGGTTTAAGAAGCTTCGGGCCACCTTTCAAAATGTATGACCCAAAATCACCTCCCCCTAATCTGACGACCGATCAACTGAATGACATAGCCAATTCATACGTTGATCATTTCAATCAACAATTTCCATTGCTCCGATTTACATTCGCAGAATACTTCATCACGTTTCCTTTCATTAAAAGTCATTTAAAGCAGTTGAGAGGTAAACATCTGGATTCATTCTGGACCAAAGTCCAAGTATTTTGGGAAATTTGGAAAACGAAGAAGATCAGTAACAGTAATGATCGTGGACAGTTGTCCAAACGAAAGTTGGTATTATTCAAGCTTCGGGCATTTATGGTAATGTTTTTTAATACTGGCATTATGTGTGAGGGAGATGAAGAGTATTTCAAGACAAGTAATGAAAGAAATTCTTATAAAAAAATGGGTAAACTGGGGATAGATGGTGACAGTGATATGGACAGTCTGAAACTGCATGATATTGATCCTGATGCCTCTCATTACATAGACGGGATTGATATTAATGTAGCTGGAGTGACGGTTGGTAAAGAAACTAAGACAAGATATCTGTTTGCTTCGGCAGAAGTGAAGTTTTATATTTTCATTATCAAAGTCTCAGAACAAAAAAGTGGTAAAACATGGTACGTTAAGAGAAGATATTCTGATTTTACAAAATTTGATAACGAAATATTTAGATTGTATCCAGGAAATGACCTTCCGTTTTTGCCTTCTAAAAGCAAGAATCAGGCGGCCATGGATGTTCGGGGAGATGACTTTCAAAGTGACGATGATACTGGAAGTATTGGAGCTGATACTCTAGATGTATCCAATCTGGAAAAGAACTTTATGAATTCGTTGAAAATGTTGAACGTTACTGATTCAAATGGTACAAAGGAAGACGAAAAAGAACAACATTTGGTCTTCCCAAGGGAAAGTCTAAGAGTGTCCTTGAGGGGATACTTGAAGAATCTGGCAACAATTAAGATAATCAGAAATTCACCTGAGTTTATGCACTTCTTATCGGCAGATAAAGTTCAGCCTAGTAAAGAGGAGTTGACTGACATTGATTCCCGTCAAAAATTAGATCATCTCATGCTGATCCAGCATTACAAGTTTCAACAGGAAATCATTCAAGTCATTAAAAAGCTCGAAGCATCAATGGTTGAGTTTAAAGAGGAGACATACAAAGATGGATTTGGATATATTTTTAATCAGTTGAAAAGCGAAGAAAAAATCTCCGATTTATCACCACCATTACAATCGTTAATTCAACTTCTTCAAATTGAAGCAGCCTCGACAATGTATGAACTTTTAATTGGAAATGATAGTGCAAGGGAAACATTAATTTTAGTTAAAAGGCTACATAGCATGTTTCCATACAAAATTGTTGCTACTTTATTGAGGTTTACCAATCCATTACAAATTGTTAAAAAGCTTATAGATTTATTTACCTACCAAGTACCACTTGGATTCAATAAAAAGGCGAAATCATTATTGCAAGTCATATTCAGTAATGTCTTAGATGATGATTTGAAGAAATGTGATAAAGAATTGCACCTCATACGTGACAAGCTACTATCAATAAATCCTCAGTGTTCCTTAATGCTAGACAAATTTGATGAATACTTTTTGGCGCCAGATGAAAGTATTCTACATATAAAGAAAAACTGCCAAGTTTATAAACTAAACATTTGCATCAGTGCTCTTTTGAACAATAACGACTTGAAATCAAAGATTCCTGATCCACTACTTGTTAGTTTGATTACATCATTCAAAGAATCAAAAGAAGATAAGAACTCTTTGTACATATTGACAGACACTTATTTCCGTAATTTACTCCGTAAACATGACAAAATTTCATTACGGGAGTTATGGGAAGAACCAGAACTTATTGAGATGATTAAAGAATTGTTAGCTATCTTTTTTCAGCCATTGATCAAATTATTCAAGAGTGCAGAGCTACATTTGTATATTCCAATAATTCAAAGCTCCACAACTGAAATGATCGACCTTGTTGAGTTCTATCAGAATGATTATAATAACTTTAATAATTCCAACATTGTTTCAAGTTTCATTGGATTACAAAACAAGTATCAGCAATATATGTATACTTTTATGCGAAATTTGTATTTAACAGATCTGAAAAATGACAAGGATGACAGGATTTTTGAAGGTTTAATTGGATGGTTCAATAAGTTTTTGCGGTTTATTAGATTTATAAAGGAAACAAGACCAGACTTGAAAATCAATCTTCAGCAATTGCTACAAGAGCAAGGTTCAAAGTGTGGTATTGATAATGAAAAATTGATCATTGAACTAAACGAAATCATTGAGGAAATTGAAAGAAAGAGAGAATTATTTGACAAATTAGAGAACCAGCAAAATGATGTTGGAAATTTAGAATCACCCTCCTCTGTATCAGTTACTGGTGTGGACTCCGATTATTACAAGCTTATAAGAGATAAAAAATTGAACGAAAACTGGGACAAAATCAATGCTAAGGTGTACAATGTTGCCGCAAAGGGTGTGAATAATGAAGGCCAAGGGACAGTTAACCTTGGTGAGATGATGGGGCTGAATGACAGTGATCTGCTTGAAATTAATTTGGAATTTGTGGATCTCGATAGCGATGATGGTGCAAAGGGGAAAAGTTATATTCAAGTTATGACTCCTGATCGATTTTTAGAGAAAATACAGAATGATTATGAAATTGGAAATATCGAGTCAGATGAAACCTTCAAAAGGATTGATGAGTTTGGCGAATTTAAAAGAGATGAGATCAATAAGTTAAGTGATCTATTCAAATCAAAGTTAATCTCCGTCATAAATGAGTATCAAAGTTCTCAAAAGGGTTTATAGGTTTATACGAAGCTGCCTTATGTGGGTGATTCTACCCTTGATAAAACAGCTTTAATTTTTATATGGAATTGATATTCAATTGGTGGAATAGATGAACAAAAAAATTATGATATCAAAACAAAAGATCTTATATACAGCTAAAAAGAAACAAAAATATGATATTTGGAATTACTTGAAACCCCCTCACTTCATTTCGTACTTAAGACTCTTAAGACTCCGTTCAAACAAAGGATTAGTTTGAGTAAAACAAGCGATCACCTTTTATATGGATAGTGATTGTAATAGTAATATGAATATTATCTAATCTTGCTCTAATTCATCTAAAGAAGGAACTGAATCACCTAAAATATTTGCAACACTTTGCGGAGGTTGAATGGCAGTCAACATCATGACCAATTCGTAAACATGAGGTGGAATTGTTCTTTGATAGATCTCTAAGATACTTGTTGGGTTAGGGTAAACAGCTAAACCTTTGTAGAAGTAAATAGCAGCGTCAATGTCCTTTCCTGGTAATTCACCCAATTTTTCACCTAATGTAACTTGCTGTAGGAAAAATTGTTCCTTTTCAGCAAGATCAGTTGGTAGTGGTTCATCTTTCAAAGATTGGTTCAATTTTTCTTTCAATATTTCTAATTTCTTTGTTTTGCTCTCCTCAGCTTCTAATTGTGCTTTTCTTGAGGCTTTGGTTTTCTGTTTCACGATCTTCTTTCTGAACTCTGCGTTATGTCTTCTTGAATAGTCAAAGTAGACAATGTAACCTAAAGTTGCTGTAGCAATAGCAGCGGCACTGATCCCAATAACTCTAGACATCTTGATATGTATTAATTAACAGAAATCTTGCTTGATGTGGAACTTTGTTAGATAAACTTGCTGAAAACAGCTTGTGAATCGTCTTTTCTTCCACCAACTTATTTCAGGCTCGGTGGTTCAATAATCAATCGATGAACAACTTTGGATTTGAATTTATTTCACAGAAAAAACAGAGCAAGGCGAAAAATGGTGTTCGGGTGTGTTATAGTGCAGAGGTGTGCTACGTGAGGCTCTATTCCACTCTGGGGCATCTGAAAATTTTAGTGTTTTCACACAGAATTTTGTTATGTTAATCGGGAATCTATGGGGTTGAAACTGGAGAGAAATAATATTTCAGCAATCAAAACAGCACGAGATAATATGGCTATTGGTAAAAGAACTTCCTTGAGATCAAAACTCGACAAGAAGACTACCAAATCAGTGGTACACTCATCGCCGGTATCAACTGTCACTAAAAAGTTATCATTGGGATTATCTTCAAAAAAGGAACGTATCTTAGATAAGATAGTTGATAAGAGAGCTCGCCAAAGTGTTCCAGGGTTGGCATATTCTGGATTAAATACGCCAATAACAAATAGTAAAGAGGCTCTCTTCGATCCTAATCGAGCCGGTATCTCTAAATCTGCAGCCAGAAGAAGAAAGAGAAAGTTAAGAGATCAATTAAAGCCTAAATTGAATGATCTATTAGATGTTTTAGATGTTCCAGAGGCATCAGCAACTAGTGGTAGTATAGATAGAAGTGCAGGTGGAAGGCCAAAATATATTGCATCGGGCGATATAGCGGTTCAAAATGAACCTGAAGAAGAAGTTGTTACAAAAGCTAAGTTAGATCATGCTCCAAATCCGCGTTCTAAAAAGGGAGCTAAAGTTATTGAAACTAATGAGATTAAAAGATTCGGATTGATTTTGAAAGATAAGAATTTCAGAAGTAGTCCTTTCAGTTCGTTGAAAGAAGCCATTATCAATAATTCTGCGAAATATTGAACCGTTACTACTAATAAACTTCTCATAATATAATATAATATAATATAATATAATATAATATAATATAATATAATATAATATAATATAATATAATATAATATAATAAATAAATAAATAAATAAATGAGCCAATGATAATAAGAACGAAAAAAGATTCTTCAAAAATCAATAGGAAGAGGGAATATAATACTGCGGCATGTAAATTTGATTCAATAAGATCTGTACCACATTCTATGAGTTTGATGGTCCATCATCTTTTTCTGTAATTGGAAGATACCGTACATCAAAGCTTCAGAACTAGGTGGGCAACCTGGAACATAAATATCTACAGGAATAATTCTATCCACACCTCTAACGACCGAATAACTATAATGATAATAACCACCCCCATTGGCACAACTTCCCATAGAAATAACCCATCTTGGATATGGCATCTGATCGTAAACTTGTCTCAAGGCGGGAGCCATTTTATTAGTCACTGTACCTGCAATAATAATAATATCAGCTTGTCTTGGAGAAGCTCTGAAAATAATACCCAATCTATCTTGATCGTATCTTGGTGCTGACACATGCATCATTTCAACGGCGCAACAAGCAAGACCAAAAGTAGCAGGCCAGAAAGAAGAAGTTCTTGCCCAATTTTTCAATTTATCAATTGAGGTAAAGGTATAATCTAATGCATTTGTATGAGGAATTTCACTCAACACTGGTCTATCAGTCTCGGTGATTGTTGGCTGTAATTGTTCTTGTATACCATTTGTTTTTGATGTGCTTGAAATTAATCTGCATTGTGGCAATATTGCGGAAGCAAATAATGATGAATTTTGTGTCAACTGGGATGAAACTCTCAAACTTTTTCTTGTGATTTGAGAATACATCTTTATAAAACTGGAGATCAAATGCAACTATAGTAGGTGACAAAGACCTAATTCAATGAAATAAAATGCAGGGCACAGAGGTATATGATTGAATGCCTTTTATAACTTGGAATAAACAAGAAAATGAAAAGCTTAATTGTTACGAAATGGAAAATTGAATTAGTAAACAGTATGAGCCTATCTGAATATTTTGTTTCTTGTGCTATTAGTAAATCTATAGATCTCGGTAGGCCTTGTTTTAAAAATTGATAATGTGGAAGAATGAAAACTTTCTTTTCTCATTGAATCACCAATCAAATGACTTCAAGTTCAAATATACATTTGGTTTTGGGAAGTTAGAGAACTAAATGAGGGGTATTTGTTAAGACAATTTTTTGCAAGGTGTACAGGTGTTTAACGCAGTGGAATGGTGCACGGATGTTTGATTGCCAGGCTTCCCCATATTTGGCATTCAGGTTAGTTGATGGATTAATACCTTGATAATTGCACACCACAAGCCCAACCTCTTGATTAACTTATTCAAATTTTTTGATATAATTGCTTGAAAAATAATTAATTATACATGCACATATCATGACGTATGCTTCGAAAGAGTTAACATTTTTAAAGTTAAATTTTTTGCAACAAATTTTTTGGTTGTAATTGTAGATGGGTGGCGCGAAAGTTGTCAGAAATAGGTTGCATTAAGGCTCCAGATCTGTAATGTTATAGCCATGTAATTTTCTAAACTAGCCAACTATTTTGCTTTATTTTTGGAACTGTTTGAAAATCGGATTCATTCGTCTATCGAAGAGTAGGGTTTCTTTCCGGAAGTATCGACCCGCTTAAGATGTGCGAGGTGTGGGATTTATTCAAAACCAAGGATTTTTATTAAGCTTTTGATTGAAAAAATAATTTGAAAGTCGTAAAACACAGAAAAGTCATCAAGTATTTTAACAACGCAAATGAGGGTTAAGTCCAAATACATAAATATCTATTTCCATCTATTTCAACATTCTTCCATCAACTACTTTGCAAGTTCAATGTACTAATAAAAAAGTATGAGACGTATAAACTTGAAGTAAGGTTTAACATTACTAAATACATGGGCCCAGGCTTTAAATTCGGCAATTGGGCACAAAGGGACACATGGTAAACAAATAAATTGTTTCAGAGATTTGGACTCTTCCATTATGTTTTGTAAATAATAGCTTGACTTAAACGTGGCCTTCAGCAAAATTTATCAATCAACAACATGCAGTCCATTAATATCAGGAAATCAAGCAGCGTAAACCACAAAGCTCATGATGATATGATAGACCTTGTTTACCTTTATACATATTTGGAAATTAAGAATTTAAAAAGGTACTGACAGATGTTCAAGGAATATATTCATCAGTATTTCAAAAAAACAAGCCCCCTTTATTAGTAGATATACCCCCATACTCATCAAGCTTTAATGCTTGCATTAAGTTAATAAATTACTTGCATGAGAAAAACGTACAAAAATTGCCTAATTAGGAAAAAGGTAAACAAGATGCACTAACCCATATTGATCTTGGCCTAGTTTTGGTGTGGTTTTAAATTTTATCTCAGTACATTGACACTGATTTTGAATAGTAAATTGCAGTTTATATGACAGCACAGTTAATCTCTGAAACTTCAACAATTAAGTTTCATTTGAAAAACCTCCATTAAGTGGATGATAATGTCTTGTCTTTTTTCACTTTCACTCTTAAAGTGACAATGAAATTATTTTTAATTTCTTTGAACTTTTGTGATCTATGAACAAAGATGAATTTTTTTTTTTGTTGTTTTGAAAACATTTCACGCCAGCCCTTATCATACCACATATATCTATATCACTTTCTCTCGTATTTGCCTCTGTCTTCAAAAAATGAAATGATTTCACTCACATTTCCACCCAAATTTCTTGCTCCGCGTTCGCTCCTTTATACATTTTGCAGTGCTTATAATCTCTCTTCCAACAAGACAGCGAAAAAAAATAAGCCTTTCCACCTCATAAACTCAGTAATAATTTATTTGACAATCCAGCTTTTAATTCAGGGTCGTAAAGAGCATGTGTTTTTCAGACACCTGTATAATTGTTCCCCGGATTCGGTTTTTGGCACTTTTAGACTTCATTTAGTATCAGAGGATTTCTCAGTTGTCAGTACTTCAAACCTTTAATGTGTCTTATTCCTATATATTATACACATGCGAATGAAAAATTGATAGTTTTTCTGGTTTCTTGTCTAGTATAAGGAAGCATCAGTCTTTTCTCTATCATACCCACAATTTCATAAAACAGCTTTGACGTACTTGTAAACTAACTATTTCAGCTCGCTGGCTTTGCAGAAACTTATTTTTCACCTGTTGGAAGAGACATGTATCTTGGTTGCTCTCGGCCCAATACTTTCACTATTGTTAACCAAGAAGAATGATCAATTTGTCCTTCAACTATATTCCCATACTAATGTCTTTATTTAAAAATAACACAAATGACTTCATATACCAGACTTTCTATTATTGGTTAGGTGGATTAGATCACCAACAGGATACTGTAGCGACTCTTATTCTTTAATGATGTAACGTGCTTATGTATTGACACTTTTGAAGGGATAAAATTTACCGTTTTTGAATTTTATAACTGTCTAATGTTAAACTATTACATTGTGCCTTACAATTATATACCCATTTCTGATAGGATAGCCGAGAACCCTTCAAGCTGGTCCTTGTTTGCTTACCTCCAAGCACACATGAGTATGACGACAACAGATAAAAAAGAACGCCAACAAAAAAAAAAAAAAAAACAAAAAAAAGAAATAGCCAAAAAGAACACGCTTGACAAGATTATATTATGACTGGACTGGCAACAATAGGTAAATAATTATCTGTTGTTGAAACTGAATTGAAAAAAGCATGATCCAACTGGATCAATGCATTATTACTTATTCCGACTCAACATGTCATTTATTCCACGTCTCGAGGTCGAAGTCAAAGTATACGTGCGCAATTAACGAGTTGAGGTGCGGTGCGGTGAGGTGAGGTGCAACTTTTTTAAAGGTTCAATTCTGGAGTGATAATGTTAGGAAGCAAGTCATAAAGAGCAAAATCCATCTCTGCCTAAATAGCACCCCTTCCTATGCAAGTAACTTAACAAATTTTGGAACCAAATTCAACCAACCTTGAACTAAGATCCAACTCCAACAGCATGCGTGGAAGCTGTGTTCCTGGAACTAAACTAAATTGTGTGCACTGAAAAGTCGTTGCAACTAACAATTTCAAGATTCACCGGAAAAAGTCTATACTTCAAATACATATAAAAGCGGCAAAACCCAAAGGTCAAAGCCCAAAGCCGCGTGCGTGTCTCCATTCCCCCCTGCCTGCCAGCCTCGCTGCCTGGCTGCCTGGCTGGCAGGCACAACACGGGAATCCTTTTCACCATCAAATCAGGAAAATGTGATAAGCCCTCAGGCCACACTTTTTTTTCCGAACGCGGTATCCAAACGCGGTTTCCAAACGCAAACGCAAACGCAAACGCAATTTTACGGTAAATGAATCTCAAAAGCAATTTCAATAAAAAGACCATGTGTGTGTGTGTGTGTGTGTGTAATTGTGCAGACAGAATGTGTGTGAGTATTACTATACTATACTAGATATTTATATATACGAACAATACGACTGAATTTCTGTTGATGTTGATGTTTTTGATGATGACGAAGACCAAGACAGTTTTGGTAATTTAGTAGTTACAACAATAATTTTTTCAATCAATTACGTATGCCACACAAATGGAAAGGTTTGAGCAAGTTTAGAAAGACGTTTGATGATAAATATAGTCTACGGAAATTATCTGGTGGTAGTAATTTGCGTCAACACCCGGATTAATATACGTTTGAAAACTAAAACAAAAACACATTATAACAATAGTCTAGATATTAATAGATGAGTCTTATAATAGTAATTTAATAATATTTCGTTGTATTTACTAATTACTATTTTTATTCAAACAAATATGTAAACTTTACAAGTAATCAATCCATTTCAATAGTTTCCATATACGAAGTAAGTAATAGTACATGTATAAGTACCCTGTACCATACTAACACGTGAATTCAACTTTTTTTTTTTTGCTCCTTTTCTTATTAAATTACTGTTCTTATTATTAAATTGATGATAGCAACGAGTATTTCCCCTCCTGAGAGACTGCGGCTCAAACTGTATGTTTTGAGTTGCATATTTAAACCTTTGTGATCAGGATAGACTAGGGCAGTGCCCAATTAACTTTAAGTTCCGGATGGATGTATATATCAGTTTCATCATAATTAGTTCTATAAATACATCTACAAACTCCTTTCAAATCAAATTCTGTTACAGATCTGAACTGATTGGAATAATAAATTCAAAAATCTTATTTCACTTTTATTTCAATTTACTTCGTTCGTTAGTGTCAAAGAACAACACAAATATATCAATTATATACTTAATCAGTATCTATTCTTTAAATAGAAACGTATAAAACACGTTCCAAGATTACTGAGTCCCACCACCATCCAACTTTGATTTCTTATATTCAGTTGAACTTCGCCTTTCACATAATACTAGTATAAGAAAAGGGAAACAAAAAAAAAAAAACACTAAACAACAACCCATCAAACTACTGTCATTTCTATATATATTTATTTTCATACCAAAATATGAAACTTTCAGCAATTGTTAAATCTATCAGTTGCTTACTTTCGCTAGCATCAGCTGCTCCAATATCACTCAGAAAACGTAATTCTAGATGGGATTATTCTAGTGAAAAAATATACGGTGTTAATATTGGTGGATGGCTTGTTCTTGAACCATATATCACTCCAAGTTTATTTGAAAGTGCTAATGTTGGTTACGGTGTTCCAGTTGATGAATATCATTTCACCCAAGCTTTAGGTAAAGATCAAGCATCCAATGTTTTACAAGAACATTGGTCAACTTGGATAACTGAAGATGATTTTGCTGGAATTGCTCAAGCTGGTTTAAATTTCGTTCGTATTCCAATTGGTTATTGGGCTTATGAAACTGCTTATGGTGATCCATATGTTCAAGGTCAAGATGCATATTTAGATAAAGCTTTAGGATGGGCCCAAAAATATGGTTTAAAAGCTTGGATTGATTTACATGGTGCTCCAGGTTCTCAAAATGGGTTTGATAATTCTGGTAAAAGGGATTCTATTGATTGGCAATCCACCCCAGGTTATGTTGATTTGACTTTGAATGTTTTGAAAACAATTTCCAACAAATATTCTACTTCTGAATATGCTGATGTTGTTATTGGTATCGAATTACTGAATGAACCATTAGGTAACTCTTTAGATCAAGGTGCTTTGATAGATTTCTATCAAAAAGGTTACGATCTGATTAGACAAGATGGTGATGCTCCAGTCATTATTCAAGATGCTTATCTGGCTGATAATTATTGGGACTGGGTGTTGAATAACGAAGTTGATTCCAATGCTTGGGACGTTGTTGTTGATCATCACCATTATCAAGTGTTTTCTACCGGTGAGTTACAAAGAGGTATTGATGATCATATTCAAGTTGCTTGTAACTGGGGTAGAGCTTCAAACAATGAATATCATTGGAGTGTTGGTGGTGAATGGTCTGCAGCATTGACCGATTGTACTAAATGGTTGAATGGTGTTGATAGAGGTGCTAGATATGATTCTACTTTCCAAGGCGGTCAATATGTTGGTTCATGTGATCAACTATATACTGCTGATCCAAATTATTTTACTGGAGATGTTTATAATAATTATAGACGTTTCATTGAAGCACAGATGGATGCTTTCTTATTTGGTAAGAATGCTGGTTGGATTTTCTGGTGTTGGAAAACTGAAAGCTCGATCGAATGGGATTTCCAAAGATTGTTAGAATTACAATTAATCCCACAACCACTTGATGATAGATTATTCCCAAATCAATGTAACTTTTAAGTTTGGTGAATAAGCCACAAAAATCAACCCTACTATTATTACCACCCCCCACTTCATCGAAAAAAAACGTTCAAACTTGAACCAAAAAGACGTTGAAAAACACAAAAGACATCAATTACTAGAGTATGTATGATGTAACTATGTACCTATATGTAAATTATCACTCAATGCATTTATATAAAAAATTCACAAGTTGAATTTATTTGTTCGCTTTACCTTTTTGTTTTTGTTGTTGTTTTGTTGTTTTTTTTTGTCCTAATATTATATAATATATAATTGATAATTCCACTATATCCCATATACAAATAACAAATAACAAATAAAAAATGTAAACATATGAATTTAAAGTTATATATAATTGTAAACATACGAAATCAGCTAAAAATAGTATATCTGCGCTACATAATTAGTAACAATATTCCCGACTTCCGAGTCCCCAAAAACTGAAAGCTTAAAGCTTAAAAAAGTATAGTAAAAGTTTAAATATTATACATATCAGTATAATTACAAAATTTTAAATGGTTGATTGATACCAACTAACCAATATAAAGTTGATCTACCGGATTACATTCCAACAGTCAATCAAATTTCGGAATTCACCATACTTTAAGCTTAAGTTTTAAACTTTGTTCAAGATGAAGATTAAACAGGCGACAGCGTTAACGCCAGTGCTCACTCACTGGACTGGACTGGACTGGACTGGACTGGACTGGACTGGACTCAAGTCACTCAACTGGAGGTGGCAACAACAAACAGTACACACACATTACGGGCCACCTAATTTGAGCTACTAACTAATTAGATGAGATGTTAAAACAGCTAAGATATATAAAAGGTGTTACTGATAAAGAGGATCGATGTGACATTTGCGATAGTACATTTATTTACCAATAACCCAATAACCCAATAACCCAATAACCCAAACCACAACCACAATTACAACATATGACATATTTATTACAGATCTATCTAACCACACAAATACTCGCAAGGCAATATAATATAATAATATCTTTAGCTTCACTGCTGATGGGTGTAACTAACGGTAATCCAAGGTTTTCCAAAGATCACCACCACCACCTACCTCCTCCCTTGTTACCAGGAAAGTCCACGCACACACATTTTTGAATTACAATTACAATTATTAAGATTTGAATTTTAATTGTTTGAATGTTGAGACGTTAAACTCTATTCTAAAAGAGTTAGTTAGTATACTTAATTACTAGTTTATATTTAGTATTTACAAGAGAATCTTTACGGTTTGGGAAAAGTAATACTAATAACAATAATAATAATAATAATAAGTGCCACTTCTCGATTCACTTCAAATGATATATGCTTTATGTTTCACAGAAGTCCCCCATCTTCCCTTCTCAATTGAACACCAATCCAATCCACACTACCAAAACACACAGTTCTATTAGTAAGTAATTAGCTAAATTTTATCAAATCCCTCCAGGTGGATCAATTAATTGATTGATTGATTGATCCTGTCACCTGTGTCCTATGTCTTGGGCGGCATAGTGTGGGAAGCAATTAACAGTGTGTGTGTGTGCTTAGTGCTAGCTAAGGTACGTGCAAGGCCTAAAAGTCCTCTCCTCGAAATATTATAATAAGGAACGAGACGTAAATATCTAATCTTTGTACGATTACATAATTTTTTTAGTTACATCTGAGTCGATAATTTATATGTATACATCATGTTTAGAGAACAGCACAGCCGATCGACGTAATTGACTGATAACAAAAGTTCTTTGCCATTTTGACTAGATCTTGAAAATACGATTCATTCATTACATTAAACTTATTTTTCTATCCTAATAAGAAAGAATAAGACATACAATTGAATAAATACATTTCTTGATACTATAGCTAACATTAAATTTAACTGAAAAATAGAGGCAGACTGCTTTCTCAGATCCCAAACAATAACCATTAGATATTTATCAGCAGCAGGATCTCTTCCTCCCCCACCCCCACAATGGACATAGATGATGATGAGCTTTCCATTATTGAAGATGAAATCGAGGAGGGCTCTAGAATGTCAGTTTTGAATAAACCCGATCATCAGGATAACTTATACTTGGATACTGATGAAGAGGTGGACTTCAACAAATTGGAAGAAACAAGTGTTCCCATTAACGAAGAAGCTGAACGCGAGGAATTGGAAGTAGATGCTGGTTGTGATGAAGATTTATGTCCAATTTGCTTGGACTTATTACCTGATTCGAGTCAAATAATATTGAGAGAAACACGCTCAACGCAAAGGTTAGCAAGAACATTACCATGCCGTCATTATTACCATGACTTTTGTATCAAAGAATGGTCTACAAAGGCAAATAGTTGTCCTCAATGTAGATCGAATTTTAGCACAATCGAATTACTTTCTGCCAATAATGTTGTTGAACAAATTAGTGTTGAAGATAAAAAATTCCCTATTGAATTGGATGAATCTTATTTTACAATCCCACCCGAGTTTGACCCAAATCCATCATCTGGTTTAACGACCCCAGTAGCCTCAAACATTATAACATCAGTCCCTTTACCTGAATTTAGACACCAGCATTTAAGTAACCCGTTATGTTGCTTATGTGATAGCTCACGAAACTCTTCCTTTGCGATATGTAAGGATTGCTCAAGCGGATTCCATTTGTCTTGTTTAGGAATCATTGATATAAGTCAATACCAATGCCCTATGTGTGATTCATTACAAGATAGAGATTCCATAATACCAGTTAGTAGTAGTCGTGCTAGAAGACGCAGACAGAACAACACAGATTCAAGAACTGATATTACTGCATTATTCATGCAAAATTTCAGGTCTCAAATAAGAGATAATCGGTACAGGGATCTAGAACTTGAAGTTCCTGCTCGTGCTACAATGCGCACTGTGAACAATAATCGTACTCCATCAACAAGAGGAAGAAGAGGAGTTGTGAATTCGAGAAATATATTGAGAAGTGGCAGAAATCTAGGACAATCACATAGAAACATAGACGATGATGGTGTTGATTACGTTGCCTTGGCTGACCACAACAAAAAATTACAAGAGGAAAGAGAGAGTATATTGTTGTCCAATGAGAATTCGAATAATTCTGAGGAAAGACTAGCATGGAATATTCTAGATAAGTTACAAAAAGAAGGTGAAAATAACACGGTACGTAGTGAAACAAGTCGAATTTCTACACCACCCCCGATCAATGAGACTCAACGAGAACAGTTCAAGAGGCCTAAACGATCACTTAAAAAGTTTTCGTCTGAGTTTGAGAACAACGCAACTAATAGGAACCAACATCTAACACCGCTTGATCAACAGCAACAACCACAACAACATATCGCATCACAACCAAGAACTCTAGAATTAACTACTGAGGCTTTAACCAAACATGAGTCATTAATTGGAGAACAACAAAACAATTCATCATTACCACCGCTACCCCCTCCTCCTGTTCCCCCACCACAACTAGAGTTACCCCCGCAAACATTGTCATATCACCAAAAGTTACTCATTCAAACAATTTTAATAAAAAAGAACATGAAATCGATAGCGTCAGGCATAAGTATCCACGAATATACGGAGATCAACAAGCGTATATCTCGAACATTATATAAGCTAATTATAAAAGGGTATGTCCGTAATCCCGGGTTTCGAGGGTCAAACAAGAATAATTTTTTAATCTGGTTGAATAAACTAGATGAGTTAATGGAAAGATTTGGAGTTGATAATAAGTCACAATATACTGTGTTTTTGAACCAGCTAGATGTACCAGACAAAGAAATGTTACAGAAGTTTATTGATTGCTTTGATACTCGTGTTAGGAAGATGATTGTAGAAGAGTTGGAAAGAGTAAAACATGTTACTGCTAGTGGCGCCGCAAAATGAGAATACGGTTCACATTATGTGTACCAAGCCACCAATGAATATGTATCGTATAATCACTTAATAATATAAAACGTTCAAATTACTTACAAAAAATTTTATAATGATTACACAAGACATTATAAATAGTAAATGGTGAACCCAAGTAAATAGGACTACCATCAACAAATATAAATTGGTAACAAAACATACAGACATCGAGAGTCATAATTTCAGCATTGATGTATAAATCTCCATTAACCCTGTAAAGAAAACAGTTTCATCGAAATGCCTAATTTTGCGAGATCTGGTCACTTTCATATCTCCACCAATCAGCAGTATTCTTGAATCAAATTTAACTGACTGATGACAGCAAATTGTCAACATGATGTCACTACCTTTGTTGTCAGTGATTGAAGATGGCTCAGGACTATCTAAAAATTGAGATCCTTTTATAAGCATAAAGTCCTTTCTATTCCATTGCTGTGTTCTTAAATTCAAAATCAGGAAATTCACTGTTTTGGTTGCTTGTGTAAATTCCTGGAAATTTGTTAATGTAGAAACCTGAATTTCCCCTTTAACAAAGCGTTGAGCCTTATAAAAAGTCTCAATTGCTTCTTCTGCTTCTTCTTGTTTTTGCACACTTATATTTTCTGGGTCTTCACAGTGTAACTTGAACACCTTACTATTAAACTGGTGTGATTTAATACCGCCAATCACCATCAGATGCTTACCATCAGATACTGCTGAGTGTCCGCACACTTCAAAAGCAACCTTGTCAGATTTCAGATAAGTCTGAATCTTAGTCCAACTTTCAGTCTGGAAATTAAACCACCACATATCGCCCAAGATTTCAAACTTGTAATATCCTGAAGATTCTTCAAAACTTTCTGCTTGTTCATCTGTCAGAAATTCACCCTCATTTTGATCTGCAACTTTTGTATAAAGAACCGTGGAACCTCCATAGATAACAAGGGATTTCTGTTGTAGAACAGCAGATTGGAAAGTGTGCACTCCAGGGAGTGCCGGAGATGATCTGACGGTTCCACTATTTGCAGATGAGGATGATGTTGATCCCTGACTTAGTCTACGGCGATTAGTTGAAGATGAAGAATAATCTGAAGAGGAGGACAATAATGACATGTACTGTCTTATCACGTTTTGGTGCTGCGAAGACGAGATAGGGGATCCTGTTTTCTGCTGTTGCTGTATTAGTTGTTGTCCAGACTGTTGGTTAAACGGGGATTGCGGTTGATATGGTTGCGGAGAATGTAGAGTTGGCGGATGCGAGCTCGAATGAGGAGGTGGTGTCGATGATTTTAGAGGGCTTAGTCTCTCTTCTCGTGAAGTTGTATAAGTAGGAGAGCTAGTTCTGTGTTCAGATTGGGCATGTGGATGCGGATGCGGATGATGGATGAAGGGACTGTTATTATCCGATTGCGAAGAGCTAGTAGTATCCTCACTAAAGTCATACAGCTGGTAAAGGTCACTGTTATTAACTAATGACATTGAAAAATAGCCCCTTGGCTTAGGCCAGTTGATGCCCTTTCCATGCTTGAATAACCCAGTGAAATTCATAGCTTTTGTGTTATCAGGCAGTCTGTTACCCTTGTTGTCTAATCTATAACTATACTTATCAAAGAGTAAATCAAAATGGCCCATTGGGAAACTAACAGCCTCTTCAGCGAACTCAAACCTTGAAGATTGATATTTTGTATTTAAAACAATTTCACATTTCCAAATATCATTCAAAGCAAAAAACGATTTCCCACCTTCATCTAATTGGTATCCACCCATAATAAACAATATAGCTGGTTTTGTAAAATCTTTGAAACCTTGAGGGGCTTTCGTCGTTTTGACTTGTGACCCAGATCCAGAGCGTGTACCTGTATTACTTGAAGGATGGCTTCCTGACGAGTTACTAGATAAAACTGATTCAGTGGTGGAGCCAATAGACACAGCGTTATTCTCTTCAATGGTAATGGAATCGACTGCATGTCCAAATCTTGGAATTGCAGCTGGGAACAACACCGAGAAAGTAGGATGAGCTGATATCTTAATTTCTTTGAAAGTGGTATTTCTTGAGTCAAAAACCCATGCTTTACTATTAACTACTATCTTCTTGACTATATCAACCTTATTTTCGTATTTTCTAATATCTGTTGTTAGTTCAAATCCACCATAAATGAAAAAATGTACCTCACTTATTTTAGACATATTGGCAGATACCAATAATTTAGGATGAACAAATTTAGCTGTTGTACTGGAGGTAATTGATTTTTTATCGGCAACAAAAGTCGAGTAATCAGAAGGATAGATATCAAGAATTTTTGATAGTGTGCTAGTATTAGATGAATACTTGAACATTTCATTGTTTGGTTTTGTAGCCAAAGAAATCAACTTTTCCTTTGATAAGGGAGGAGGAATCTCATAATCAAGTGTCACTTTGACATTTTCAGGAGGAATGGAAAAATTATTAGTTAGGTTCTTCAAAAGGCCATAATATTCTTCGTCAGAATATGTAGTCAAACCACCGAATATATAAACTTTGTCATCTAAATTGGCAGAACAATGATAGGCAATCGGCGGCAACGGGTTTTGAGTGAACACGGATGGAAAGCTCAGAAAATTACCAAACTTTGAATCAGTAGGATCAGGTTCATTAAGGTTGTCCTTGTCATCATTACTATTGAACTTTCCAGCATTATTCTTATTTTCAGGTTCTTTGTCTTCGGCTTTAACATTGGAACGAAGCCAATCGGGAAAAACATTGGGTTTGTAAATTTTGTGCTTCTGATAATAGTTGGAGGTCGAAGAATTCAAGTGCTTCTCGAATAACAAACCATCAACATTCAAATTATTATAGTACTGTTTGTATTTATAGTCCTTAGAATCAATTGTATCAGGGACTGAAGTGGAGGGGAACGATCTATTGTTTTCGTTGGCCCTGTTGGTTGTTAGGTCACTCCTTAAATTGAGGGGGCTATATTCTGGAAACTTTCTCAAAGTCTTCAAATAATCAGGAACATTAGGTCCTGATAGATATTTTTCCATGTCATCCAAGGACATTTTTGAATATAATGGAATTGGAATTGTTGACCTTGACAACTACTTTTGAAAGCGCTGATAGTTCAATCAAAGTAAATTTACCTGTAACTTGTGATGCAACTAGTTTCCGTAATTTGACCTTTAGCACAAGCTCTTTCACAGACTGCACACTGCACGCACATGAAATGAAGTGCTCAACGGTTATCTTGCTTTTACTAAATGCCCGATGCATACATCTCTACACTAAGTGATATTTTTACAAATTTCTCAACAAGATGATAACGTGCTACCCCGTTTCGATTCTACAATGGCTATCTATTTGAAAAAAATGTTATTCAACTGGTCGGATTCATCCATATGCCCATCAAAGCAAGTTGTAGAATTCAACAGCTTTGTGTTTCAATATCCAACCCCCAAAAGTGCAAAAAAAATGTTAAAGATCTCTTTGTAAAGCGTGTCATCCTTATGCAGGGGCCATGCTAATCTTCTCTGTATTTTTTCGTTTGACTAAATGTCCCCGAAGGGACAAAGAGCAAGTTTAATTAGAGGCCTTGAGAGAAGTATTTCCAGATACATCCGTGCACCAGAATAACGGGAGACGCGTCGACTCTTTCATAATGAAATTTAATGACACAAAATTATAGTGTGGCAGACATCTGCATACAAGATGATTGGACACACTTGAAGTTATAAAGGAGAAATGAAGAATCAATCAGTAAGTTGAAAAAATATACTTGTCAATGCTCCTGAAGATCAGTGAGGTAGGTGACATAGAAAGCCAGACACGAAAGGGATCACCCATTAAATTAACCAATTGAATAATGTCGTACGATCAGTTGAGCCAACCAACAACATTTGACATCGTCAATGCAAACAAGACGAAAGCTGTTAACTTAAGATCAGTTCAGGTGATTGGAGGAGACGAATTCTCAGATAACTTCTTCAATAAGTTATTGTCCCCTTTGATAGCCACTGCTGACCTGACAATTGACAAGTTGATTTTGAATTGTAACAAATCATTGACGGCCCTTTCATATACAAACTGTTTTGACAAAATCTCATTCGAGATTGAGGAAGATGTTTCATCTACTCAAGTATCAACTTTAGGAATTTCTAAACCGATCAATTTAATCACAAAGATTAACCTCACTCAGATAAAACCGACTCATTTTACTGTCGGTTCCACTCATGATAATTACGGCAATCAATTGTTGTTGAATTATACTAATGCAAACACTTTTGGAAATGCTGAATTTTTACAAATATCGGCTACCACCACTCCATCAACATCTTCACATTTCTTTAATGTTCATTATAAAGCACCAATGGTGAACACTTCAGTGAAACTCTTTGCTAATGGTTTGTCTGACATAACAACAAATCCATTATACCAGTCAGCACAACAAACAGCAACTTCTGGAACAATAGGTTTAGAAAAGAGCAGTTTGAGCGATTCCAACGCTCTAACCACGTTCATCCTTGGTTTAAACATTTCGAAAAGAACCACTTTGAAGGTAAACGATTCCGCGAATGACGAAATCAAAACATACGCCGGCGATCATGTCAAGTTGGCAGTCATTGGTGAGACTAGTATAAATGCATTACAATATCTACCATCCAGTAAAACTGGTGGTATACCAGTAGATGGTCATTCCTTCAAACTACAATATGAACTAGCAGGAAATTATACAAGCAACGGAACATTTGGCACTGGAAATAAAGAAGGGCCATCTGACGGATTTTTGAAATTAGAAACAGGTGCCGAATTCGTTAAATCTATCTTTAATAAGAGCTTAACTCTTGATAGTCAGTTTAGCATTGGTCATTTAGTTGGACTAGGTAACAACATCGGTAAGAAGCAAACGGTTCATTACCAAGACAAATTTTACTTAAACGTGCCGGGATACTCCACTGAATCAGCATTCAGCACCCCCAGCACATCATCCGACAAAAGCAATATCCCTGCTTCAAAAGTAGGCGGATTGTCATACTTCTCCTACGACATAAAACTATTATCCAGATTGCTTTTTGTCAATCCAATAAACCCACTAAGATTATACGTTAAATTAACCGGCGGAGAATTGTTTAGCGACAGTGTCACAACCTCAGATATAATCACAAACGCACAGAAAGTTTTCACAAAGGGTGATTTATCAAGTATTTTTTCAAGGTCCAATTTCAAAAATGGGTATAGTGTCGGGCTGATTTATAAAGTGGGAAAAGATGTTGACTTGGATTTGAATTACAAGGTCCCACTTGTGCCTGGTGTTATTGCGTCTAAAGGTGGATTTGGTTTCAGTGTTTCCATTTATGGTGATTATTGAAAGAAATCAGACTGAATGAGACACGGGTGTAAAAGAACGTTCAATGTAAAACAATTATTGTTTATAACTCTTTTTTTTATTATGTACGATCAAACTAGATTCAATTAATCGTTATTTCTCAACTGGAAACATTCATAAAATTGTTATTGAGCATTTCATTAACGACAATAAAAGGGGATTGGTCATTAAACATGACACAACTCAAAGAGTTCATAAAAATGTATATATTATATGTCTATGTACAAGGATATAATAAAGAAAAATCATTCTTTCTTTTCAGAATCATCAGATCTACTTGTCTCATCAGATTTTTCATCAGATTCAGTCATAGGTTCAGTCTCGGTCTTTGACTGTTGATCAGATTTGACTGATTCAAAACCACTGGTATCAGTTGGGACTTCTTCTTTTTCAGCCTTGTCTGCCAAATACTTATCAAAGGCATCATTTCTATTACGGAACGGTCTCTTGCCTAACAATCTAATCATATCTTCTCTAGTAATGACCTCTTTGGACAACAACTCTTCAGCAACTAGTCTGACTTCTTCTTTTTTCTCAATCAGCAGTTTCTTGCATCTTTCGTAAGATTCATCAACTATTCTATGTATTTCTGAATCAATCAACGACGACGTCTTGTCACTGAACGGCTTAGTCATATCATTTCCTCTGTCCAAATTGTAATTGACTAGCCCAACTTTTGGTGACATACCACATTCCAAAACCATTTTTTGGGCCAAATTGGTAACTTTTTCAAAATCATCAGATCCACCAGATGTGACCGATGCAAAATGTAGCTCTTCAGACACTCTACCACCTAAAGTCATTGTCATTCTATCCAAGAGTTTCTGGGTGCTATATAAGTAAATATCAGGAGGTAAATATTGTGCATAACCTAAGGCTCCTTGACCTCGTGGAACAATAGAAACTTTCAGTAATGGGTCGGCAAACTCCAAGAACCATCCACAAATAGCATGTCCAGCTTCGTGATAAGCAACAATTTTCTTTTCTGTTGGTGATAACAACTTAGATTTTTTCTCCAAACCAGCGATGACTCTTTCAATAGCCTGTTCGAAATCATGCAGTTTGACAGATTCTTCACCATGTCTTGCAGCAATCAAAGCAGCTTCATTGCAAACATTGGCAATATCAGCACCTGAAAAACCAGGAGTCAGTGTTGCTAATCTACCTCTCAAATCTTCAACGTCACAAGTTTCCGATAATTTGATATTTCTTAAATGCACAGCAAAGATAGCCTTACGACCTTCTAACTCAGGATTATCCAAATGGACCTTTCTATCAAATCTACCAGGTCTCATCAAAGCTGAATCTAAGACATCGGCACGATTAGTACCTGCTAACACAACAACATAATCAGTAGTTGAAAACCCATCCATTTCGACCAATAATTGATTCAACGTGTTTTCCCTTTCATCGTTACCACCTGGACCTTTATTCTTCGATCTTGATTTACCAATAGCATCAATTTCGTCCACAAAGATAATTGATGGTGCATTTTCTCTAGCAGTTTTAAATAAGTCACGGACTCTTGAAGCACCAACACCAACAAACATTTCAACAAACTCAGAACCAGAGACTGAATAAAACGGCACACCTGCTTCACCTGCTGTAGCTTTAGCTAGCAGTGTCTTACCAGTACCTGGTGGGCCTGATAAGATAGCACCTCTTGGAATCTTAGCACCTAACTTTTCATATTTTTCGGGATGTTTTAAAAATTTAACAAATTCCATGATTTCTTCCTTTGCTTCATCACAGCCAGCAACATCATCAAATTTGATTTTCACCTGCTCTTCGGCATTGAATTTCTTGAACGTTTTCTTACCTGCTCCACCAAATAATCCTCCTCCGATACCACCACTACTCTTCAAAGCTTTTTTAGCTGACCAGAATAAGAATCCCATCAACAGCAAAGATGGTAGCAGGTTGTATACAGTACTCAATATTGAACTGGCCTGAACATAACTAACTGGAACACGAGAACCCTCAGGGACGTTCCTTTCATCTTGAGCAGCCTTCAGTTTCTCTTCAAAGTTAAGAACTGATCCAATAGTGAAATAATAATCAGTTTTCGAATTATGAATTGGTTGATTCTTACCGTTTTCATTCATAACCACTCTGACTAAACTATCATTAACGACTATCAACTTCTCAACGTAGTTTTTATCCAATAGCGAAGTTCTGAAATCTTGCCATGTGATTTCCTTTTCATTCACTTCAATACTGAATAACATATATGTTAAGACTGCTGAAGAGACCCAGAGTAATAAATAGTTGAGTGGCAAGCCATTTGGCACTTGTGGAAGGGGAGGTTGCTCTCTCTTCTTACTTTGCTTGCTTGTGAAATTATTTTCCTGTCCATCTTTGGCTTCGTTACTTTCTTTCTTTTCCTTGGATTCAGGGTCTTTTGTTTCGGACGCCCAAGAAAATGGATTGGAGAAGTTGGAACGATCAACATTTCCATTGGCTTCAAATTGTTTGTCTAAGTGATAATCGAGCAAAAGTTTATGAAAATTCTGAGCGTTTTGCATTTTTTCACCCATTTTTGTAGTTGATTCATCAGCAAATATAGTGTCTATCACCTTGGAGGAAGAGTCTGATGCTAATCCTCCGATGTTATACTTATCAAACAATGTTTTCACCTTTTCACGAATTTCAGTATCCGTTAGATTACTATTGTTCCAAATGAGTTTCAATTCTCGTAAAATGATAGCTGCCTCTTCGTCAGTCAACTTGCTTTTATCGTCTTTTGGAAACAGCGAAGAGTTGTATCTCACAGTAGGTGAGTTGAACTTGCTCACCTGATTGATCAGTTTATGTTGTTGCAATGCAGTACTACCATTGGTACTTTTGATACACATCAAACGGGACTGTGATTGTTGTTGTGCCAAATGCTTTGTGCTAGTCAATCGTCTTATTCCATGACTTATCACGATAGAATCTTGACCTAACCCGCATGCTAGCCGGGACGGCATACCCAAGGACAATAAAGAGCGTCTGTACAACATACTTCGCTATACTATATGTCCGTAATGAGTCTTTTGTTTCTTCTTTTTGCGGTCCCGAGTATTTTTGTTGAATGGAGAACGTATATTTACAACGTTCGTAGACTTTAGTGTGAGAAAATTGTTGAATCCGTGTGGCAGACAGAAGAACAATATGCTCTCGCTTTCAGATGTTCGTTTGTTTGAATCCATGCGTTTTACTCGCTTTTGCCACTTTGAAGCGTATGGTGTAGGGGTGCGACTGAGCACGGCGTTTTTAATGGGTTTTCCCTTGAGGTTGTGTGAATTGCCAGAGGACGTTTATTGGAGGATTAGATTGATTATAAATAAATGGGAGATTTATTAATTGAAAAAGCTTGTATATGGAAGAAAGAAAAGTAAATAAACGTGGAAACTGAAAATAACATTTCTAATCGATTAAAAGAGGATACAAACAAGAATAAGCTTTCGATGAAGCAGATTATAGAAAGGATCAGAAGGGGACCAACAAGATCAGATTAGTAAGACTATAAATCAGTAACAAATAAAGTATAATTATCTCTAATCGCCATTAAAAGAAAAAAGCATTTGAATTCTAACGTGGGTAAATATACAATTCCAGATTCAATTATTAAACAGTAGTAACTATTTCAGAAGCATGTTTTAACACTTCAACCATTTTCTTACATTCTTTTCTTCTGGCAGTTGTAATTTCATTTTCCTTCACTAAGCTTTCTAAATCTTTATTACCGTATAATTTCTCTAGCAACACTTTTTGAATCTCGTTTTTTGAATTTTGGATTAATTTCAACATGACCGATTTAGGAATTAAGTCAGCAACTGTTTTTTTAACGATATTGAAGTAAGAGTGGATCAATAATTTGATGACCTCGGTTTCCTGAGTTTCCCTATCGGTCATCTGGCCAGTAGCTTTCAAAACATTTGGTGGAGCTTCCATGGCAGCCAATCTTTTCTTGTTTTTTGATGCAAAAAAGCCACCAAAAAATGAACCAGATTTATCTTCTTCAGAAGTCGCTTGCTGTTGCTGTTGTTGCTGTAACTGTTGCTGCTGCTGTTGTTGTTGTTGTTGTGGTGATAGTGGTTTTCCTGTCTTTGGATCAACTTGAGCAGGCTTAGGATGTAATTTTTCTTGAACCATACCTAAAGCTTGAGATCCTTTCAATAAGTCTGGATGTGCTGTGTTGATATATGTTTGTTCAGCCTTAATCACATCTGTAACAAAAGTGTTGGTAGGTATAACTGATTCTCTCAAATATTGAATAAATATTTGAGAAATTTGTTCTTTCAAACCAGGATATCTTGAGTACTCTGGTTGTGACAATATCTGTGATAGTATTCTAACTAATTCATCGAAAACCAATGTGATACATCTCAAAGAAGGTTCTTCAAATCTATGAATCTGTTGTTTAACCAACACTTCAAAAGCTTGAGTACCGACAAATAAAGATGGAGCAGAACCTGATGAATTATACATTATAGTTCTAATATCGCTATCTTTGATTTGATCAAATGGGTCAAGTGCATAAACACCATTTTTGAAAATTTCATGAAAGACGAAACTAATTCTTGCTCCACCACTTAATTCATTAGAGGAAATATCTTTGGTTTGACCATCCAGAATTCCAGTATAATCGTTACAGAAATCAGTAATGACACTTAGAACGACAGAACTTGGAGATTCGGCCATTTCCGGTCCTAAAGCATGTAATTCTTGTTGATATTTCTTCAATGCAGCTTCCACCCTCATTTTAATATCAGGTAAAGTTGCTCTAATATGATTCAACAAGATCGAATTTAACTTCTTAGCTAAATATGGAGTACCGCAATAATGAGCTTTCGAGCTATAAGATGGATGGTTTTCAAAGAATCTTCTTTCATCGTTTAATGCCTCTCTAATAGTTTTATGATTTTCAATATCTTTTTGGCCTCTATTAATAACTGGAACATAACCAGATCTCAAAGGAATAACTCTTCCGGCCAAAATATCAATGACGTCTGTACCTTGATCCATTAAATCAACTTTGGTTAAGACACCAATGGTTCTCAAACCTTCCGGATCAACTTCCCTTGCTAGCTTCAAACCATCAGAATTGGCTAAATCTTGATTTGCAGAGTTAACGGCCAAAATGATCGCATTTGGTTTTGAAATGAATTTCATCAACATATCTCTGATTTGTTTTTCTATATCTTTTGGTTGATCTCCAACAGGGACTTTAGTCAAACCAGGCAAGTCCACTAATGTTAAAGTTAGAACATGAGGAGAATATATTCTTAGATTTATTGGGGCAGAAGAAATACCTGCATTTTTACCGGTTTTTGCTTCTGTTTCTCTGACAATTTCTTTTCTAATGTCATCAAAGTTGTAGAACTTCTTGTTTGGTAAATGTAAAAATTCACCCCATTCATCGGCATTATTTTCAGTTTTATTCCCATGTGAATCAGTAGCCTGAATATCAATCAAATCGTTGTTTGCCAACGCAGAAGAAGATCTTCTATTGATTAACTGTAAGACTAATGGCCTTCTAGTAACAATACCAGTACCTCTTGGTAGGAATTCTCTACCAACAATATTTTCCAAGACGGATGATTTACCTGAGGATTGGGAACCAACGACAGTGATTTGAGGTAAATCAACTGGAGAAGATGAACCACTACCTAAAGGAGCCAAAGCATCTTGCAATTTATTGATTGTTTGAATTAAAGTCTCATCCATGATTGTATGATTAGCTTCAATGAATGTGTTAGAGGGCGTAATAAACTATTAAAAACTATCAACGAAAGAGGTTAATTTGGATGTTGAAAAGAGGAAGTTTGAATTGAAAGACCGTCTAATCTTTATAGATAACCCTATAATGACTTGAATTGAACAACAAAGAAAAACAATCTCAGCCTTCCCCTTTGTCTCAGAAGCTGCAATTCTGAGATCCTGACTGAGGTCTGCCACTTGTTTTCTGTGCCATTCGAATTCTTGCCAATATCTGTCATTTGTTAACTATGTGTCAGCTTTCATAAAAATAAAAACAGAAGTCACTGGTGTGGAGTCACCTGACAAACATCACAGGATGCTGAAACTTGTGAATGCACGATGGTGCAAACTGCAAATTGTACGAACGAATTAATGATATATATTATATAATGTATATATATTGTATATTTGTAGAACATTCTATATCGTAGATAGGTAAACCAAAAGTTGAACATGAACAGAATATTTTAAAATCCTAGAGAAAATCTAATATATTTTTAGTCAATCTTTAACTTATTACTAGTCAACAACCAGCTAGCTATAGACAAGAACATTAGACCGATATACCTACAGGGTAGAGACTCAAAGAGCGTTTTTTACAGATGACGTATGTTGTCATATTTCATCTTTATCTGGCTGCTGCTACCGGAAACTTGTAATCTCGCCTGTTTGGGCACGAGACTTAATGCTATTTGTCAAGACTCAAATGGTAAATTGTAGAATCTGTATTCTAGATGTGGCTCTGACGAGAGGTGATGAAATCACCAGTTGAGTATAAAAATCTCTTATCTCTGCGGTTGCATATTTCACGCTTGGGGCTTATCAGGAGCCAGGGCTGCCATCTTATCTTCGAGTATTTTCTTATCTCTCTCCTCTTAGCGAATTTTTCACCGATTTGCATTTTGTTGACTCTTATATTATTATCTGCAAAATCGACGATAAGAAGTTTTTGACAGTTTCCTTTTCAAAAAGTAGTCACTTGACTGTCTTGGTCATTTATATTTGGAGGTGTTTAGAGGTTGGATGCCTCACCACTTTTATTTCTCTATACTTGAGCTTGATCAGTTTGACGTTCCAGCTGTTAATTACACAGATTTCGACCTTAATCACTTGTATAGAATTATACATAAAATCTCATTTTACTGGATTACCACTCGCTCACAAATCCATATCAATACGCCCATTGTAATGATAAACAATTTAACAACTAGATTCATCAAAAGAACCATCTAAAGAACCAAACCTCCGCATTCACATTTGAAATATCACATCACTCTAGATATATCTGAACCTACCGATAGTTGATACACACAAGTATGACGGAAATCTTTTCCGATTTACACAATGGACTGATTCTTACATTGAACCTAGTATATGGTATACTTCCAGCTCTTCAAATAGCAACAAATCACACGATTCTGAACAATAGTCTTTACACTCAACAGTTTAACATTTCTCTATCATCAATAATATTCTCAACTATCAACTCAATACTGACGATGTCAACTTACGCTTGTACATTTGATATACAGAATACAGAATCCAAAGTTAATGTGATCAGTTCATTTATTCATTTGGTCTTGACATCATATAGCTGGCTTCAATATTTGGTATACCAGATTCATTTCAAAAAAGCCGCTAAATACCAACAACAACCACACGAAACTTATCGATATGCGTATGATCGAGGTCTGTTTGAAAATGATAATGATCTGGAAGACGGACTAGTTCTAATGCAAAATGAATCTGTCGACTCACCTTTTATTAATCTGACCCATGATACTGTTACCCGTCACTCATACAAACAAAGACAACAACAACAGAGACAATCCAGCAAAACTTTTTTCCAGAACTTTTTACGATCTCCAACTGGACCAAAAATTACATCAGAATCATTGTTTTCCCCAAAGACAACGCATTCCGAGAACTTAATGTTTCCGTTTGACTCAAATGATTTTCATCATCATAATTATCATCATCATCATCATCATCATCAGAACCAGCATCAGCATCAACACTTGCTTTTCCAGCCAGAGAGACAGGGATCGCCATTATCTCTAATAAAGAGTTTACTACCTCAGACTGCTCCTATTCTGACAACATTATTAGCCATTTCACCTGTCCCCTCAAATGCTTTAATTATACCCAGAAAAAAAATAACGGAATTTTCAGAGGGCCAAGAAAATAAGTCGACATTTAAATCAACTGCAAATATGATAATTCCTTTAATTGATTATTTTATAGGTGTGTCATACATAAGTACAAATGGCTCAACATCTGCTACAGATCGAAATCATGGCTTGAACGATTATTTAGGAACAAGTTTGTCTCTGCGAATAGGTGGTGGCGATACTTCCGGTGAACTCACAATTTTGGAATGGTTGGGTTTTGTGAGTGTTTGCCTTCTAGCCCTGTCGAAATCATTTCAACTGTTCGAATCTTGGAAATTTTGGAACGTTGTGGGTCTGTCAACTTCCTATTTTGTCAGTGAATGCGTGATACTTAGTCTAGTCCTTGTGCTAAACCTATATTATGGTAATATAGATGGCGAAGCAAATAATTATTCCTTTATCTTGTTATTCAAATCAAACATCGAGATATTAGCCATATTGGCGCTAGATCTGATAAGTTTACTTCTTATATATAAAGTATTGAGGAGTGACTATCTCAAGATCGAAGAATTCAAAACAAAATTAGCACAATCGACTTCCTTTGCTGATACAACAAATTCAGGTATGGGCATAGTTAGCTGTACCATAATAGATGGACAACATTTGGGCAGATTTAACGAAATAGCAGTTGACGATAATGATCAGAAGGTAAATCTTGCTGGTAGTTGTAAGAGTAATTATGGTACTTTTGAAACAAACGAGTGATGAATTTTTTGCATATTTGAAAGTGTATCACATACATTGGTCAATGATGATAATAAAAATATACCATTTGAGATTCAATTGGAAACGGATCCTTCGTATAATAGACAAGTTAATCTATGGGCAGTTTATAACATGGATGTTACAGTTTAAGCAGGTTAATAAGCAATTACGTAGCCAGGTTTCAAGAAGATACTAGAAAACTAAAGATCTAGACTAGCTTTGAGACAGCTATTTCGAACCACCGTTGGGCGGCCTTGACCCAAACACCACCGCCACAAGATCTGGGATCTCGCGCGAGACAAGTCATTAGCATGCGCGTTGGTTAACGTATAGCGTACTATATTTAATTGTAATATGTATCTTCACAAAAACTTTAAATATCATTTTGAAAAATTATCGAAAAAAATTATGAAAATGATCGATGAGCATCGTCGACTCAGAAATCGTATAGATATAATTGCGCTGTGTGTCATCGAGTATTTCTTTGTCCATCTATATGACTTTCAGTTATACCATAGAAAATCTTTAGATACAAAATAATCCCAATACAACACTCTATTACCCACACAAGATGCTTTCAATTGACCAATATCCATTACTTGTTAGACAGATCAATGTAAGTTAAAATGAAAACTATCATCATTATTGTGGATACTCCAATCTTCATCGATTTGCCACGGTTATAATTTTTACCAAGCGTTCGTCAATTATTTTGAATTAAGAATTAAGTGCGCCGGGCGCCTTCTTGACAACCGACGCTGAATTCTGCTGTCAAAAAATTCGAGTTGGTATATAATATGCCACATATATAATGAGTAGGAAAAGCTTTGATTCTCAGAGGTCGATCGACGTTCTTTGATATTGGCTAGGTCATTTCCACCCTATATTTCCAATATACTAACATATCATCACCCCCTTTGCACTACAGGATTTCAACAAAACTAACATATATTCCAAAGTTACTGAATCATCCGACCAGAAATTACTAGACTTATTATCCAACTATGAAACACAGCTAAATATATTTCTGCAAATTTACAACTATTCAAACTTCTTAAGACTACAACGCCAAATCCCTAAATCATACGATGATGCCACCGATCCTAAGATAAAAGAGTTAATTGATTTGAAAACTCCTTCTGTGAATGCTGAAATTGTGAGATTCATGTTGAAGTTAGAAATTTTGAAGAGAGAATTGATAGCTTTGAATTTATTCCAAAAATTCTTGAAGAATGTTGACTGCTCATTGTTCAACTCTTTTAAAGATTTGTGGAAAGAACTCTCCAAATAGAAAAAAGCACTATAATTGATACATGGCTTTTCCGAATCGTCCAAAGAAACTTATGTATATAAAGTTTCATTTTGAAAAACGTGCCTATGTAATAATAAGAATATATTAAGGTTCAAATCCTTCCAACTGAGATAGTTTAAATTTCCTGAACTTTCAATCTAAAATGCTTAACCAATTGAAACTTTGTAAAAACAATCCTGCTAGTTAACATGATGTTTACCTGTTTGGATTGCAAATGGTAAATTTGGCAGGCTCTGCTATATACATTCCTATCAATTTCCGATTAGAACCCTATCTTGATTCCTGACTTTTGAATTCCGCATAAATTCTTAGATATGAGAGATGTTGAAAAGAGGCTCGTATCTCTTAATTAATTCCTTGTGTCTGAAGACTTACACATCAATAATCTGATAATCAGAGTGATGAACTGTATCTTATACAATGAATCATATATTGTTTATAGAGTACCAAGTTTCAATAATCAAGACCTCGAAATACAAAACAAAATGCTATCTGTACTCCAACCCTAACTTGGTTTGAATTGACAAACCCAACCAATAATTTTCAAATTTGTAGTAGTGAGTCTATTGCTAGTTATCATGTCTAGTTTTCTATCTCACAACTGTTGTATGGACAAAGTTTGTCCATTTCCTCAAGGTCCCTAACACTGACAAATATATATATCCAAAGAATCTTCAAAAGATCAAGGGTATTTCACCAGCCGACCCCGACCACGGGGATAAATGTACAAGCGTACAGTACAGCAGAACAATTTGACTTTCCAGTGTTTTTTTGTTCATTTCTTCTCGAAATAAAGTGGATCATTTTCTCTCTATTGTTATTGATGTTTAATATCAGTTTGGATAGATGTCAAAAGTATCAATGAAATGCATACTGGTAAACAATATCAGAGTACCATAAATGCGTAAGATCTACCAAAAGTATATCCGTTGATTTCAAGCTTGAAACTTATATTTTAACTTTATTGAATTGTATGACTGTTGGGAATAGGAAGTTGTCGAATATGTTTATTCTAATAGTTATGTTAATTACTGGACACATGTCTCAATTTCCTCAAAAACAAAAAATTTTGTTCTCCAATAGCTTTTTCTTTATTTGTAGGTTGAGCTGCCCATGAAGAAACAACCTTCTGCTAATGACAACATCAAGTGAATTATTCGAATGCCTCAATGCGATTAGATACACGCAATGCATCAAACATTTCTGGAGAAAGTATGTAGATCTTTACTCTAGAATACAAATTTCAAACATCAAAGCAGGGCATCTCACAGAGTTACATTTGAAAATAGTTACAACTGGGTAAGTTTAAATTAGCTATTCATAAGTTTCTTTCAATCAATTTAACAAAGGATGATTGTCTGTTGATGTACTACTGATGACTGAGGAGGCTAATTGATCGACATATAACACATCCATCCTTTGTGAAACCCGAAGCTCCACAATGTAACTAAATCATCGGGACCGGGGACGGTCTGGACTACAATATATATTATATATACTTACAATTGGCCGTTAAATTTCCTTCTTACAAAACCCGTTTCAATCCAGCTCTTAGTAGAGAGTAACTTTGTATAAGGGCATCTTTTTCTTTGGAAATACTCTTTGAAATAGTTGCAGCAGCAGCAGCAAAACGCCGCATAATCCTATCCAAATTATCGACATCTAACAGGTTGATGTAAAATAGTTGTGTAGGTTTCCTTTTTGGAGCTTTTAAACTCCTAATGCCCAAGCAGCTGCCAGCTACTATATAGTATATAGTATATACTACTGTACTGATCTTGTAGATAATCTGTGCGGACAAAAAAACGAATTATTGCAAGGGGACCGGGTGCATTGCCATAAACTTTAGAAGTTGGCCGCTGTGCAATCTTATAGCTATGCGTCCGCGCCGTGCCGCGCCGCCCCGTCAGTACACTGCATGGTGGAAATAAGAATTCGAGGTGGAAAAAGAAAAAAAATACAAAAAAAGCACGCAAACCCTTGAATTCGTATCCCCTCAAATCGGTGAACCCTGATGAAGATTATCTCCCAGGATCAGCTAGCTAACTAAAGTTATTTGACTTTTCACAAAAAATGCTAATGTTATTGTCTGAATTCCAAATTTTTTCAATATAAGGTAGTTAGTTACTTATCAAATCAGCTTTATGCTTAAAACTATTAACTTCGTGGTTCAATAAGATAATAATAGTATTAAAAAGTGTTGCTTATAATGGAGAGTACTATGATAAGTATTAAATACATATTATATATTAAGCATTACTTTCCCTGTGTAACATCCCCTGCCCAGGAGCCAAGGAATTAAGTGCCAAATCGTGGTCTTGGTAACTCCAGAGCCCTTGACCAATTGAAAAAAGCTTGTAATTTTTGTATCATGCAGGTCGCTGAGGTAGAGTGAAAATTTTTTATCCAATTCCATTCCCTCTTTTGTGCAAGAGTCAGCTAGTGCCCCTTGATTAAACGTTTAAACTATCAAGAATAATACTGGCTACTCTCATGCCGGAATACAGCAAATATTTCAGGATGAATAGAATGCTTGATTCAATCATTAATGAGATTGCTGTCAAATGCCGAATCTTCTAGTTCAGACTCCAGACTCCAGAGTCCAGACTCCAGACTCGCAATCCCCCCTCCTACTGGTAAAGATTCCAAATTTTTTCAAACAACGCTCCCGCACCACAGATCTAACAAGAAATATGCGGCGCATGTTTGATGACACAATGGGTCTATTGAATTATTTCAAATGAAATTACAATAGCCACTGAGGTAATAACTATTTGTAAAATTACAGAAGACGATTCATTCAATACAATTCTCGAAATCTTATTGATCTGATTGGATACAACAAGCATTGATGCTCAGACTATTATATATTTTGCGTTCAAGAGTCAGCATATCAGTTTTTAGCAAGTGTATAGCTTACCCTTGGTAATGTTGAAGAGGTCAATCAGCCATTTTCCTTTCTCATTTAGCTTACCAATTCCCATGGGTTATTTATTATTCATATTATTCAGGTGATTTGTGTATTGTTACTACTACTTTGCAGGGTACTGATTGATCTGCAATTGCCGCCATTCTCCGATGTGTATACAACTAATTAGTAATAAAAAACTTTCACCCAGTCTTTAATGCTAATATATAATATGTATTATGTATTACATTTAAGACTTTGATTATCCACATATCCATTCAATGTATCTTTTTTTCACTTTAGATCCTCCCTCGAGATACTTTAACTTCAAAGATACAAATAATAATACTTTTGTATCAGTTTGATAATTCAAGATGAAGATTCAGCTATTGCTCTACACAGTTCTGGCTCTATGCTCGAAGCTAACACTTGCCGACAAGTGGGAATGGAGAACCACATTTAACAATAAACCAGAATACTGGGGCTTTTATGCCTGTGAAGTTGTGATTGAAGGTGAGTATCTTTTTGATGTTGCCGCTACTCCTGGTCTATTTAGAGAACCATTGTGTAATTACCCTCCACAACTGGGGTCACTAATGATTTGTATGACTGATTACATGGGAAATACAACTAAATCTATTGATAGAATTGCTGGTAATATTCAATCCATGTGTGAAGAGTATTCAACTGCCAACAGAACTAAAGAAGAATGGAAAGCTATTTATTACAATGCATCAAAAGATTTTTATCAATTTGGAGAAGTTGAGAATACCAGTTTACCAATTTATAAGCCAGCAAGAGCTAACCTTACTTTCATTCATGAATATATGGATGATTATTCTGGATTCTATACCAATCATGATGATTCTACATACTATGGTGGTATATTGTGTGCATATTGGGCATTGGTTGCAGTTATTGCACTATTTTTCAATGTATTGTCCAAGACTGGTATCATTCAAAAGTTTCATTCACCTTGGATAAACAAATTTAGAAGTTATTTCACTACTTCAGCATTGATTCCAAAGGGTAATCATAAACAAGAAGTGAAGATATTTAAGATTATAACTGGTTTAATTCCAAATAGACTTGATTCTATCATTTGTCTTGGATTCACTATTGTTCACATCGTTATTTATTCAGCCAATTGGAGAAGAAGTAAATATAATTTAGAGTTTCCAGATCCTTATAGAGAAATAACAAGAAAAGTTGCTGATAGAACAGGAATCATTTCATTTGCTGAGATTCCATTGGTTGTCTTATTTGCTGGTAGAAATAACATTTTATCATTCTTCACTG
Organism: Ogataea nitratoaversa; assembly: GCA_030579435.1. NCBI lineage: Eukaryota > Fungi > Ascomycota > Pichiomycetes > Pichiales > Pichiaceae > Ogataea > Ogataea nitratoaversa. The sequence goes on from JAKTQZ010000007.1 coordinate 62,936, forward strand.
GAATTTCTTACTCCAGTTTTATTCAATTCCATAAATGTGTAGCTAGATTTATGTTCCTTGATGCTGTGATTCACTCAGTTGCTTGGACAATTTTGGATAAGGGAACTTTTGTCGCTAAGATGAGTAGCAAATATTTTGCTTGTGGTGTTGCAGCCACTGCTATTGGGGGTGTTATTTTGACTTTCGCTATTCATCCAATTAGAAATCACTTTTATGAGGTCTTCTTATACACACATATACTTCTTGTTGTTTGCTTCATTGTTATGTGCTGGTACCATTGTAATATTCTAGGTTGGTGTGAATGGTTAGTTGCTGCATGTGTCATTTGGGCATTGGATAGAATATTAAGAATAGTTAGGGTTTGTACCTTTGGTTTCCACACTGCTCAGTTGGTTGCGATTAGTGATGACTCTTTTCAAGTTCGTTTACCTAAACCACGTGGTTTCGTTAGTAAACCAGGTCAATATGCATTTGTTTATTTCTCTGATTCATTGTTATGGTTTCAAAGTCATCCATTTACCCTTGTGAATGATGGTGAAACACTTGTTTTGTGTATAAAATCTAAGAGAGGTATCACGGGAAGAGTGTTCAAGCAAATATTGAAAAATGGTGGTGTGCTTTCAAAGACTATAACCATTGATGGACCATACGGAAATTCAGCTCCTATTGCCAAATACGATAATGCTTTGTTGTTAGCAGGTGGTGCAGGTATACCAAGTGTGTTAGATCATACACTTAAACTTGCAGCTTCCGAATCCACAAAACCGGTGAAGTTGGTGTGGATTCATCAATCATTTGAAAAAATTCAACATTTCATCCCGGAATTGTTGAAATTGAAAGATAGCAAGGTTCAAGTTGACATCTACTTAACTAGAGGTGATATCAATTCTGAAAAAGTGAAAACTAGCTCTTCGGATGACGGATCCGAAAAGGCTTCCGAACCCCAATCAGTTGATCAACTTTCCTTTGTTAACTTCAAGTATGAGAAACCAGATATTCAAGCACTTGTTGAATCTGAAGTGAGATCATTTGAAACTGGTTCCGTTGGTCTTGTGGCATGTGGTCCACCTGCTATGGTTGATACAATCAGACATTCGTACTCCAAATTGTTGTCCGAAGTTGATCGTAGGTTGGATTACTTTGAAGAATTGCAAGCTTGGTAATGATGGTATCAGAATTGAGCCTGAAGAAAAAGTGAAATGGCTCTGTATATATATTTCTTTATATAAGAATCCCGAATTCCATTCAAGATTGTCCGAAAAGTGTCTTGTCATATAGTATAATCCCTTGACTCTGATTTAATGAGCTAGACTGGTCACTGGATACCAGGTTCTGTTAAGTTATTTGTTCTGTTGTACCTCCCTGTTCACCACCTCGCCATCACTAAACTTTTCAAAAGAGTGAACAGTTTCGCAGTTTCGCATGGTTCGCACTCCACCGTTCTAGGCCCGAATGGGTAAATAAATCTTATATTGAGCGCATTGATTGATGGTCGAGATAAAATTTGAGATCTGCACAGTGTGGCACTGCAAATCCAGCGAGGTTATCTTTGCCGTAAAGTATGTTGACTCTCTTCGAAAGTCGCGAATTATAACCTTAACCTTAATTTTAGTTGATTCGAGTAAGTAGAAAATTTGGTTTGTATCCTGAAACTTGAATTAAGATAGTTTATACTTGAAAGATTCCTTATATATATATTTGTACAAAAAAACCACAACTAAAAGTTTTACAAATATTCTAGAGATTGGTGTATTACTGCCTGATTGATTTCCAAGACTAGAACCAAAAAAACACAAATAAAGATGAAGTGATGCTGGCGGAGGTATCGCTGGAAAATCAAATAATTTTCAATTGAAAGTGTCTACTACTATTAAGATGGGGGGAGGGTACTATTGTTTTAACAGCTAATAAATAATCGGGCATGAATTCTTTATAAAGTTTATATGCGAATGTACTTGTGGCACAGGTCATGGGTGATTTGGAGATAAATTATGAGTCCACTCCACTCCACTCCACTCAATGGCCAATGAATATACTTGGCATATTTGGCAAAAAATTGGCAAATTTTGGCATCCCGCCTTCTCGGCAAAATTGAATATATTTCTTACAAGTCACATGTGCACTCGATCCACGTTTCCTTCTTTTATTTTAATATTTATAAATCAAACGTTACTTCATAGTTGCTACTACTTGTGATAGTTTAGATTTTGCAAATAATTTTTTTGGCAAATATTGTGTGTGCGATCTGATCCTAGTCCTAATCCTAAAGGTGAGTTCAAGTACGGGTATAAGCAAAGAGCCGGATCTAGGAGGGCTAGTTTTTATTCAAATTGACCATGAACGGTCATAAGTGTTGAACACATTTTGAAAACTCTACTTGCTTGCAATTTACTCCGGTGTCACTTCACTACAACCTGGATTCAATCACATAGCACTTTGTAAAATATAGGTCGTCGACTTTGGGTTGTGAATTATCTCAGGGGTATTTGCCATTTACTTCCCACCATGCGCCGCGCGTGCATTTTATATAAACTTTAAGCATGCGGCAATTCAAAAAACAAAAAAAAGTTAATTTAATATGTCCACTCTTTTTTTCAGCCTGAGATTTTTTGGAAGCTCATTGGCTGTCTGACTTGGGTAACAGCTGTTCAACAACACTGACCATGCATATAATGTTATTGAGTATTATCAAATAATTAATTATCTACCAAAAGAAACAGCACAGGCGCTTCTGGTTGCCTATGTGTTAACAGGGTAGGGTAGATCCCTCTTGCAGAGAGTGTAAGAGAGCTCGTAACACCTTGGATGCCACACAATTTTTCACCAAACCGTTACAAAACTTTGGAATCTCAAATACATTTATGTTTGATTTAATGGTATTCTGCAAGCCAGACAACTATTGGAATAAAATTAACATGGTTTCGAGGTGGGAACAAATTGACATGGACATGGTTTCCGTAAAGGTGGAACATGTCATTCATAGAAGCTCAAAAGCAAGCTGACAGAAAACAATTGGCTATAAGCATATCGGGGTAAAGTGATGGGCTAACAATAATTCAGGTGTTTGCTAGTTCATGCACCTATGTAATTCTGGGTGAAAATGGTTATTTGAAAAGTAATAACTACCAATCAACACTCTTTCTTTTTGCTATTTATATGTAACCATTTCGACTATAGATCTCAAGCGTCAGAAATCTGGCTGATGGTTAAGATAATTTTTCATTCATGCGTCTATTTGCTTGCAATACAAACACTATATTACGTGACACTGTAATGAGCCTCTCGCTATTACTAGACGCATATATCTGAATTGGGTCTCACTTGATAAAATATACAATTCTGATTTGATGTTTATTTGCCAAGTATCTAAAACTACGTTTTTTTGCATTAGCTGTTGTGAAAAAACTTATTTTAAGAATAATAAAAGCTACATGTGCAGTGTTGCCTGGCAGATCCTTGTAAATATGAAAGAACCCATGGTTACAGAGTTTTTCATAATACTTGGGTTTCATTTGCTGAAACATTATGGGGTCTTGCAGCAAACAACTTAATAGTTTGTACTTACGTTGGTGATGACCATGAATCCTTATTGTATAGTTGACAACGGTTACCCCAATATATATATAGCAACTCATATCGAGTAGTATTGCACGGCGCAATTACAGATGATCACTTATGTTTCTATCGACTCACTTGTACATCGCTGACATGAGTTTTTATAAAATTCGCAAATTGCAGCTCTAGCAAACTCTTCTTAAGAATTATATGATAGGATTTACAACCTTACGTTTTCTGGGTAATTGAAATCGATTGATAGGTCCAAGCTACATCAAAAACCCCAAGAAAAAATATCATAACCCCTGCTGGGCAGTTGCCAATACCCTGGGCAAAAAAACGCACCAGGTTCCAGATCTGATACGAAGTCTAAAGCCAGACTGATGTACCGGTGCATCGTAAAATGTGATAATTAAGTAGCTATAGTATTGTGCATGGTATATGCACGCTAAACACCTTTAAAATAACCCTGCATGAAACAACAACCAAACTCGCCCCTTCCCATAACCTCGATCCACCTCGTACATGACTCTTCCACGGTATAATTTGAATTAATCAAACCACTCAAATCATTTTTCAAATAAATCATAAGCATAAAACCCGGTGAAAGGGAGATTTGCCGATCATTTTATGATTTTATCTTGATATCATTCGCTATATGATACACAAATAGTTCCGGTAATTAATTAGGTGCTTCGGATGTCGCTTTTAAGTAAAAACAGGGGCCATGAAGAAAACAAGCCGGCAAACTTTTTCTTCAACTAGAATGGATCCAATAAGGGTCCAACAAAATGAAAAAGATTTTCTTCATTGATTTGGTATATAAAGTCATCAAATTATCACTTTCTTCAAATCATCCTTTATTCTCGTATACAAGATCTAGTCAGCTTATTTCACAAACCAGCAAATAAAATCATGAAGCAACAATTGAATATAGTCACGGTTATAGCCCTGTTTGCAAACCTTTCGTTTGCTTATGAATGGGTATGGAGAACAGAGTTCTACAACAAAAAAGAGATCATGTCTATGTATGCTTGTGCCGACATGGTGCCAATGCAATACGTCTTCGATGTTGCTGAGTCTGAATTGTATTATTATGAAAATGTTTGTACATATCCACCTGAAGTAGGAACGATGATGCTATGTATGGCCGAGGCCGTTGGTAACAGTACCGAAGATATAAATAAGATTATAGGAAAACTGATTACCATTTGTTCCGAATACTCTGATGATACAAAGACTGTAGACCAATGGATGGACGCATATCTGAACGCAACTAAAGACCATTATGAGTTTGGGGAGGTGGAAAATATCACATTACCAATATACAAGCCAGCAATGGTGAATTCCACTTATCTTAGCGAGTATATGGCCGATTATAGCTCTTTCTATTTCAACTATGACATGTCCACTATCTATGGTGCCATTCTTTGTGCATATTTCGCTTTAGTGATTGTGGTTGCCGGTATTTTCAACGTTCTTACTAGAACCGGACTTATTCAAAAGTTCCATTTTGGCCTGCTAAACAAATTCAGAAGTTATTTCACCATACCAGCTTTGTATCCAAATGGAAGATATGCTCAGCCTGTTGGTGGTTGGAAGGTATTCACTGGTTTGATTCCAAATAGACTCGACTCAATCATTTGCCTTGGTTTCACTATTGTTCATATTTGTATCTGGGCTCGTGATTACAGACTAAGTGCAAACCATCTTATTTACGCAAATCCGTATACTGAAATCACTAGACTAGTTTCAGATAGAACCGGTATTATTTCTTTTGCTGAGATTCCATTGGTTGTGCTATTCGCTGGTAGAAGTAACCTTCTTACATTTATCACTGGATTTTCTTATTCCAGCTTTATTCAATTTCATAAATGTGTCGCTAGATATATGTTCCTTGATGCTGTGATTCACTCAGTTGCTTGGACAATTCTTGAAAAAGACTATTACTCGGAGGATATGAAAGAAAAGTATTTTGCATGTGGTGTTGCAGCAACCGTTATTGGAGGTGCTGTTTTGCTTTTTGCTGTTCACCCAATTAGAAATTATTTCTATGAAATTTTTCTATACACACATATATTCCTTGTTGTTTGCTTCATTGTTATGTGCTGGTATCACTGTAATATTCTAGGTTGGTGTGAATGGTTAATTGCTGCATGTTGCGTCTGGGTATTAGAGAGACTGGTGAGAGTCGTGAGGGTTTTCTTCTTCGGTTTACATACTGCTCATTTGACAATTATCAACGATGATTCATTCAAACTTGTCATCAATAAACCAAAACATTTCAGCAGTAAACCAGGACAATATGCTTATGTTTACTTCTCTGATCCACTGCTATGGTTCCAAAATCATCCGTTTACAGTTGTCAACGAAGGAGATAATCTTGTGATGTATATCAAGAGTAAAAGAGGTATCACAGGTAAGATTTTCAAGAAAATACTCAGTAATGGCGGAACTTTGACTAAAACCGTTACCATGGAGGGTCCATACGGTGAGTCTTCACCTGTTGCTAAATATGATAACGCTTTGCTGCTAGCAGGTGGTGCGGGTGTTCCTGGAATAATGGATCATGCTATCAAACTTGCCGCTTCCGACTCCACTAAGCCAGTGAAATTCGTTTGGATCCACCAGTCGTTAGATAAGATTCAATACTTTATCCCAGAGTTATTAAAATTGAAAGATTCTAGAGTTCAAGTTGACATATACTTGACAAGAGGTGACCCTAACTCTGAGAAGTCCAAAAGTAGCTCTTCAGATGACGGATCCGAAAAATTATCTGTTTCACAATCTGATGATCTCTTATCTTTTGTCAATATCAAGTATGGTAGACCGGACATGCTATCTCTTGTAACTTCAGAAGTAGGTGCTTTCAGTGGAGGATCAGTGGGAATTGTTTCTTGTGGTCCCCCTATCATGGTTGACACTGTTAGACATGCATGCTCTAAACTGGTTGCTGACTATAAGCATAGACTGGACTACTTCGAAGAATTGCAAGCTTGGTAGTTTCTCTTTTTTTCTCTCGTTTAATTTGATTCTATAACTTTTTCTTTACATACTCACTTAAGACACTAATTTTCTTTGTTGTTTTCCAAATTTAAAGAAATATCTGTAGTTATATTCTATGCTCAACATGACTCGATTGTTACCATTTTATTGCAGATGAGAACTGTAAGCATTAATCTATGATTTCTAAATCAAACTCTGTGTATATCCAGCTTCGGTCTGCAACGTCAGGTTTTGCCAAGCTGTGAACCAATCACCCAAAACAAACCGGACAACATGAGCCAATTAACATTCTCGTTACCGCACCACAATCCTTTGTCGATAATTTTATTACTGATAGGTATGAGATACTTGTACTTTGTTTCCATGGAATGGATCATATGAAAGAGCTTGAACATTAAAACAGATAATAGCACTAATATAAAGGTATATGATAAACAAACGAATATCGGATATGTAGAAGCAAAATGTTGGTGACAAAGTAGTTGTATGAACAGTTTATTAAAGCTGATGTTTTCTTTCGGAGACAGTCATACTACATATATTCAAGAGTCAATAGCCTCGATATCAAATGTGAGTTTCTTGATATAAACATATATATAAATGAATTCAACCTACTTCAACACCTCTTTGACACTCCATTCCGAACTATCAAGCGGACAGGAGTTTCTCTTAGCAATCCATGTGCTTATACAATGTAGATGAAATGAATGGTTGCAAGTGCCGACCACTCTGGCACATTCCACTCTTGTTCCATTGCCAGAAGAGGCGACAGCGTTTGAGCATTCAATACATGGCTCCATCAAATGGTTTCTGCAAATTGCACATGTCTCATTGTTTCTATCCCAAGACCAAAATGCCACGGCAGTCCATTTTTTCACCTCGAACCTCTTCTTTTTTGGCTTGGTAGATGCTGTAGTAGGTGTATCGTTAACTATCGAAGAAAAATTGCTTGTTAGTATGGAGTCACTATAAAAACAAAAAAGCTTAGGAACTTACCTGGAACGTCTATATCCATCTGGTCCCGCGATTCGTCTGACATCTCGATATCTATATGTTAATGTGTCTGTATTTGAAGTGGATTGTGTCACAAAGTCAAAGAAAACTAAAACTTCATTGTGTAGTAGATAAATGATCAATGATTTGTAATTTAAGTTGGTTTCTCCATTTCGTGTACCTCCTAAATTTCTGGCACTTGTACGTTGCAAGTTGACGCTCGCATTCTTATAAAGAGAACCAGCTAGATCCCGATTGATTATAATTCAACTTTTCAATTTTATTCGATTCATTTGATTAAAAGAGTATCGGTACGATCCACTAAACAACGACCGGGAACAAGCTGAAGACACATATCTGAATCATGCCAGACGGTTCCGATGACTTGATATCTTCGTTATATCCGCCCCCTCCTCCATACGTACAATTTTTTACAAATCAGAATGTGACGAAAGTGAACAAGCTACTACAAGAAGGAGAGACTAACGAGACCATAGCTGAGATGAAGGATTTAAGATTTCTTATACCTCCTAAACCACCACAAAAGCCAAATTACCGTTCGTTTGGTGACATCTGGAACTTTGAAGATAGGTTCATAACGTTGAAAGAATCTGGAATTCATCAACTATACGACAATGCTCCCAAGGAATCCATTGACAATAGTGACAAGGCACTAGGCGAAGAGAGCTATGATGAGGAGGAGATATTCACGCAGGAGAGAATCGGAGAGTTGAAAAAAATGACTAAGTCTCTATTGCTCAATTTTTTAGAATTTGTGGGACTTATAGCTAAGAACCCTAATGTGGCATTCAACAAAATAGAACAGATTAGAATCTTATTAGTTAATCTACATCATTTACTAAATAGCTATAGATTACACCAGTCTAGAGAAGGGTTGATATTGAAATTTGAAGAAAAGATAAATGAGGATTTAGCAATTATTGAGAAGATTGAAACAACTTGTAAGAATGTGGAAAATCGAATTAAGATGTTGGTGACGGATGAAATCCAATTTGATACAGATGCGTTCAAATATAAAAGCGTAAGAAAACCTACCGATAGCGACAATGATGTGGAAACGGTAAATGATATCAATGACGTAAAAATGACTGATGTTGGAGTAGAAGAAGAGCAAAATGATGGTGCACAAGAGAGTACATCAATAGACGACAAAGATGTTGAAAGATTGAAACAAGACGCTCTGCGTGCGATAATAAGCTCAATAGGCTGACTTAAACACGATTCTAGAGCCAAATGAGGCCTGTAAAATGGGATTAATATATAATATTCATGCAATGTAAATCAATTACAGGTAAAGTGAAGTCTTTTGTTGAAATGAATATGTACATGATCAAAAAAAAACGTATTTAGTTACAAGTAATTATTCGTACATTAGCGTTATAAAGGTCATCAAAGTGGACGTCATTAGCGAGGAGTAGTACGATAAGCATATCAGTATCAGCAGCAGCACAAGCGAAATGATAGTGGATACCAAGATCTGGTCCAAGAATCATTCAGAATACTTTTTCTCAAACTCTTCGGAATATACAAGCACATCAGCATCATCGTTATCATCAACATTTTCGGATTCTACAGTATAATCACCAGAATATTCATTGGAATAAGCACCGGTATCAAAATCTGTTTCACTAATCCCAATAGAATCAAACTGCGAAATAAGTCCACAGCGCAAACACAACCTTTCTAAATAGTTTCTTTCTTGATTATCGAAATCTAATTTAGAATTCAATAAGATCAACCTATTGGTGATGTTTGGTTGGGATTCTAGGTCAATATCTCCGAATGGAGGATACAAGCTCTCTGAAACAAGACCAGTGGAATCATTACGGAAACGACCGGTAATAGAAATGAAAGTAGAAACGTTCTTGATTGAATCAATTCCAAGACAGATAATAAAATGTAGTCCTTTGAATGTTAGACCAGTCAAAGCACTTGAGTTTATAGTCAAGAACTGGGTTTCTAATTCAGAACTCAGCGGCTTGGTAAAAAAATCTATGTGCTGTTTGACATCAAAGGCTTCGGTAATATATTTTGACTTGGACAGTAACGTTTTAACATGTAGTCCACTCACTTCATCGGAATGAACAATTAAAACTTTTCTATTTCTGAGATATGAATCTTTTTTCTTCATCATCTTGATAAAGCCAGCCACCAAAACACTCAACTCAATTGCTTTCAATTCACTTGTCATGGCATTTCTTTTGTTCGTTCTCAGTTTCGAGTAAATAGCGTCATTACCTTTCGAAGTCCTGAACAATTTATCTATCCAAGTTCGCATGTCTTGTCCATAATCAAATTTGACCATGTCATACAACTGGACTTTCAGTTTAGTTTTCTTTGTATTTAGCTGAGGCTGGATTAAAATTGAACTAATGCCAACATTAGAAGCAACGTTTCTTGAGTAAGGTAGTTCGGTCTCAGATTCAAAGGATCCCATCTGAACAAATTTGTTCCAATCAAACCATTTAGAATGTTCTCTGACTTGCTCGAGTAGTGTTTCGCTAGAATGAGATGAAACCGTGAACATTATTTGAGGATGTGGATCATTATGGGCTCTTTTATAATCTTGAAGTTTCAAAACATAGTCAAGCAATTGAACAACTGGGGAAGGTCGTTTTTTCGATTCTAGTATTTCATCTGCATCAATCATTGTATCAAAGTCATCGACTGCTATAAATGGTAGATTGTTGATTTTCACGAAGTCCATTCCCCTAGATGATAGTAGGTCAAGTAATCTCTGTGGAGTGGTAACTAATATATGAGGTGTTGGAAACTCACCCAAAATTAATTGTTGGTTTCTTTCCGTTTCTTTATCTGATCTATATAAGAACTGTGCCAGTTGACTGATGTCAGTTTCTTGCCGGTTTGGTAAGTGATTTATTATGCCCAAGATTATCTGTTGATATCTGAGGACGAGGTCGTTGGATTTTACGATAATAAGAGACGATATTCCTGGTCCTCTAGTTTCAGTTCTTTTCAGAAATAATGCATGAGTTATTAAGGATAGAGTTCTACCTGTCCCTTGGTCACCCTTAGCAATGGTACTTAAATAACTACTTGACAAAGCAAAAAACTTCCTTTGGAACTCAGTTGGTGTATTTGATCCAAGATACTTCTGCAAACAGTAAAGTAAGATCTTGTTTTTATAAAAGTCACCAAATGTCGATTCACTCTTTGATGGGTCTGTCTTGATTCTTTCTATTGGAGTCTGCTTGAAAACTTGGTTATAACTTTTGATCTTATCAAAATTTCTTCGCAAGTGGTCATTCAAGCCATTATCTATTGTTTTATTAACCTTTTTCAACTGTCTCCCAAACTGATTTTTCCAGTATTTTGGCCCTAATTCAGGTTTCTTACTCTTCTCAGACGGCTCCATATCTTCTTGTATGATTTCATTAAGCAATTTCTCATCATCACTGATCAAATCAGATGTGCTGACTGATGACTGCTTGTTGACGCGTCTTGATCTTGGTCTGCGTAAATTTGAGTCTCTCGTTGAACTAAGCGATGGTGGTCCATTACTTCTATAAAGAGCGGTTGCGGTAGTTTGCAGTCTTCGTATGAGATCAACTGTAATGCGCACTCTCTTTATCCTGCATTCTGGCCATATGCTTCTCCGAATCATATCACACTGGTGCTTACGTTGACTGTACAGTCTAAGTCATCAAACAAAAGTAGCAAAGTGTCCCTTTATCCCTTATAAAACAAGCAAAGATTAGGTAGAATCTGAAAAATTTGCTAGATAAGGGCTGTGCTAATCAAAATCTAACTGATGTAAAGATGTATAGTGATTGACAAAAATTTCCAAGCCATCTCAGTTCTTGATTAGAATTTCAACTTTGGCCTTCTATACATCTGGGCCTATTTCATGATTCAATAGATAAAGGAGTTGAAGACGATTCCATGTACGTATTGAAAAATTGAGCATCAAACATTATGTCAAGAATTATACCCACGGGTTTCCTGCTAAAAAGCTTTACTGCTAGACCACTAGTAAGAACTATATCTTATTCAAGTCACTCAAGATCACTGCTGGCCTGTCTGATAAGATCCCCTCTGAAAACATCAAACACATCATTCTCATATAATGGTCAAATCCGTTCTTGCTCTTCCCATGGGAATGGCAATAAGGAAGGAACAGAATTAGGTGAGTTGAAAGTGGATAAACCTATGCTGATGATTGCATTCACCTGTAAGAAATGTGACACTAGATCAAGTCATTCAATGTCTAAGCAGGCGTATACTTCGGGTGCTGTATTGATTCAATGTCCTGGGTGTAAGAATAGACATTTGATAGCTGATCATCTAAAGGTAAGTTTTTTTCAATCAAGCGATGAGAAGCGTGATTTCAATATCTCTAGATCGTTCATCGGAATAAAAATACTAACTAACAATACCATATATTTGGCTTGCTATCTGTCCAGATTTTTTCCGATGACAGAATCAATATTGAGGACATTTTAACCGCCAAGGGAGAAAGTATATCATCTGATACCAATGATTTAATCTTTGAGGAAATTCCTGAAAAGTTGAAGGGTTTGATTGGTCACCATGCCAAAGATGCCCCAGAAGAGTACACTAGGGAATCTGACCCGAATGTATCTCCACAAATAGAAGCGCCCAAAAAATCAGCCAAAGACAAATGATGCTGACTCAATTTACAGAGAAGTGGCGAATCAATTGATTTCATGATACTCTATAACAGCAATACAAACAACAAAGCTGCCCTAATAATATAAATCGTTTGCGGCTTTTATTTCTCCGCGTCTAAGATTTTATCAAAAGTAAAGTACCCTGTTTGTGTTTTTCCGTTTGTTTCCTTCTTGTATTTATGTATGCCATTCAACCACTACCTTGTCAATTGTACATATATATAGATGCTTATTTGATAAATATCGATTATAATACTAAATCATAAATATTGCTACGACTCAAAAAAACTCGCGAACGCAGACACATAGATGAAAAACGGAGTCATCAACACATCGATAGAGTATCTCTCCTACATCCCATGGGCTAAAGTGTATGAAAGCTTGAAAACACTTATACCGGCCGATTGTCTCCAATATGTTTGGCTTCTATCTCATTTGACTAGCCTGATAGGATCCATATTATATACTTGCTGGTTAGTCAACCCAACCAACAACTTCCTCTGTTATATATCCTGGTACAGTGCATCCTTGTATGGGTCTATAGTTACTTACTCAGTTGTTGTTTACAGAAAGCATATGTTTGAGCATTATGATGCATCTCCAGCTTTAGAAGATACAGGTTTTGCTGGATACAACAACGCTAATTACCAAACTATACCTTTAACGGAAATATTGAGGTCAGAAAACACGCACTTGTTAGTATATGCTTCCTTATGGTTGTCAACCCCGGTGAGTTTATGGAAGATATATCCTTTTTCTACCTACTCATTTTTGAACGTCATGAATTACTTTATACTAGAGGCATTTCCCGAACATCAGCTTTCTCTAGCCTTGACTCCATTGATTGCATATGCTGAATATCCATTATTATTAACTGCCGCTCATGTTGACTTAGTTGTCATCGGTTTGTTGATCAAAGAGTCATGGACATGTCACTCTGTTTATGCCTTGATATTCTATGTCTTTGTTTGGGGATTACGGGTAGAATATTCAGACGCTAGTAGAATTGCCGTGTCAAATCTATTGAAAGTCATTGATATTATATTTGATGAAACTGTTTTGCCAGCTTGTATTTGTCATTATTGGATTAGGTTCAGAACCAAATTGACTAAGATCTTATCAATTACAGCCGACCAATCGAAAGAAAAAGATCTTTTTTTTGGTATCAAAGACAATATACACAAGTCGCATTCTAGTGCAAATGATAGTTTTCAATCAGTTAAAGAAAGATCTAAAAACAATACTAGGCAGAGTCATAAAAAGAAGAAAAGTGTACAGTAGAACTTATTACAGGTAATCGATATGATCGGAGTACATTCAGCATTGTACTCAAGATTTAACATTGCACCGTTGAACAAGTGGAATCTGCTATACTGTTCGCTTTTTACTCTTCATTTCATATGTTACTTATACGGACCTTTTTCTGCGTATTTTTTCTTTATTTATTTCTATTATTAATATATATATAACATTCTGAAACGGCCAAACTAATCATTTCGATTAGTCATTAAATCCTGCTTCAAGTTCTGCAAATGTTCATAACCTTCAGTAAATTCCCATGCTGACTTTCCTTTTGAAATTAATGATCTGACAGATGATTTCGCTTTGAATTTCCAATCTTTACAAACAACATCATCGGCACCGTATTTACCAGGTAGCTCACCAAAATTCTCATATGCTGAAACCAACTCATCACAAGCGTCAACTGCCTCTTTCCAAACACTTTCATCAACTTGTAAATCTGATGAATTTATGCTTGCACGATACGCTTTCTCGTAATTATCCAACGCTAACCATGGTTTTTGTCTCCAAAGATTCACCTTAGCAATAATTCTCCAACATCTTGAATTTGTGGTGATTACAGAAGGAACCAAATTACAAACAAAATCAATACATGATTTCTGGTAATGAGTTTGTCTTGCTGATTCATCATACGGTTCAGCGACCAATAGTTCAACTAATTTCTCCATAACTGGGATATCTAACGAACGCTCACCATCAGACTCTTTCTTAATGTTGAGCAATATCTTAGATGCAAACAAGACGTCATCCCAATTATTTAACTTGACAGCAACGATAAGGTAATTCTCCCATATTCTCCATGATTTTGCACTATCGCCATTATCACCAACACTGACTGCATTTTTTAGAGCATTGAATGCTTCTTTCAATTTGTTCAACTTGATCAAGGAGCTAGCCAAGTTGGACCATGAGTAAGAGTGTGAATCATCAATGGAGACACATCTTGTAAATGCCTCTGATGCAAGTTCGTAATTATCAACCTCTAAACCCATACATCCATAAAAATACCAGTTGTCAAAATTTATTGGGTTCATTGATAGACAATCGTACATGGCACTGATTGCATTAGCATAATCTCTCTCTCCATTCTCTAGTTTCTGAGCGTAATAATACTTGGATAGAGATTTCTTAGCATTAGCATAACGACTAATGGACCAAGCACGCTCCCATAGTTCGGGATCCTGTTTGACGTCACCTAGTATAGATAGAGCCCTTGGATCATTAGGATGGTTCGATAAATGTCTCAATAATAATTCTTCTGCCTTCCCTTCTGCTCCAGTTGAAGCATAACACAAAGCAGCATCAATTAATTCACCTAATCTTTCATAGATCTCAATAGCTGATTTCAGTGAACCTAATTCAATCAATTTATCAGCCAAGGTGGTATCCATTGCCCATTTTGGCATCAATGGCAACAAATGGATGTATTTTGAACGTTTAGCATTGGTGAGTTTCTTGGTATCAGATGAATTCAAATCAAGAAATTGTTCACCAAAATGAACCTCATCTGATAATTGTGGGAATATGCGAGCAGTTTTCTCAGAATTAATACCTAGTTCTTCAACTAATGAGTAGAGTTGTAAGACACCACGTTCCACAGTTTTAGCTCTAGTAGCTTCTAGTAGTGATCTCATCCATAATGCTCTTGAAAATATAAGCCAGTTGATTGAACTATCAATAGAATCATTACTACTATTAGAACTTGTAAATAGAACTCTTTGGACAAGTGCAATTAATTCTTCATTCACTAATGCATTATTCACCGGCGAATTAACTCTGATTGTCTCTAATCGTAACAGCAATTGAATATTATCTAGATTAGCTAATGTTGATTGATTATTAGGGTCGATTGACCGTAATGCTTCTGGGATTAATTGTTCTGTAAGAGCCACTGGTAACAGTTTCTTCTCATCATCCTCAATTGAATTTCCATTTTCGTTATCAAAATTTGAGTAATCTATTTTGATTCTTTTCAAATTACCCTCATTACTAGAGTCATTCTTGTCATTATCATTGAAAATTTCATTATCTCCAATTGAATCGTACTGGATTCTCTCCAAGAACAAATCATCGTTCAATGAAACCTCCTTGGGATTTAATTGCTCATCAGGCGACTCTCCGTCATTCTCGTATTGATTTAATATGAGCATGGTATCTTGTGATTTGGCCAAAACTGTCAACGCTGCAACCGATCTAGTCTGAAATTTAGTTCTCTTAGCTTTACAACCAGTCATAACAAACTGTAATCCACTAGCTTTCTTGGCTTTTTGTAGCGAATCAATAGTAACTGTCTCAGTATTACCTGCTAATCCATTTCTTGCGCTTTCCAAATGGTAAAGAACTAGTATCGATTGATTCAAGCTCGAATTCAAATCACTAGAGTCGATAAAGCACTGAACTATCGAATTGTTTAGTAAGTTGAAAGATAAACTCGTTAAGATTGAGTTTTGTTCTGGATAAAGTGACTGTTGTATCTGTAATGCCCTTGCTCTCCACCAAAGTACCGATGCCAGATCTATATCTTTAGTCTTTTCCAAAGCTGTAACTTTAGTATTGCTTGGAGTCAAAACGGAAGCATTTTCAACTATTTCTGCGGCTGACAAATCGGTAGACACATAACCTAATAAAGATAAATTTGAAAGTCCTTGTTGCTGAACTTCTAAAATTCTTAATGATATAGCGAGAAATATAGGTGAGTTGACTAGTTTAAAAGGTTGCTGACCAGATAATGAAAGCAAACTGACAACTTGCTTGTGTAACGAGTCAGCAAACCCATTATCTGAATCTCCGCATTTGCTAATGATTATCTGTAGAAATCCTAATGAAGACTGTAGGGCATTGAATGGTAATTCAGGGCCTGTATAGTTGGATTGAATAAAAATTTGTAAAAATAAAACTGCTAGAATCAAATTAAGACTTTTGTCATTGTTAAAGTTGTTATTCACTTGTGAAACAAGATCATTGATATAAGCAGCTAATGATCCTGTACTCGAGCTGACAAACTTTTCAGTCAAGCTTATTATCTCATGATTATTGAACACAAGTTTTTGAAACACGTCCATGTTGATCAATTTGAAATACTGTCCATTTGATAGTAATCTTATAGCCTTTGTTAAATCAGATGAAGTAGTAGTGGGTGTTGTTACTTCACTACTCAAAAACAACAGCTGTGTGTGTAATTTTTGTAGGTCCTTATAGTCCATCATAATTAAATGACTTCTTGATGGTTTTCGCTTATTTACAAGCTCTTCTAAATATTACCTCTCTATCTTATTATAATTAAAATATATATAAATGTTTAAGTTTACCTTAGTAATATCTTTTTTGAAAAATATTTTTTTATTTTTATTTTTTTCAAACGTTTATATGTTGTGAGGTTGGATCGATTTGATGTAAATATAGACGATCGACGCCACTCAGTTGTTGGATCGACGTACGTATATCTAGAATTTTACTTAACCTATACAAAATGGAAGAGATTGTCAAAATATCTGAACACGCAAAAAAACTATTAGCCTTTAAATTACTATAATTATACACAACAATTATATAAAAGTTCAACTGGTTAACTAAACACATCAACGTAAAGTGATTAATCAGAATATCAAAGCACAAGTGATCAATATGTATTGTTTCAAATCAACTCAAAACAAAAAAAAAACATATAATTAATATCCAATATCTAAAACAGAAAGTGGGATTATCATGATAAACACCATTTACAAAAGCGCAGAACCCAGTCGCATTATCTTTTAAAAGTTGCGCCACGTTGACTCGCGTCTAGCAAATGGTAATCTCGTCATAAATTCCCTTTTGTATCAGCATCGGATATCAATTTTGTTGTCTTTAAGTCTCAATCCATTCATAACAAAATAAAAGATCGTGTGGTTGAATTTTCATCTTTATCACTGTTTATTGTCTGTCTAATTAGGATCAGTGATAACAAGACACTTGTTATTGACTAACCATCAGCAAAAACCCAAAAAAATTCAAAAAAACTAACTTCCAAACAAACCAATCAATGGAACTATCCCATAGTAAACCAATAAAATGCAAACCTTTTTTTTTTTTCTTTTTTCTTTTGTAAATGATAACATATAAATCAATATTGAGAAAACTAATTAAACTTTCCTAATGATAAGAAATCCTCCAAGTCAAATGAAGGTTCAATGATCTCTGTTGTTAATGGTGCTGCTGACCACAATACTTTTGAACTTGAATAGTTTCAACATGGACAATTCAATACGAATGATTATAGAAATGAAATTGAAAGAAAGCAAACAAACAAATACCCCTATTTGATTCGTAAAAAAACAAAAACTTTCTTTCTTTTCCAACTACAAATGTATTTCATTGTCGTTCAATTTGAAAAATAAACTCAAGTTCAAAAATAATGCTTTTCTTTTAAAAAATTCTTCAAATTATACAATCATCACTGCTGGATGATGCACAACATTAAAAGCACAGAGATCGTCTTCCATTGAAATTGGAGGATATAGATCAACACTGTTATCTATTATTATACTCTTATCATTAGAATCAATATTTATACTGTTATCATTTTCATGTGTCTCTTCTTCTTGTTTTATAAAAGGTTGGAAATCCATAACCAAATCATCCTGTTTGAATAATTCTAAACTTGAGGATGATCTAGATAGAAAATCTTCGTCATTGTCATCGAATAAATTACTATATTCTTGATTCATAATGACAGCTTCTTCATCATCTAATCTTAACTTTGATGGTGAAGTGGAGCTAGGTGGTGAAAGATATTGATCTTCAGCTTTTCTTTTTCTTGTCTGTTCAATCATAATTTTTGGTATCATTTCAATCTGTTTTTCTTCTTCTTCTTCTTCTTCAACGTCTTCCTCTTCGGAAGATAAATCTTCATCAAAACTTGGAGAAGGAATTTCGGAATTTTTAGATCCAATAGGAAGATTTAACTTGCTTGAATAAGTATTGTTATCTGTCTTTTGCCTTTTTGATAAAGGTGTGAAATTTGAATTCAAATCCAAATCAGTAGGTCTTGAAAGTTCATCAATTTTTTGAATACCAGATAAATTAATATCTGAATAATCAATATTGTTATTTGATAACTTTTCAATCATCAACTTTTGAATATATTGATATTTCAGTTCATTGGATTTATATGAATCAATAACAGCTTCTAAGTTCAAGGCATAGTTTTCTAAATATTCAACATGTCTTCTTTTCTTCTCTCTTGAAGCATGAGCTGCTCTTCTATTTCTCAAAATTCTTTCAACTCTTCTTTGTTCCTTTTCTTCGTCGGTCTTTGCACGTTTTCTTGGAGGTAACGAAGTGACAGAAGAAGAGGAATCTATTGATTTGATACGTTGTTGTCTTTGTTCGGTAGTAAGGGACATAGTGAATTATGGGTTCGTATAAGAATGGGTATGGTATGGTATGGTATGGTACGAGAAGGGGAGGGGGTGGTATTAGGGGTATTTGTTTGATTTCGATGGTATGACCAACTAGTTGAATATGAATTAACTGAAGTGGATAAAGAAAAAAGGGGAAAAATAAATGTTAATCAAAAAAAAAAACATATAATAAAATTAATGAAGAGGGAAACTGAGAAGTGGGAATGTATTTATATCTGGGAATCGAAATTTCTTCTAAATCTGTTACTCAGTCGATTGGGCAATAAATATTTGATATGCAATAATGGATGCCTCCTTCAGAATCTCACTAGAGCTATAGCTTCATAGTGTGTACGTATTATGTAATACATCGGTGATACTAATATGCTCATGAGAGAATGTGAATTTGGCAAGTGAACTTAGTGAAGTTGAAATTTTTTTTGCCACCCAGAAATAAAAATGGGGGAGGGAAGGGGGGAAGGAGCCAAGAGAAATTATGTCATCCGTTACTAATTGGCCACAGTGGGATTAGGTAAAACTATATGAGAGAATGTGAATTTGTGAGAGCGCCTCGGCCCTCGATCCACCCCGTGCCAGTGCCAGTGGCCTCGGGAGCCGAGTGCTTGACCACGCTATCTACTATCTACAGTCTACTATCTAGTACACTTAAAACTTAGAACTTAGAACTTAGAACTTATCAGTATCAACCAGTTATTAGTACCACATAAATGGAACCACGCACACACTCACAGTATGAGTACACGATATACACACCACCTACATATGTAATCTACACTCCGGGATCGTCGTATTCCACAATTTGTTTCTGAAACAGGGGCGGTGTGGTCTCTAAAAAGAGAGATTATATATACACTGCGAGGCGGATGTTTTTCAATAGAAATTTTGTACTTTTTCTGACATCAGCATTCCCACCTAAAATAGTTAGTTCTTATGTCAGCGAGGCGCTGCTATATTGATCTAATTTTATAACCAATTCTTGGCTTCTATAAATAAACTGTAAATTGTTACTACAAAGTACAAAGTATTGAGGTGGACCACATGTCATGAATGATTGAATTGTGGAATGTGTATACGTACCATTTTTCATATTTGAATAGATGATATATTGTTGCATAATGCATGATGGATATTATATACCTAGATTCAGTTTAAGTAATAATTATGATGACTTTTGACAATTTTAATCTAACATTATCACTAACGTTTATTTGATTTTACTAGGATGTACTTTGATTTTG
Source organism: Ogataea nitratoaversa (assembly GCA_030579435.1). NCBI lineage: Eukaryota > Fungi > Ascomycota > Pichiomycetes > Pichiales > Pichiaceae > Ogataea > Ogataea nitratoaversa. Next base: position 83,105 of record JAKTQZ010000007.1, read on the forward strand.
TAATTTGCAAGTAAGTAGATAGGTAAGTAGGTAGGTACACCTTTACTTATATCTTTAAAAGGCTAGACAAGGTTTATTTTTTTGTCAAATTACAATCATGGGACTCATTAGTTTTTGAACTTTGCTCGTTTAATCATTCATTAACTCATGATACATATTATTGTGCAAATAGGATTCGCAACTTTATACTTGTGTATATTAAACTAATCGTGCTTTTATGGAAGATCCAATAGGATACCTTAGATAGATTGTTTTGTTTTGTTTTGTTTGTGTTGTGCTTTGTTGCACAGCTTCGAATAGACAAGTTTCAAATTCTGACTGTATTGGTTGAATTCCCCCTTTTTTTGAATCATCCCTCTATATTATGGAAACAATCACCCTTTCATTGATCATTTTTGTTCTTCATCCAAAAAAGTAATCAATCTCTTTAATGCTAATATCCATCTTCTAGTCTTTTCATCTTTCATGATATTACTAATGTTATCACCACCTTCTAATTTTGAATGGGCACTACGACTGTGAATACCAACATTAATAACACCGATTGGCCATGCTATGTTACCTATACTTAATTTCAAATAATTTTCATTGGCATGATTGATTTCATGATTTTGTAAGTTGTATAAGATTGTAGATAAAGTGATTAATAATTCTTGAGGAAGATTGTTTCTTTTCAATTGGATTAATAGTGGTAATAACCACTTCTTGGTCTCTACTAGTAACTCAATGTCCTTTTGTTGGGATGTGTTCGCTTCTTTACTCTGAGCTAATTTCTTGTCCCATTGTGATAGTATAACTTTAATAAAGTCTCTTGATTTGTTAGCAAGTATGGGGAGGGCGTCTCTTATATCGTCTAGGTCTATTATGTATTCAGGTTTGGTATCCTTTGTTTTTTCATCTGGAATGTCTTTGCTCTTACTGAATTGCTCTTTGATGAAATCAACACCCTTAATATTGTCATCATTCAAACTTTCTGTTTGGATATCCTTCTTCATACCCTGTTCCTGGTCGGTGGTAGCTTTATCTTCCACAATTTCTTCCTCATCCCTGGTTACTGACCCTTTCTCAACCTCTTTCTGATTCAAGTCAATCTGGGTTACGCTATGTGATTCATGTACTGACCTATCAATAACATCTTGCTCAGATTCGCCATACAATCTAACAGGTTTACCTAGTTTTCTCAATTGAAGTTGAGATTGCAAAAACTGAGAGTTTTCAATTTTAGCTCTTTTAATAAAGTTTCCTTCCCCAGATATTTCATTATCCTCTTGTTCTTCTTCTTTTTTTTCCTCCTTCTCATCCACTTGACTGCTGGTCTTATCAACTTCCTCTAATCTCTTCCGTTTAGATAATATACTTGATACTCTATTAAGTTCTTTCTCATGTGACTCATTTGTCTTGAAATCAAGTTCTGAATCTAACAGATCGGCAGTTTTCAGATAATTTTTACCTCCAGATAATGCATCTTTCTTAGAATTGGCTATGATTGACTTCTTCTTGTTGATTTCTTGCAATATTAAAGATGAAAAGTCCATTTTTTTTAAGGTATATATCCCACTTCAGCGTCTGTATAATAATCTTGGTAGCGAACCAGGCAGACTATACCATACACAACCAACATAATAGTAATCTGTTTCTCTCTCTATATGATCAATCTTCAGTGAAATTTAATTAAATATTAAGTAAACAATTATAAATTGTAAATGCAATCTGCCATTTTCCATGTAAGTGCCATTAGCAAGCCTATTCTTTGTCTGATTTCGAATTGTATATAATATATCAATTGTGATATATAATGGAGTTCACTTGATTTGACTAACGGAACTCTAATCCAAATTCTTTCCCCAGTCTACCAGGCATCGCATATAAGCACACCGAAACCACTCAATAATTGCATAATGAGTACGTCTTCCCCTGCTAAAAAGCCATCTCCACCTTTATCTGACCGCGAACAGACGGCCGTTAAACAAGAACAGTCCGAAAACGTTTCGGTAGAGAAGGAACCCCAAAGCGAAAAACAGAGTGAGGGACAGACAGAGACAGAGACTCAAGACCTGGATACTGATGCTGATGCACAGCAACAAGGCGCATCTTCTTCACTGAATGATGTCGCTTATGACGAAGATGACTTACCTATACCTAATGGTATTGAAGATGTTGATGAGGATGAACTTGAACAAAGTGGTGAATCATTAAACTTAGACTTGAAGTCAAGTGCGAATCAAGTTTGGTTAGTTAAATTACCTCCTCAATTAACAGAAATTTGGAAACAAAATGATGACGACTTTCTTGACGGTAAAAAATTGGGGAGTATAAAGATTCAAAAAAATCACTCACCGACTAAGATTTTCTTAGAATTGAATGATGAATTAGATGAACATAAAAGAATTGACAAAGAATATGAATTGAAAATGATTAAACCAGTGGTTGATAACGAATATATTTTTAGTGAAACTCAACTAGATCATTTCAAGCATAGACTAATGTATAGAACTGAAGTGACTCAAATGCCAAACCAACCTAAATTAAGATCTTTGAACAAAGATGCATCAAACCATGCCGCTAAATGGACCAGAAGATTGAAGACGTATCAAAGACAACGTCCGGAATCAGGTATGGGTACAACAAGAACTCCAAATAAAAAACAAAAAACTAAGTTCAATAAATTTATACCTTTTGCTAAAACATTACCTAAGAAGACATCCATCATAGGTAAAGTTGTTCATGAATGTCAAATTATACCAACCAGACTAAGTAAGAATAATCCTTTGAAATTGTTAGAACAAAAGAGGAGAATCAAGAATATGGTCAAAAGAAAGACTATCAACTACATGAAGGACGAATCGGCTGGTGTTATGCAAGGTAGAGCCGGACCAAATATCCAAACTGGTGCTATGATGACATTATCTCGTGAGTTGGCCGCTAAGAAGGAGGCAGCCAAAACAGAAGGTAGAGCATCAAGAATGGAAAGAGACGAATTAATGAAATTATTGTTCAGGATGTTTAATGATTATGAATACTGGACAATGAAAGGTATTAAAGAAAGAACCAATCAACCTGAAGCGTATTTGAAAGAATGTTTAGAAACTATAGCCATTATGGAAAGAAAGGGAACATATGCGTTGAAGTATAGATTGAAAGATGAATATAAGAAGAGTAGAGATGTCGAAAGAAAAGAACAACAAGGATTGGATGGTGAAGAGATGGATGGATTAGGGCTCGGTGGTTTGAATGGTGATGATGCTGAGGACGACGACGACGATGAGGATGAAGATGACTTTGAAATGGTTGATGTGTAAGTTTCTACTCTAATAGGCCATGATGCTAAATGTAAATTAACAAGAACATAATAAATAATTAATAACTGATAGATATTATAATTACTAAATGCTAAATAGTAAATTATAAATATTAAATAATAAGTAATAAGTAATAAATATTATGCTAATCGTATTGTTAACATGTTAACAAGCAATACCATTTACCGTATTCCTACTTATGTAATTAAAGATCTAAATTTTAAATTGAACCGCCGCTCCACCTGGCTCGAAATCAATTAATTACCTGTAAAATTATAATTTTATACGAGTGTAACTGAATTTGACTTTAAAGTTAAGGGAAACAGCAATCAATGGACAATACGATAATTTGTCACACTTGTATCAATTACACTCACCTATCTATATTCATATATACTGTATATCTATCTATTCAATACTTCACCTTACTCAACTTTGAAATCTTGGATTGAGTACTTGTTTCCACGCAATGGCTTCATTATCAGAGAGCTCCATAACGAGTGGCAACTCGCCTAAACAGCAACAATCCCAATTCCAGCAACACACTACACCGGCAATACCAACATCACCAACAACGCCAACATCATCAAACACTCGTCCAATCACAGATCAACCAGCGAGTTCTACTCTCAAGTCGCCAACCGCTCCACGCACCATTACAGCCCCTGGTGGAGTTAAGTTAAACGATTCTAACGAATTTAGAGCTAATTTTACAGAGACTTCTAAGCCTGTTATAACAGATAACAACACTAGTATTCATTTGAAAGCAAAGAAACCTCAGTCTTCTCCATTGTTGTCATCTACACCACCAACTGTTAGTAAGAGTTTGATTAGATCGTATCCTTATTTAATATTAATTAATAAAATTTTGGGTGTAATTACATGGACTGATGATCCGAATTCACATTTATCTATTTTCATTGTTAGTTTGATGACTGTTTTTATTCTTTACTTTGAGCAATTGATTATCTTTTTTGGTCATTTACTGATTGTTGGATTAATTTCGGTATACACTGTCATTCATAACTATGTTGAAAAAGAACAGGATTTGCATCCAACTTTGGATGACATCATTCATTGTTTAACTACGATTAGTACAAGATCTGAAATCCTTTTATCACCAATCATATCTCTGAATTTGACAACACATGACTTGAAAAGATTGCTATTCACGACTATATTTCTATCACCTGCTTACATATTGATAAGTTTCTTCATTTTAACTCCAAGAAAACTGTTTTTGATTATGGTTTTATTCTCAACCACGTATCATTCTAAATGGTCAATAGTGACTAGAAAATTATTATGGAGATCGAAGACTTTTAGATTGTTTTGCTTTTATTTGACAGGATTAGATTTTGAATTGCAGCATTCAAATAAGAACTCATTATTTAAAATAGCTTTGAACAAAACAAATAAACGTTTTTCAAACTTATCAACTTCAAACAATGCCTCTGGCAATTCAAATAATGGACCAGTTAGATTCACTTATGTGTTGTATGAAAATCAACGTCGTTGGTTAGGTGTTGGATGGACTTCGAATCTATTAAGTTACGAAAGAACTCCATGGACCGATGAGTTTTTGAATGAATCCGAATCTCCAGAGGATTTCAAACTACCATCTATCTTGCAAGATGATCCTTCGATTACAAACACCAGCAATGAAAGTAATATGTACTGGAGGTGGGTCGATAAGACATGGAGATTAGATTCGACCAATGATGGTTCACTACAATTGCCATCGTCCAAATCAAAAACAACTGCTAATCCAAAACCTGACGAAGGGTTTATTTATTACGATAATACCTGGAAGAACCCATCTACTGAAGACTCTTTCAGTAAATATACTAGAAGAAGAAGATGGGTCAGAGTTGCTGAGTTAGTTTCTCCATCAAGCGACAATAACTCCTCCACGGGTGCTACTCTGGGCGGTGCTGTAGGTACTGAAGATGAGTCTGGTTTCATTCCATCATCAATCTTATCACCAATATCAATGGCGACTACTACATCAACAGGTACTAGTCTCAATACTGGTAAGTCAACGATCATAAACGATGTTCAGAATATCACAGCAAGTGGAAAGATCACCACCGGAAGTGAATTGGCAGGGACAGACGTTGACCAGTCATCATCGGGTGGTATAACAAATAATACTAAAAGAAGGAAAAGTTTGAGATTCAGCTCAACACCAATAATTCACGAAAGTAAAAGAGAAAGAACTGATCATATTGACGATGCTTTTGAGAATGTTGTCGACAAGCAGGGGCATGAAGGGGAGGAAATCATTGTTAGAAGTGATGGAGGAACTGATAAGAAAGTCGATTAGTGAATGGGTTAATTAATCATGGGTCTCTCTTTACTTACGCTATATTAATGAATTATAATTTCAGTATTACGCCAAAAACAACTAATGATCATAAACCCCTTAATCAATACACATTCATGCTTTTGAATTGTTAAAAATTTTAGACGCTATAAATATAAGTTTATGAGATATGATTCACAAGGTTTGCCACATCTAGTTCCAGTTTTTGTGGCGCATGCTCTATACTTACATAATCTTTGATTGTGACTGCTGTTTGAAGAGAGGGGTGCTAGGTGTGTATTAAGTAATATTTGAGTAAGTTATTTGTACACCGCCACGAACTACTTAAATTTTCAGGCAAATGTAACAAAGTCCTCAAAGCGTCCCATTATTCATTTAAGGATATCTTTCCCAGTTTTCCACTTATCTATAAGATTTTTCAATATAGAGGATATACAGTGGATAAAACTAAACAACATAATTGCCCAAATGAAGTACATTCAATCTACTGAAACGTTAGCAATCCCAGAAGGTGTCACCGTTCAAATCAAAGCCAGAAAGGTTAGAGTTGTTGGACCAAGAGGTGAATTGTCAAAGGACTTAACACATATTGATGTTACTTTTTCCAAAGTGAACGACAGACAATTCAAAATCACTGTTCATAATGGTGATAGAAAGCATGTTGCTAGTTTAAGAACTGTCAAGTCTTTGATTTCTAATTTAATCAAAGGTGTTACCATTGGTTTCAAATACAAGATGAGATTTGTTTATGCGCATTTCCCAATCAATGTTAACATTATTGGAAATGAAGAACAAAAATTTGTTGAAATCAGAAATTTCTTGGGTGAGAAGAGAGTCAGAAATGTTAAGATCTTAGAAGGTGTTACTGCTGAGATCTCAACTCTTCAAAAGGATGAATTGTTACTTTCCGGTAACTCGTTAGAAAATGTTTCCCAAACTGCTGCTGATGTTCAACAAATTTGTAGAGTCAGAAACAAGGATATCAGAAAGTTTTTGGATGGTATCTACGTCTCTGCTAAGGGTAACATCGTCGAAGAAAATTAATTGAGAGATTTACTCTAACTTCTTTTACTGTGTAATTTTCTTAACTTTTGGAGTCTTACCAATAAGAAGAATGACCCTCCCATCACATTTTGTCGTTAAAGCAAGTAACTTGTTGAGTAATAATCATAAAAGAGATATTTCCGAACATGGCGTAAGTTTTAATCCTATCCTATCAGCTGCTGCCCCTACAAATTTACAATAAGTCCACCACCTGACAAAATAAACAAAAATGGGGGGAAAATCCCACAAATCGCGCAGCCCAAAAAGCTCATTCTTTTAAAAATTATATCTTTCTTGATTATGTAATCATGAAAGATAAGTAAATTGAAGTTCGAGCCTCAAATATAAAATGTTTGGCATTGATTTAATTTCTGTTTGATAGTTCAGATTAGTTTCTGGGAATGTTAATGATGAAAACAGTTGGCGCTTGTAATTAGTGGATATGTCTAACAGACCTAAACTGAATAACACTGACTATGGTAGGAAAACATGGGATGAAAAAGAATATGAACAGCTAGCTAGACAACGATATCAAGAGAGGCAATTGAGTAAATCCTCAAATTCCAATTCTAACAACTCGAGTGCTACTAAATATGATTTACATCAAGATAGAATAAAACAATTGAACAAGATTGATCAGCTGAGTAAGATTACTCTAGTGAGCTCGATCAACTCGACAAAATCAGGTTTCAATTGTGATGTTTGTTTTCGGAAGTTTAAAGACAATCTGAAATTTATTGACCATTTAAATTCTCCTGAACACTTACAGAAAATCGGGTTTTATGATAAACCGGAAAACAGCAAGAATATAGGTTTGGACGATGTCAAATCAAGGCTTGAAATGTTAAAAGAAAAGAAACTGACAGAACAACTTGCTTCGTCCAATAGAATCGATTTAACTGAAAGGATTCGAATAAGAAAGCAATTCGAGGCAAGCTTAAAGGAGAAGAAACGTTTGAAAAGACAACAGTTGAAACTAAAAAAGCAACAGGAAAGTAATTCAACGAGTAATGATAGCGGGTTTTTGAAAAACATGATGGGATTTAATGATTTTGGAGGTTCTAAGAAATGAATATATAAAAGTATATTTTAAAGACGGTCTATATATGTATAAAAGAAGTAGACAAGCGGATAAAGGTCATTATTGAAGATAATATCAATGGCCTGCATTTATATCATTCAGCGTTATCACTAATGGTACAATAACTGGGCAGTTTAACCAAGTTTGTCAAATTAGGATAAGAAGAAGTAACCGAAGACAAGGTGGTTGAAGTAATGGAATCATAAGTTGGCAAATCACTATTGATACTGAATAAATCATTCAGATCATCCATTTGGAAATGATTATCAGGCAAACTCATATCTGAATTCATTAATCTTTCATGAGGTAATACCAGTACGTCATTGTTTGTTAGATTGATTTTATTTGTTTTGTTGTTTATAAAACTGATCCAATTTTTTGAATTGTTCAAATTGATACAAACTTGCAAGAGGGCTATTTCTCTTGAATTGCAATATTTCCAGAGTTCGTTGAAATCTGTGTGTGATAATTTAGTTGATTCGTATAATTTCTGCAATGAATTAGTCGTGGCATTAGAAGTGGATCCGCCACTTTGGATGGTTGCCTCCTGAACATTATAATTGAGTTGAAGACCTATAAAGTGATCAATTTTATGGAAAAAATGAGAGCTGAAATTTTTAGTCAATTGAGATTTAACATTTTCGTGAATGAATTGAAATTCATTCAACCAAGGGATGGTCTTTTTCCTCCTCTGTAGATTTTGGGGTATTACTAACTTGATCAACGATATATTGATTAACTCATCTAAAAGATATTTAATTATTTCAATCGAGCTCGATTGAATCAACTTCCGTTTATGATCCAACGTGAATGTCAAACTAATGAATAATCTATATTTATGAAACTTTTGTAAATTTTCAATCAGATGTAATACTCTTTCAAGTAAATTATACCCAGTATTCGAAGGCTCTTTATAAGAACTGAAATCGAAGTCTAGTCTATAAATACGAGATATCAATAACATCTCATTGATACTATTGGCCAAATATTGATCATCCTTATAATCCCTAAATGAAATATTTGACAAATTGAACGAAACAATGGCATTTTGCTTATTGATGATTTGGTTCATATCACTAGAAAATTTTTTGATTAGAAATGGAGTCAAATGGGGAGTAGGTAATATCTGATATTGATAATTACTTAGGTGAACTCCACCTCCACCCTCACTATCGTCATCAGGCCCGCTTTCCCCGGCATCTTTATTGACGAATAGTTTATATATCTTTTTATCGTGGAAATGATTGGAATTCGTCGAGACCGAAAACCCAGTCATTGATACATGAGAGTTATTGTTTAATCCCAATTGATCCGGATGTGATTGTATCACTCAGAAATGTAGAATATGGAAGTTTTAAATCTTTTCTCTTGAACAAGGAGGGACCGCTGAAAATCGTACCGTTTTTCAACGTACTTACTCGATCGGACTCAGAGTCCAGACGCGCAGACTCGATAGAAGAGCTCCGCGCGGATTAATATATATTAAAATTTCAAATTTGTAGGGGCAATAGAGTCGATCGGCCCTCGTGGTTTGTGGTTTCCTTCTATATTGACCAATCAGAGAGATAAATTAGATTATGGTAAGTAATAATAATCTAACAATTGATGGTAGATCCTAGAAAAGTAAATGGTAAATATTGTATGTACATGTTTTATTGGTAGATGTATGTAATATATACAAGATAACTAGACAACTACGGATCTATAAATCTTGAATGCTGGCTGTCTTGTTGACAGTATTGAAATAAGCAACAATATCATTAGCTTGATCTTCCTCACCGAGCAAGATCAATTTATCACTCATAGCAACATCTTGTTCAAACTTAACAGCCTCGTTGATGTTATTAGGATAATTCAAAATGATAAACGCTTTCAAGTGTTCATTCTGTTGACGTAATTTAGTTAATTCATCACCAATTAGTTTTGTAAATATTCCTGGAGCTAACTTATATGTGAACTTGTACTGGCAGGTCTTTGAATTCTCATCTCTTTTGTCAAACGTTTGGCCCAAAAGAATTCCATATTTAGAATTGACTTTGTCTTGTAGCTGAGATTCAATTACTTGATTCAAATCGACTATTCCGATACTTTGCTCGGTGATGTTTTCACCATTAGAAATCAATTTGTTCTTCAAGTTTTCAATCTTTGACTGGGCCCCTTTAAAAGTACCAAATGGCACAAGATAAAATTTCTCATCCGGTGAATCAAATAGTAGTTTCTTACGCTTGATCAACTCTAGTTGTTTGGACCATTCTTCTTCACTGAAGGAATTTTTCCGCTTCGCTAATGATTTCGATGGATCTTGTGTATTAACTTTTGCAATAACCATTCCAAATATGATTGTACCAATAAGCCCAACTAAAAGAAAGCTACGAACTTGAGGACCCTTGTCAGTTCTGGAGTCGAAGGCATACGATCTATATTGTTGTCTCAAGCATGAAGTTGATGATGGAGCAGCGAATGGAGAGGACGAAAGTCCTGTTGGTATTCTCACTCTCTTGAATAGAAGTTTTGAAGACATTTTCCGTTGGTACAATAATTAATAACTTGCTTCTAGTAACAGAATCGTTCTGCAACAGTACTAAAACTCCAAAACAGTTAACACCGAACATTGATTAACAATTATTGATAAGTATTGATGAAAATACTCAAATCGAGATTCCTTAGTATATAGTAAATAACACCTGTGCACCGTCTAAAATTTTTCATTGTCCATAACAAATTATTTACAAGTAGTAAGAATGTAGAAGCAGATAGGTTGGTAAGTGGTTAATTGAAGTAGTTACAAAACAATAGATTAGTTGATGGTAGATATCAGCTTTTCCATAAAACTAGATAAACTCATATATATATATATATACAGTTCACTTGTTTGACACTCGCCCAAAATGTCATTAGTCAATCTAGCACATGTTTGCTCCCACTTACAAAACTGTACGATGGCCAGACTCCCACTGGCCAAAGTTCCATATACCAAGCTTCACTTACAAATAGCACTAGGACTATATAAACAAGGATTCATAAGCTCTGTTCAACGAGGTTCGATTGTTGGACCTGATTTGACTCCGGTGGAGGTCACGTATGATAATATTTCATCGAGACGGTTATGGCTTGGGTTGAAATACAAAGATAACAAACCAGTTTTAAATAAATTTAGATTGATTTCAAAACCAAATAGAAGAGTTTACTGTTCGATTGATGATTTGAGAAGCTTTGCAGCAGGAAATAGATTTAGATTTATTAAGCCATTGCAGCCAGGTGAAGTTGTATTTGTTAGAAGCAAATCAGATGGATCGATTTTAAGTATTCATGAGGCTATAAAGAAACAGTTAGATGCCGAGTTATTATGTAGGGTCAGTTAACGAAATCAAGTACGAATTTGAAATTATTTTACATTATTCCTTGTATATACAGGTTAGATATATATATGTATATATATATAAACATTCGTTGAATAGAATCAAACCATGACATATTATGATTTCGCCAGAGTAACCAGTAGTAAATCATAGAATACTTCAACTCCCTCGTGTTTCCCCATCGCGCCAAAAATAAGAGCGCAAAGTCAAACTGAGGAACATTAATCTCAAATATACTACAAGATCTCCCAATTTCTCTATACATTGGCGTCCAGTATGACAGGTATACATGGCATTTCACTAGTCGTCCGAACAATATGCCTTCTTCAAAAGATATACTGAGTCTACTGTCCAAATCTAAATCGAATTCATCAAGATTGACGAGCAATGGGACGCCATCCAAAGTGATAAAGCCAAGTAACTCGAGGGCCAATCCAATATCGAAGAGATCACACTCAACATCAATTGGATCGTCACCAGTTTCCTCAACGGAGACTTTAACTTTGAATGGTATTTTGTATCCGTATAATCATTACTTATATAAGTCTATAAATGGAGTGAAGATAAGGAATGAGTTCAAAATTCTTGGAACTCATGCAGTTTCATATTCAATGCATTCACCGAAACATAATGAAGATAAAAAACTAATAAGGTTTGCTGGATTTGATTTGGATGATACTCTGGTTACCACTAAAACTGGTTTCAAATTCCCTAGAGATCCACAAGATTGGAAATTCAAGTTTTCCGATGTTCAATCCTCTTTTTGTGATTTGATTAGTCGAGATTTCATTATTATAATATTCACTAACCAAGGTGGAGTCACGAATACTGAAAAATCGAAAAGTTTGTCTAATTTGATTAACAAACTAGATGGAATCATTTCAAGCCTCGAAACTGATATAAGATCATCTACGAATAATTCATCGATGTTGCCTATTTATGTATATGGGAGTACTAAAAGGGCCAAGAGCGATAAGAAAGGTTCTGATGATAAATTACATGAATTGTTTAGAAAACCAAAGACAGGTATGTTCGAACAATTCTTGAAAGACATCAATGTTGGCATCGATCAAATTGACAAGCCGAATAGTTTTTACGTTGGTGATGCAGCTGGTAGACCAAAGGATTTCAGCGATTCGGATTTAAAATTCGCAGAATCTTTAAGCGTCAAATTTTTAACACCTGAAGAGTATTTCAACACTTCAAAAGATTGAACAGTGATATAAATTAACAATCGAGAACCTGTCTTACGAACAAGATTTTCTTACTTTACAAAATTATAAATATATTTGTTTAACACAAATTTTTTTGAAACTATGTAGTATGTACCATAAAAGAAAATCTCATAAAAAACGAACATAGCGTTGGAACAATCTCAACTAATCCTTGATACTGATTCAGCAATCAAATGGAATTTACTTCTTATCACCAGAGATAGCATCAGAGATCTTTTGAACAAATCCCTTATCTTGGTTTGGTTGAACTGATCCTTGAGCATCGTCAAGCTTACCAGTTAGTCCTTCTTTAGCTTGGGTGAAAGTACTCTTTTGAGAATCAGGGGTCACCTTTTCGGAAACTTTATCAGCGAAATCTTTTCTTCCAGTGTCAGACATTATGAGTTATTGATTTGGTAGGAGTATTATTACTTGATATAGGTTGACGGTAGTATATGAACAATTATAGTAATATACGTTTTTGAAAAAAGAGAAAATATTAGTTATTGTTTACATTTACAATATTATACAAATAATTATCGAAGAAAGGAATTGTGTACGTATTTATAGTCCAATTATCAATTATAATATGTTTTTTGGTATGATTTTAGTCTTATTACACGCTTGGACGGCTAAAACTGGAGATTGCTACTCTTCTCCAAGGTTCTAAAAGCTCGCGTTAAACTTAGTGTATTGTATACTAAAACAGTTAAATACGAAATGTAAATAGTAAATATTTGTACTAGTTATTAGATCGTTGCATCTCGAAATAATATCATAGTAGGGTAATTGTGAATAATTGGGTGTTTGCTATTGACATATAATAGTGTGTAATTACACAATTTTATGACGAAGTGCTGATGAGTCTTGGTGGAATAATTGATTGCTACTTTTTAACAAAAGTGATGCGTTTCTTTTGCAGAAAGTGGTGGTGCTGTTCTTGAGAGAGACTGAGTATTGCGAGTTTGCTGTTTGTTTGAGTAGTTAGTATTGATGTTCAATTATGTTGCTATGTATATATGAGGTTTTTTATTCGAACATGTGAGGGCGAGTGAGCTGTGGGGAAAGGCACTGATTCTTTGTGATTGAATGGGATCCTTTAATTTTGCACTAGATAGTGAATACTAAAGTAAACAGTAAATACTAAATACTAATTACTAAATACAAAAAGGCTAGGTGTATTTTTCATCTGTCTATCTGACTGTCTATATATCTGTAAACATCAGCAAATCAGCAAAGGAGTTGAATAGTATATACTATATATAATGCTGAATTTGAATTGATCATACCCCAAGAATGTTAAATATTTTACAAAGCATTTCAAAATATAATTGGCCCCGGCGGCTCTTATAAGGAGCAAAATCTTTCTACCTAAATTTCAAAACAGGAGCTTGGTTTTTTGTTACTCGTCTACAGGGTTTGGTGATATTATAATCCTAAAAGTTCATGAGTTAAAATACCTATATGGTTAAATTCTTTTTGGCTAATTAGTATTAGTGAGGTCAAGTGCTTTCAAATTCTCATATATAATCAATCATTACTGCTCATATGTAAGTAAATACTATTAATCTTTAAAATGAAAAACTATCCATTTACCTCCTTTGTCTTGTCTTACTTTGGTCCTTCTCAAATGTTAAACCATCTTCTCTTTACTACACAGAACTTAGTTACATTCAACTATTAACTTACTATACATATATTATATACTTATAGTAAATAGTAAATAGTAAATACTAAATAGTAAATAGTAAATACATATACACACAAGTACACAACGGGACCCGTGTCATAACCTCCACACACTGAATTTCCACAGATAACTGACATCATATCTTACGTAAACATACTCCTTGTAGTAAATTTATTTATAACTTTATACGTCAATTGGCCAAAATTATATATACCAAAAAATCACTGTTGTTTGATCACATCCATGATTAAATTAATATCATTTTTCTAGTTGTTCTGGACAATTTTACAACAGTGTTTAGTTCCCTTTGTTAGACAAAATAGCATAGTGTCAGGGTATATATCTCTTTAAGAGTAAAACCTTCTCACTTATTGCTGATCAAAATAAACTCAGAGTTTGAGATCGATATAGCGGGCTTATCTCCAAATTTTCTACCTCGTCGTCATTCATATTATATGCATTGAATATTCATATATATATATATATATATATATAATACAATAACCAATAAACTCCACAATTTTCGAAAATTAGCTCGTCCGTTTTTTCCTGGTTCACAAAACACAGACCATTACCTTTTTTGGAACATCATCAACATTCACAAGAGTATCTTCAACTTCAACAAGGACAAGAAGATATACCTTTACGAGATTTAGCATCATCATCTACATCAATACCTCATCATCACTTTGCTGAAAATTTATCAACTGGTCAGAAAGCCATAATGAAATTTTCACATTCTTTGCAATTCAATGCTGTTCCTGAATGGTCGTCCAAATATATTAATTATTCTGGGTTGAAAAAAGTCATATATACCTTACAAAGAGAAAATGTTGAAATTTTACAACAAACAGCAAGGGATCCAGAACAACAACCGTTTAATCCTTCAAGCGACGATCCTAACAATCCAATCAATGTATTCATATCCGCTTTAGATAAGGAATTAGCGAAGATTGATAGATTTTATTTAATAAAAGAAAAAGAAGTTATTGCAAGCTTCAATAACATTCTGGACGATCTTGACGAATTTGATAAAGATTACCCTAATACCATAGGTGATGGAGAATCAAGACATATCTTGAGAGAGATTCTACAATCGGTTAGACCCCAGAATTTCTCTGATGCTCAACAAGATAACAATGTTGTCAACAACCACAACAACAGGTCAACATCTACTAATGAGACATTCCCAGATTCTCTTACCCCATCACAAATTGATTTTGCCATTTCTAAAAATGGAGGCTCTGAACCTGACGTTTCATTGGTTACAATGGCTGATATTGAGCATTCAAGACTAACAAGAAGAAAATCGCAAACTTTATTTGATGATGACGATTTCAAGTTGACTTTCATTGAAGCTTTGAAAGTTGAAAAAAGAAAACCTTTATCTAATATGTTTGTCTTATTATCCGAACTGAAGTCATATATTGAATTGAATAAAATTGGTTTCAGTAAAGCTTTAAAAAAATTTGATAAAATTTTAGATACAAAAATTAAAGATTCATATTTAGAAAGCTTGGAAAATAAAGATAAATCATCAATTTTTCAAACTGACAAAATTCAAAATTTGAATTCAATGATAGCTGCAATTGTTAAAATTTACTCCATTTTCACTCGTAACGATATAGAATTAGCCAAAGAAGATTTAAAATCTAATTTAAGAGAATACATAGTTTGGGAGAGAAATACGGTCTGGAGAAATATGATCGGTATGGAAAGAAAAGCCCAAGCTGCATATACAAAAAAAACCAAACTTGGCCAAGATGGGAATGGCGATCAAGAAGAAAAGATTATCCTTAATTTTGGTGCTGGAAGACATATAACAATCCCAAGTTCTTTCCTTTCAGTTAGAATTTTCAAACTCTTATTAATTTCAATGATTACTGTTACTTTATTAAATTTTTCCCCCTTTGATGACGAACAACAAAAAAATTGTCTTGCAGTTTTAGTATGCTCTTCATTATTATGGGCCACTGAAGCTATCCCTTTATTCACAACTTCCATACTATTACCTCTGCTAATTGTTGTTTTCAAAGTGTTGAAAGATCCAGATACCGGTGAAGTCTTCAGCGCAGTTGATGCATCAAAATTCATTTGTTCTGCAATGTGGTCTCCAATTATTTTGTTATTATTGGGTGGGTTCACTTTGGCTGCTGCTTTGTCCAAATATAACTTGGATAAAATCGCATGTACTTTTATATTATCTAAAGTTCCACAAAGTCCAGGATACGTTTTGATTTCAATTATGGGTGTTTCTACAATTGTTGCAGCTTTTGTTTCAAACGTTGCAGCTCCTGTATTGATGTATTCTGTCGTGCAACCAGTTTTAAATACTTTACCAGAAGGCTCAGAGTTCGCTCAAGCTCTAGTCTTGGGAATTGCATTGGCTTCTAATGTTGCAGGTATGGCAAGCCCAATTGCTTCCCCTCAAAACGTCGTTGCTTTACAATTTATGGATCCTGATCCAAATTGGCTCAAGTGGTTTGGTGTCTCATTACCAGTGTGCTTCTTTTCACTACTGTTAGTGTTTGTCTTCTTGATGTTCATCTTTGATTTCAAAGGAACTACCATTGTTCCAATCAGACCAACCGCTGATAAATTTACTTCCAAACAATATTATGTCATTACTGTCTCAGTAGTTACAATTGTGCTTTGGTGTATAGCATCACTGATTCAAGATGTTATAGGTGACATGGGAATGATTGCAGTGGCTTCAATGGTTGCATTCTATGCACCTGGCATTTTGACTCCAGACGATTTCAACAATTATCCATGGACAATAGTTATGCTAGCAATGGGTGGTTTAGCACTAGGCAGAGCAGTGACTGTTTCCGGGCTACTTAGAACAGTAGCAGAATTGATTCAAGCGAAACTAATTGGATCAGGGCTATTTACCATTCTTTGTCTCTTTGGTATAATCGTCTTAGTAACTGCAACATTTGTTTCACATACAGTGGCGGCTTTGATTATCGTTCCATTGATTGCAGAAATCGGTAGAGATTTACCTAATCCTCATCCTAATCTATTAGTCATGGCTACAGCATTGTTATGCTCTTCTGCTATGGGATTACCTACTTCTGGGTTCCCGAATGTGACTGCTATTGGGCTAAGAGATAATGTTGGGAATCCTTATTTGACAGTGGGGACCTTTATAAAGACAGGTGTCCCAGCTTCATTGTTTTGCTACATTGTAGTGATTTCCGTCGGATATTTGATGATGAAATTGTTGAATTATTAGATATGTAATCGTTTTCAAATATCTCATATAAGAGATCTCAGTTATTAGGATCAATTGTTACTGATTATTATAGATAATGCCCTTTTCATAGGCCCTCACTTTCCTTTTTCTTTGCTTATCTTTTATAAAGATTCCACCGAATAGATATACACATAAACCATTCTACTATATTTGAACAAGTAGACGACAAACACATTGAAATCTATTATATAGTGGAAAATAGTAAATGAGAGATATCTATGCTATATGATAAAGGGGATGAAATATACAATATTAATAAGATAAATTGAGCAGCAAATGTAAATCAGTCAGTACCAAAATACTTGGAATCAATGAATCTATTAGACATCCACCAATCCGCATCGTTGTCTTCACCTTCTTTGAATTCATTATAGCTTAGATTACCAATGACTATATTAACCTGAGGGAAAGCGTTCAATATTCTTCTAATACCGACCTCAGTTGCTAAATAAGTAACAAGGACAACCTGAGACTCTTCAACTTCATGATCAAGAACAACTTTGATGGCCATTATAGCAGCTGCACCAGATATGATCTGCGCATCAAATAACAACACTTTACTATTTGATTTGAAAACTGGTAGTTTTTCAGTGTGCAATTGTGGTTCACCAGTTTGTGAATCAGACTGTATCAAAAGTTTCCCGATAATTACTTCAGGGATGGTCTTTCTCAACGAAGAGACAAAACAATCTCCAGATCTAATAATATTGACCGCATAGACATCCTGATTTTGGACCATGGCATCTGTGACTTCGTATCCGACAGGTGTTATAACTTTTGGTTTATCCGTAGGAGCAGGGATACACTCAACAAATTCCAGCGACTCATTGATTAGAATAGTAGCGAGTCTGTTAAAATAAAAGATGAATTCATCATTGTTGGTGTCCCTGCTTAATATGATGGATTTCATACCTAGTAGTTGATTTGTCTTTGGCAAAACCTTCACTTTTGAATAATCAATTGGTTTGATAATCTTACCTAGTTTTTTCAAATGATCCAAATGGTCTTTAGACCGCTGCTTCAGTTGTTTCTTTATATGTTTGATAATCAAATCGATAGCAATGGTGTTATCTGAACCTCTAGGAATCACGACATCTGCATTATTCATAGTTGGCTTAACGAATCGGATTGAATTAGGTTTCACAAAACTAGTCCATTGTTGTAAAATCCCTTCCAAATCCCTTCCTCTTTCAACTATATCTCTTAGTAATCTTCTACTGTAACAAATATCTAAGTCTGTATCGACATAGATCTTTGCATCCATTATATCCAGCAATTCTGGATAGTACAACGAGTAAATACCTTCAACAATGACGACATTAGCTCCATATATAGTTATCTTCTCGTTTGTTCTGGCATGCATGGCAAAAGAATAAACAGGGATTTCAGTTTTTTTACCTTCTTTCAATTCCTTGATACATTTGTATATCAACTCAGAATCTATAGCTTGAGGCATATCCAAATCGTATTGATTTTGGAAAGCTTTTGCACTATCTTCACGCGAGAGCACTTTATAGAAGTTATCCAGAGAAACCAACACAGTCCATGGTTCATTGATCTCTTCAATGATCTTTTGTGCCACGGTTGTTTTACCCGATCCTGAAAACCCTGCAACACCAATGATGTATGGTGAATTCCACGGTGGAATGTAACGAGTAGCTTCAAGATCCGTTGTAGATGGTAGAGTAGGAAGAGAAGCTGCTGATCTGAAGTTGCCGTTATTGTCAGTCATTGTCAAATAATGCGGCCTAGTGAATAGTCACCAACTTGATGTGTGCCAATGATATTCGACCTATCTATCAGATATAGCTGAAGAGGTTCAGCAAGTATGGATTTCTGTGATATATCTAGGAACACTTCAAACAAGAAGTCCAGACTTTAGAAACAGGAACCGATAAGAAATTCACTCGCTTTCATTATGGAAAAAATATCTCCGTCGCAAATCGTAGAATTTTTTTTTGCTTGGAACGGCGTTTTCATCTGGCCGGGTGTTTAAATTTCAGGGTACTTGTAAACTATAAACTTTAAAGAATAGTACAAAGTAGTAGCATAGTTCTTGTGGGACGACATCGCACCCAAGGACAAGGAAATGTCAGAAAATATAGTGAAAGGTGAATTCAAAAAACGGAAGAGGGTCAACTCCCATCAATGGGAAAGTGAAGATGAGCGTCTCAATACCGACCTCACTACAACTGAGTCTAAAGACAGTAGGCAGAAACAGCAACGACAACAGTTTGAAAATGATACAAATGATGTGCCCATTGGTGGAATAGTGTTTTCGAACAAAATAAGATTAGTCCATGATGCTGATAAGAGCAGGGTAGATACTACAGCTGACGAACAAGACGATGATGATGATGATGATGATGATGATACCAATAATGTCGATTTTGAAGAACTTAGAAAGACTGCTCGACAGTCCTACTTATCTAAAAGGGAACAGAAGAAATTTATCTTGCTAGGACACGAACTGCAAGATTTTGAGCAAGACATTAAAGAAGTCGGATGGGCGAACTTAACAAGAAAAGAACAAGATGAATATAATTTCAAGAAAGAAATTTATGCCACGATACTCGAGAGAAAACATATCGAAGACGGTTCTATGACCGGATACACGTTGCCTGAGGACTATATAACCAAAGATGGCAAAATTGATTCACGAAAGAAAGAAGCTGCGCTGTATGCAAAACTCAAGGATGTGACTAACGATGAATCTGACTGGGAATCAGACCAGATCAATAAATCGGGCATTCAAAAGCAGCAACATCTAGAGTCTCAAGGTTTGAAATCAGATATACCGGAAATACCAAAGTACGAATTTGTATTTGATAAATCACTGTCTATTGACTTTCTCTCCGATTCGGTAAACAATGAAGAATTGAAACTTTCATACGAACAAGAATTACTTACAAAAAAAATCAAAGAAGAAGAAGCACGCATCAAGACTCTTGACGAAACGAGAAAGTCTCTACCTGTCTATAAATACAGAGATGAACTAATAGATGCGATTAAAGAGTATCAAGTGCTAATTGTTGTGGGTGAGACGGGTTCGGGTAAGACCACACAACTGCCTCAGTATTTGCACGAGGCTGGATATACCAGAAACAACATGAAAATAGGGTGTACACAACCACGTAGAGTTGCTGCAATGTCAGTGGCGGCAAGAGTTGCAGATGAGTTGGGGACGAAGTTAGGTGATAAAGTTGGGTATACGATTAGATTTGAAGATAAGACAAGCGATAAAACTGTTATCAAGTACATGACTGACGGTATGCTATTGAGAGAATTTCTAACCGATCCTGAGTTGTCACAATATTCAGCAATGATGATCGATGAAGCGCACGAGAGAACATTACACACTGATGTCCTACTAGGGTTGGTGAAGGATATTACCAAGTATAGACCGGACTTCAAGTTGTTGATCTCATCGGCTACAATGAATGCACAAAAGTTCAGTGAGTATTTTGATGGCGCACCAATCTTCAATATTCCAGGGCGTCGATTTCCAGTTGATATTCATTATACAATACGACCTGAAGCAAATTATATTCATGCGGCAATAACCACTGTTTTCCAAATACATCTGTCTCAAGGCCCTGGAGATATCCTTATCTTCTTAACTGGTCAAGATGAGATTGAAACCGTGGCTGATAATTTGTTAGAAACTAGTATGAAATTGGGTGATCGAATGAAAGAAATGATTATATGCCCAATTTATGCTAACTTGCCATCCGAATTACAACAAAGAATTTTTGAACCAACTCCTGCTAACGCTAGAAAAGTAGTGTTGGCTACAAATATTGCTGAAACATCGTTAACTATTGACGGAATAGTTTACGTCATTGATTCTGGATTCGTAAAAGAAAATGTATTCAATCCTTCCACAGGAATGGAAAGTTTGGAAGTGAAGCCTTGTTCTAGGGCCTCTGCTGACCAGAGAGCAGGTAGAGCAGGTAGAGTTGGTCCTGGGAAATGTTTCAGATTATATACGAAATGGGCATACATGAATGAGCTTGCAGCAAATCCAACCCCTGAAATATTAAGGACCAACTTGGCTAGTGTTGTTTTGCTGCTATTATCGCTTGGAATCGATGACTTAATCCATTTTGATTTCATGGATCCACCATCTTCAGATACTTTAATCAAGGCATTGGAGTTACTTTATGCATTAGGGGCATTGAATGATGCCGGTGAATTAACAAATGTTGGCCGGAAGATGGCGGAATTCCCCACAGATCCAATGCTCTCGAAAACTCTATTAACTAGCGGACTTTTGAAGTGTTGTGACGAGATTCTCTCCATCACATCTATGTTACAAGAATCTGGATCCTTATTTGTGAGACCTAAGGATAAGAAGCAGATAGCGGATAAAGCAAGAGATCAGTTCACCAGTAAGTTGGGTGGTGATCATTTAACATTACTAGAAATATGGATCCAATTTGTCGATAGTGGGTACTCTGTTCAATGGTGTAACGATAATTTCTTACAATACAAGACACTAAACAGAGTTAAGAACATAAGAGAACAAATGGAAAGGCTATGCAGACGATTTGGGCTACTCATCGATGAGACTGCTTCGGCAAGAATTATAGATAGAGATAGATTAATGGTGAACATTTTAAAATCAATCACTTCAGGGTTTTTTTCTAATACAGCAGTATTGAGTAAAAGTGGAGACTCTTACAAATCAATGAAGAAAAATCAACAAGTCTGGATCCACCCTTCCTCGACCCTTTTCAAAGTTAAACCACCGCCAAAACTGCTGATATATAATGAATTGGTACTAACATCGAAAGAGTTTATGCGGAATTGCGTTCCTATAGAAGGGCGCTGGTTGACTGAGTATGCGCCTCATTATTACAATGAGAATGAACTAGACCTGGTGGAAGATAAGAAGAAAAAGAGGCTGCCCAAATGAGCATTCTAAAATGCAGTTGTATTTAGATCAGGTTTAATCATATATTAGTTAGTAAAAGAATATTTATTGTTAATTATATAATGAACACGTGACACTTTGACACGCCGATCGACGATAGACTTCTCGGACACATCCCCCGCGAACAGATGCAAAAAAGATGATTCTTCCGGAGATTCGTAAATTATAATTTATAAGGTGATGTTATTGTTGGCGGTATTAGGAAAGGCTGCAATTGTAATGCGCATGCCGGATTATTGTATGAGGTCAGGGAGGTCCATAGAACTAACTGACTACTTTTTCAATCAAGACATCAGATTATAATTAATCTATAGATATCTAGGCGACACTATATATATCGTAGAACAATTCTATCTGTACTTGATCAATTCTATTTCTGGCTGATTGTTTGACGTTTCCTTTATTCACCATCTCTTATACTACTCATGTACAAGATTTAAGAAAATAAATAATTTTGACACATTAAAGAAATTCAAAGAATTATTGAAGACCTACTAAATGCCTACAAAAACATTAGAACCGTTATTTAATGGTAGCTCCTTTGTTACTTATTATGCTCCAAATGAAGAGTTGTTCTCAAAAGCGGTTGATTTCTATACAAATATTTTAGACTTTGACACCGTCTCCTTGAACGAAACTTCATGTTGGTTATCAACTGGTTTAGATATATCATCTGATGTTACAACTATTCAACTAGTATTAGATTCTAATAAGGCAGCATCTGTTGAAGAAATAGAAACCAATATTGAAAACCTGTGGAGTCATAGAATCAAAAGAGATTGGAGAACGTTACAAAGTTATGTTTGTTTTAATACTACTAAAATCAATACATTGATTAAATCATTCAAAGCCCATAATCTAAAATACCAAACCAAACCAGAGGAATTAGATCCATTTGAGGCCTACACAATTGACCCGTTAGGTACGGTTTTAGGCTTCACATCATTGAGAAATTCAATTGGGGTCAGTGAAAGCGCAAGAACATTAGACGATACTGAACAACAAGCTGCGCGTATTGCGCCTTCAACCCCGGGAACCGCTGCATTTTCTCGTGTTGAATCATTGACAAATGTACACGAAGCAGGAAAACCGAAACAGAATAATGGTACCCAAAATATAGCAGTGATGACGTCTGGTGGTGATGCACAAGGTATGAATGCCAACGTTAGAGCTATCATTAGAGCAGCGATTTATAGAGGTTGTAAAGCCTATGCTGTACAAGAAGGTTATTCCGGATTAGTGAAAGGTGGTCCAGATTTCATCAAAGAAATGAAATGGCATGATGTTAGAGGTTGGCTGGCTGAAGGAGGTACCAACATTGGTACTGCCAGATGTATGGAATTCAAAGAAAGATGGGGAAGATTGGCCGCTTGCAAAAACATGATTGACTCTGGGATCAACGCTTTAATCGTCTGCGGTGGTGATGGTTCATTGACAGGTGCCGACTTATTTAGAAGTGAATGGCCTTCATTAATTTCAGAATTATTAGACTCCGGTAAGATTTCACAAGAACAATATGACACCTTCAAACATTTGAACATCTGTGGTACCGTTGGTTCAATTGATAATGATATGTCATCAACTGATGCAACTATTGGTGCCTACTCATCATTAGCTCGTATTTGTCAAGCTATTGATTATATCGATGCTACGGCAAACTCACATCAAAGAGCTTTTGTTATTGAAGTTATGGGTAGACATTGTGGATGGCTAGCATTGATGGCTGGTATTTCAACAAGTGCTGATTATATTTTCATTCCTGAAAAACCAAGTTCTAACCTTGAATGGAGTGATCATATGTGTGAGATTGTTTCTCAGCATAGAGCTAGAGGGAAGAGAAAGACAATTGTTATCGTTGCTGAGGGTGCAATTGCTTCCGACTTGACTCCAATAACTTGTAAAGATGTTTTAGATGTCTTGGTTGGTAGATTAGGTTTAGATACAAGAATCACCACTTTGGGTCACGTTCAAAGGGGTGGTACAGCAGTTGCTTATGATCGTATCTTGGCTACTTTACAAGGTGTTGCTGCAGTTGATGCCATCTTAGAAAGTACACCAGATGTTCCATCTCCTATGATTTCAATTGTTGAAAATAAGATTTGTAAAAAACCTTTAGTGGAGGCCGTTAAATTGACCAAATCTGTGGCTGAAGCTATTGAGAATAAGGACTTTGCTAAGGCTATATCATTGAGAGATTCTGAATTCAATGAACATTTACATAATTTTATGGCTATGAATACAGCTGACTTTGAAGAGCCTACATTACCAAAAGATAAAAGAAAAAAGTTTGCGATCGTTAATGTGGGGGCTCCAGCCGGTGGTATGAATGCTGCGGTTTATTCATTTGCTAATTACTGTCTTTCACGGGGCCATAAACCATATGCTATTCATAATGGTTTCACAGGCTTGGCAAGACACGAATCTGTTAGATCTATAAGCTGGCTAGATATAGAGGGTTGGGCATCGTTAGGCGGTTCTGAAATTGGTACTAATAGAAGTTCTCCAGAGGATGCCGATTTAGGATTGGTCGCTTATCAATTTGATAAGTATAAATTTGATGGTTTGATAATTGTTGGTGGTTTTGAAGCCTTTGTTTCGTTAAACGAATTAGAGAAAGCGAGGGCAAATTATCCTGCTTTTAGAATCCCAATGGTTTTGATTCCTGCTACTATTTCGAATAATGTTCCAGGCACAGAATATTCTCTTGGTTCAGACACATGTTTGAACTCCTTAGTCGATTATTGTGATGCCATTAAGCAATCAGCTGCTGCTACTAGAAATAGATGCTTTGTGATTGAATGTCAAGGTGGAAATTCTGGATACATCGCATCATATGCGCAATTATGTTGTGGTGCGACAGCTTCTTATGTGCCTGAAGAAGGTTTACCTTTGGAGCAACTGGAACAAGATATTGATACTTTGAAGATATCATATGCAAATGATAAAGGTAAAGCAAAGACAGGTAGAATCATTTTGAAATCAGAGAATGCATCCAAAGTGCTAACAACCACCACAATTGCAGATATAATCAACTTGGAGGCTAATGGTAGATTTGACGCTAAAACTGCTATCCCAGGTCATGTCCAACAAGGTGGTATTCCGTCTCCTATTGATAGAACAAGAGCTGCCAGATTTTCAATCAAAGCTGTTCAATACATGGAATCAACTTTTGATTTGGTGAGTGGTGCCGAGAATGAGTTTGGTGAATTTGCTAATACCAAGGAAGTTGCGGCTACTGCTTGTGTCTTGGGTATTCAATCTTCTCATCTGAAATTTACACCTATTAGAAAATTATACGACTACGAGACAAACGAAGCAAAGAGGGTTAGAAAAAGAATTTTTTGGCAGGATATCAGAGATATCAGTGATATGTTAGTTGGAAGAGTTAGAGTTTAAAAAAGAGAGTCGGCCACTTACATTTGTTCATAAGTAATTTATCTGGTCTGTTCTGATAACTTGATATACTTGTATAGATAGTGAACTATTAATTTTTCTTTATTTCTCATTCGCTAATAATTATGCTACGACTGAATATCCCGATCCGATTGAATCATTTATTATTTGGTTTCATCCAATAAGTTTCGTAGTTATGGAATCAACCGTATTGAAAATGTCAACAATTTTCGAATTCCAAATTGCAACTGTATCATCTTGCGACGTCCCATCAAAATAAATAATTCCATCAACCTGATCAAACTCTGCAGCTGTCTTTTTTTCCAATATCAAATCAAATATCAACTCTAGCACATAATCATCACCAAAGTCCTCGAGTATATCTGTATTTGATGTTCCTATCAACTCATTCATGGTCTCAATTTTGATGTTGCGAAAAACTTTTGATACGGAGATTATGTTAAATTCAATGAGATTCCTAACGACCAGTTTCCAAGTTTCATCTCCAATACCATTATACAAGTTATTTATAGAAATTTTCAAGTCATTTCCCCTCTCATTTATAGGATAGACCGAAAATTGACTCATATGAACCAGTAAATCTCGTATTTGATGGTTCAAATGCAGGTTGGACCAACTTGCAAGAGGAACACTCTCAGACACTTTGGGATTGATCAAATGGACCAAAGTTTTGATGATAGATACTTTTGTGTAACTATAAGGAATCACTAGTAGTAATTTAAGCATAGTTCGGAAATTTGTACTGAAATTAGGATCCGAAAGTATACCTGGACTATTGGAACCTATCTTGAAAACATCAAAAGATGAAATCAAACTAGCTTGCAACTTCCCAGAGTGGTAAATTGACTGCGCATGTTGAAACTTGAAATCAAATTCATATACCAACAATATCTCTTGTGCCTCTTGTAAGTATTCAGGAGAAACCGAACAAGGGGATTCACGCTGGCTTGCTAGTATCTCCAATCCTTTAGATATCGACTTATTTTTCTGGTTCAAATCATCAATAAGCTTGGATTTGAGTAAGTGGTACTGAATAGTTAACAGTGGGTATGATTGTATTTTCAAATGATTGACTTTATTCAAGTAGTTCAACGCTGCTTGTTTGTTTGAAGTTAGTAAGTGATCAGACAAACATAAATAAGTCAAGTTTTGATAGGTCGTTGTGACTTCTCCAATTTCTTTCAGGTACTCCACCAACTGTTCAAAATCATCAACTGACGACGCTTTAGCACAATAGCTTTTAATGAATTGGTAGACTGATTCTTTGGTTGGATTTAAACCATTGTTGGCGCCCAATAGCTGTTCAATAATTCCAAGTATTTCAAATGAAGATAATGTAGAACAGTAGTTAGAAACCCTTTTCGACAATTCTATTGGATCCGACAATGTTATCAACAGTTCAAGCGAGTCACTCATTGTGTAGAGCTGCGTTTATCTAGTCATTTAATGGCCAACATCTAGAGAGTCCAACGGTTCCCAAATACCATTTTATACCGGCTTTCGATCAATCAATTGTGAATTTGTACTTATCTGCTCCTGGATCAGATATCTTCAATGCAAGGTGACATCACGTGCCCACTCAGGTTTCCCAAAAAAAAAAAAAAGATCGAAAAAGTCTTTTTGGATTTGAGCTTGCAATCCTATAATGATATGGAATAAAGAGAAATAATATGAAAGGTATCTACTGTTTAAGATATACGCCGACCTAAGAAACCCTACGGAATCCAAAGCTCTACGGTCTTCAAATATGAAGGTAAGTTTGTATCTACTCAGCTTGATCTAAAGATGCACAAATACTAATTCCTAATATGCAGATTGAAATTTCCCGTGATAAGTTATTATCCAACTACGAAGTGTACGAACACTTGAAAACGATACAACAAGAAAACGAATGGACATTCACAGTGGATCCAATATCTACATCTGATTCAAAAAAACAGTCGAAAAAGAAAAAAAGATCTAATCATTTAATAGACTTGGAATTAATCACAAAAGAATTATCGCGTTATCTTATCAAGACAGGACAATCGAACATCACACCCCAAGAAAGTGTAGTGAATTTGATGATAGGACTGAATAAATATTCATTAGAAAAGATTGAAAAGTTGGAGATTCTGAATTATTTACCTAGAACAATAGTCACCTTATATTCAATCATTGAAGAATGCGATCAAAGATTCACTAATGAAGACTGCGAAGCAATTTTGAAACTAGTTGATGAGCAATTTCCAGTGCCGATCACAGAAGAGCAAGACGCAGCAGAGGAAGAAGAAGATCCGGTGGCGATAGTAAATCAAGATGTGGATAGTGGGTTGGAAGATGCCGCCCTATTAGAAGACTCATACGTTGACGAAGATGTTATTATGAATGAAGATGAATTAGAACCAGAGACCTATACGAGAAAGACAGGTGACGAGGTCACTATTGAAGACTAAAGACACTCTAAACACAGTGTATTAAGTCTTTTTATGTAATTTTATTGTGTTATCAGTCAATCAATCGATTAAAGAAAATAAATAACTATAAACTTTATTACTGAGCTGTAGGCTTAAATCTATTTAAACTATGTTGCATTTGGGTGGTATACAGTGATTTCAGCTTTAATGAGTTAGAACAAATCTAGCAACTCTGTGTTCTTCCCTTGTTTTGCAGGTTCGCCTTGCTGCTGCTGAGTAGGCGCACTTAACAATCCATTCAATGAGTGGTTTCCATTGTATGTCTGCGAAGGTTGACTTGACAAACCGGAGAATAAATCGTTCAACTCATCCAATATACTAGTTCCTCCATTTCCTGTCACCGTACTCGATGACCCTCCATAATCTTGCTGAGAGGATGATATTTGTGTTGAGTCTTCGTTATCGTCAAAATCTAACAAATTCTCAGCGTTCATTGTGTTTCTAACGATTTCGTGTTTAGCAATCTGTTGTAACTCTTCAAGTACTTTGGATTGCAATTTCGAATTATTAATCAGAGTATCATCATCTTGTGACTTGATAAAGAATGAAGCAGGCTGATGATAAACCGACCCCAAATTGGAGATCTCAGATAGTAATTCTTCCAGTAACAAAGGAGAAAAATGCTCAATTGTAGATTCTAAAATTGGCAGTTTGTTCAAAATTATACTTTTTTGCAATTTGTTATTATCAGTGGACAAGACTCTCCAATAAATGTATGCTTTATCTCTAACATCAGCATTCTCAATTTCTTTTGTAGCTTGATTCAAAATCTGTTGTAATAATTTTTGAGTAATTGGGGTCGGTTTAGTTAAATTAATCTTGACAATAGTTGTTAGTAATGTAGATTGAACTAATGGATCCATATCCAAAAATTGAGATACTAAGTTAGTCAATATATCTTCTAAATGTGGTATTTCAGATGAATATTCCCCAATAATCCAAACATACGACGAAATGGCCTCTTTATCTATGACATCTTCGAAAGTCATATCTGAAATAATCGTCATGATTGTCGTTAAAAATTCTCTAGGATATTTCCTCAAGATATTTTGTAATACAATTATTAATTGATCTAGTACATATTCGGATCTATTGAGGAATAATTCATATAATACATCAACTGCCTTTTTTGAGATTTTGGAAATCTTTATGGATATTTGACCGATTGCGTTGACAGCTTTCTTAACAACTTCTGTGTCAACCTCCATTGCGTATTCTCTCAACTCTGCCAATAATAATAGGCCATTTGCATCATTAGATACTCTAACCATTATATCAATCTTTTCAAGTTTTAGATATAATGGATCGTTATACTTAATGAAAAAGACACGCAATTCCCTTGACAAAATCTGTGGATACTTTTCCAATATGATTCTAATGTTCTTCAATGCGACGTATTGAATTTCGGGTGGAGTTGATAGTAATGAAACTAATGGTGAAGATAGTCTTCTTAGTAAAGAATCCTTTTGATCAGCGTCAACTTTGTCTAATTGTTTGATCAACACTTTGATCGAGCTTAAGACAACCGCTGGATTTTCATGTTGTAACTGTGGAGAAATTCTATCTATAATGTGTTGAACCTCGTTTACCTCAGAAGCTTCATAATCAGCCAATGCTGTCAAAATGGATATTCTTCCCCATTCTGTGCACTCATTTAAAGTCATTATCAGCTTTTTCAAAATTTTGGAATCAATTTTCAATAAATTAGATTTGCTAGATTTTGATATTTCAATAAGTGCTGAAATAGCATTGGCAACTACCATTTGGTTGGAATCCTCTATCAATTCCAATAAAGCATCCAAAAATCCCTGTTCCATACATAATTCTGAATTCAAATCAAACATCTTTGCAACACAAATAGCTGCAGTTTTTCTAACATACGGATTATCATCTTTCAAAGTTTTTTTCAATGGGATCTCCATATAGTCAACCATTTTATCAACTCTGATGCACCCCATCGTTCTGATTGCTAATGATCTAACCAACGGATTAGGGTCTTCAGTATCTTGGACAAAGGTATTTACAGCTAAGATACATAATTCTGGATTCGTTTTAGCATAATTCATTAAATATAAGTACACCAATTTTTTCTGTTCTAGATCATGAGTAGCGATGTTTTTTAAAACATCTGGGAACAAAGCTGAAACGTCTTTTCCAACAGTCATCGCTGAAATGACTCTTTGAATTGTGTCTTTTCTCTCATCGGCATATTGAGAGACCAATCCTTCTCTGAATTCAAAAGTCTCACCTTTTCGAGGTATATTGAATAATCTTCTTAATCGTGACTCCAAACGTGATGTAGCCATTTTTCCAATCAAGTATATTTCTCAGTGATACTGCCTTGGTCACTTGGCATTAAATTTACCTACAAAAAGGATACAAATCGGTTAGTCCTCTCATATGATACCATAAATGCCATCTCATGCTACGCCAGACATAGTCAGACAGACAAACAAACAAGAAAGGTTGAAAAGACACGGAATCAGAAGCTCTATCTTGTTTTGGCACGCATTAAAAATGGCAGATCCATATTGGGAAATGTATGGACATCATGATTTTCAGCTCCTTCATGTCTATTCTATGTCAAAGAAGATGTTTTTTGGGGAAACGGGAATGGCCCATCAAGAGGGCCTCCGGACCCTGGGGTATCACGAATGATAATATGAAAGGCCTGGTGGTTGCGATATACACAACATGCCGTTAGATTTACAATTGCACAGAGTTTTTAAGCTTTTGACTCTCCTGGGGAATCCACATATCAAATCAAATTTCAAAAGTATCCATATAGCAGGAAGTAATGGTAAAGGGTCGGTATGTTCCTATTTATCACATATTTTCACGGCAAGTAACATCAAAAATGGTAAATTCACCTCTCCTCATTTGCTGACTCGCAATGATTCCATACAGATAAATAATGTTCCTATCACCTTTAACATGTTTGAAGAAATAGAGAGGCAGATTAAAGAGAAGGATAAACTATATAATATAGGATGCACAGAGTTTGAAATCCTTACTTGTGTTGCATTTCAGGCTTTCAGGGAAGCAAATGTAGAGGTAGCAATAATTGAAGTAGGACTAGGAGGAAGGCTAGACTCAACAAATGTGCTAACTGCTGATAGTTTGCTATGTACTGGGATCACTAAGATAGCATTAGATCATGAAAATCTACTAGGAAATACGTTGCCTGAGATAGCGCACCATAAGGTCGGGATAATGAAACAAAGTGTGCCATGTGTGATAGATGCATCAAATGATCCCGATGTACTGACGGTCGCTGAAAGTGAAGCTGCGTCTTTAAATGCCGAGTTGTTCGAAGTGTCAGATGGACCAACACAACAATTTCAATTTGACAACGTTGTCCAATTGAAAGACTTCAAGAGTAATTTGCTGGGCGACTACCAAGCTGCTAACTTATCACTAGCCTTGAAAATAACAGAAATAGTGAAACACCATCAATCAGATCTATACTCCCGACTAACTACCAATTCCATAAAACAGGGAATCTCATCAACTGTGTGGCCAGGACGATTACAATCACAGACTATCAAGTTACCCAACTCCCTTCAATTGCCTGTTTTATTGGATGGTGCGCATAATACACAGGCAGCTAT
Source organism: Ogataea nitratoaversa (assembly GCA_030579435.1). Classification (NCBI taxonomy): domain Eukaryota; kingdom Fungi; phylum Ascomycota; class Pichiomycetes; order Pichiales; family Pichiaceae; genus Ogataea; species Ogataea nitratoaversa. The sequence continues at coordinate 114,794 of JAKTQZ010000007.1, forward strand.
TGAACTAGGTAAGTTTTTGAATAAGAGCTTTCGCTCGAATGAGAGTAATGGGAGTGGATTAATTTATGTTATCGGGGTTACTAACGGGAAGACCATCGACAGTATGTTTTCGAAACTGATTTCTGAACACGATACAGTAATTTTGACTAAATTCAAAGAAGGTATTGATGGTATGCCATGGATCAAACCGAACGATACCGATGAGTTAGCCCATCAAGTGAAGAAGTTGACCAGTAGTATTGTTATTGAGAACGATCTACAAGAGGCGTTGGTGAGGGCATACAAATTGAGTAGGTTAGCGAATGCGAAAGTTGTCATATGTGGAAGCCTATACTTGATTGCTGATGTTTTAAGAATACATAATAGTAATAATAATGTTGATAATAGTTAATAATGGCAACACGATAGGGGAAGGAAGAAATAATCTAGTGTTTTTCAATAACGACACATGCGTTCCGTGATGAAAAGATTATTGGATCAGACAACTGAAAAATCATTTCATTGGTTTACTCTTTTGAACCCTTCTAACATTTTTAGCCCATCTTTTTATATCACTTCTATATTTGGAACTAATCTTCAAAGAATCTTCATCTTCAATAAAATCAATCAAAAATGGATGTTTGATTAATTCATGAGGACCTGATCTATGCTTTTCCTTTTTCAAACATAAATCAATAAATTGAATAAGCTCAGCGCTATGTCCTTCTTCAGTTGCTAATGATGGTGGTTTTTCATTCACGATTCTTTGTAATAGGTCTAATATTGAATCAGGACCATTTTTCTTCTGTGGATTTTCACTACAATCTCCACCATCTGCGCTTCCATCACCACTACCACCATTAATCATTCCAGGTCCACCAAAGGCAGATTTACCAGATGCTAATTCGTATAACATTAGACCCAATGACCAAACATCACCTTTAACAGAATAAACACCTCCTTGAATTCTTTCCGGGGACATATATGTTGAAGTACCGACAAAAGTATCAGCCATTGAATTGATTAATTCTCTAGAAACTCCAAAATCACACAATTTCAGATTTCCCTTTGAATCTAGTAATACGTTTGATGGCTTAACATCCCTATGAATAATTCTATGATTATCATATAAATAATTGAGACCAGATAATACTGAATAGGCAACATGTTTCAAGATGAATTCTGGGAATGGACCAGTTAATCTGAATATTTTATCTAATGAACCACAATCACCATACTCCATGCAAATGACAACATCACCTTCATGTAAGAACGAACCATAGAATCCAATAATAAATGGAGAATCACACTCGTGCATGATTCTTAGTTCTCTTATTATTTGAGCTTGAACAACCTCTTTCGTCTCAACTCTGATTATTTTTCTGGCCATTGCTTTTTGCGTTGGCAAATGTAAAACTTTTGAGACAGTTCCTGAATTGCCAGATCCCAACTTTTTCAATAACACTAAATCCTCTGCTCTTATTGGTAGTTGGTATTCTATACCTAATTCTAAATTTTGAATATTATTGATCAATTCATCAGTTGATGCCTTTCTGTCCGGATCTTTCAAGCCAAATAGCACGTTTTTGTTGGATGATGATGATGCCGAGGATGAATCTGTGGCAATAGCTGGGTTCAGCGATAACCCCAATGACTCTTTACCAGAATTATTTGCCATTGTATCTATAGACAAAGCATTTAAAGTTAGATGCTTGACATTCTTACGTTTCAGGGATCTTGATTCAAGATACGGAGTTGGCGTTTGATCAGATAAAGTTGAAGCCAATGGGGAAGAAGCACTAGTTTGATTTATCACTATACCCGAATTTGTGAAATTTTTCAAAGTGGGTAGTGGAATCTTTTGAATATTTTTATGTTTTTCATCTTCTAGATCAGTTGCTGAAGAGGTTGAAATTGACATTGAAGATGACCTTGACGTCGACGTTGAATTTGATGTTGTATATTGTTGATTAACCGTCAATGTATTGTTAGTCGGGACATTGGGAGCTGACGCCGATGAAGCCAACCCCAAACTCAATGAAGGAGGAGGCTTTCTAGTATTGGAGGTACCCTGTGTTTTCTTTCCCTTATCATCACACGATGTTCTTGGAGGTGCACTTAACTCTGAAGCAGATTTTGAGAATTCAGAAGATGGAATACTAAGTTGACCATATCTAACATTGTTCAAAGAACTGGATGTTGCTATAGTTGGGTGTGATTTGTTCGTCGTATAATTCTCTCTTGGTTGTGGGACAGGCAAAGGTGGGAGTTCTTTGTATTTGGATTGTGAGATTGTGACATGTGAATCACTCTTCAAGTTAGACATTGTGTGGAATAATTGATGTATGTATGTGTAAGAGAATGCAGATTAATAGAAGAGCCTGTTTGATCAGAAGCAATGCAATAAGAGTAAAAAGGAAACGCAAAACAAAACAAAAAAGCGTAGACAATTGATATAAATTAAAAATTGATCTGATATATGATCTTTATCAGTACTTGATGAATTAATACGTTTTAAAATATTTAGTAGTAAGTACTATGCCGATTATAATGAAAGTAATGTACAACAAACTTCAACGATTGACGGAATGAATAAGTGAGTGCTTAAACAATTATTGAAAATCTTGATAATAACAGTAATTAAATCTTCGTAAGATCTGATTTAAATTTCATACGCTTCCAACTAATCAATGTATCAATCAACTGGCTTCGGTTAACAATCAATAATGAACAATCAACCACTGTTTCACATCTTCAATCTCAGACAAGAGATAGCCAGTGAAACTGCGCGGAGGAAAAGAAACGTGCGGCTGTGCTTGGTCTTTTTTAGTTTATAGCCACCAAAAAGTTTATATTGAATGCAAGTACAAATAAAAATGATTTATTTTTTATATAAAAATACCATAAGTAAGTAAACAAACAATCTTGAAGAACAAAAAGAAAAACACAGAATAAACGAAAAAGTCAAAGGTACAAAAACAATCATCGAAAAAATGATGTAATTGAAGAAAAAAAAACCTAAGAAAACCAGATAAAAAAAACCCCGTAAATCATAAACAGTAATTGGACAGAAAAGACAACAACTAAAACACAAAAAGACACAAAAAATGAAGTACAAGAATGTGATATAAATTCAAACAATAAACAGTTAGGAAACAGAAAAAATGATAAATCAACCGAGTCAGTAAAGCCACAAGAATGAACAATCAGTTAAAATGTACGTATAAAAGGTGCAATGGATATGGTAAGTGATAGAATATAAGTTAGGCAACATGAAATAGAACTATAATAGTAAAGATTGGAAATCTTATGAAATTAATCTGTATAAAATTCTATATTTCTATAGTAATGAAGGATATTCGCTGTGAAAGGGGGAACTGGTAGCAAATAATGTAAAAATATAAATGTATTGATCTTGCGTGTTCTTGAAGGTCACACTAAAGCAGCTTGTCTTTGTTTGACTTTTTCTCTTGGTTCCTCTTCTTCTTCTTCTTTTTCATCTTCATCTTCCTCAGTTGGTTCTGTTACTTCAGTTTGAGTTTCGGATTCAGCTATTCCAGTTGAATCACCATCTTCTGTTGGCTCGGTCTCTTCCAAATGTGCTTCCTGGGTTGCCGATCCTGGGAAATCTATCTCTTCCTTATTGACAGATTCTTCCTCAGCTAGTTCCCGTTTAACCGAATCCTCTTTGATTTGATCTTCTTCCTTTGCTTCTTCCTTGACTGATGTCTTTTCATCATCCAATGCAACTTCCTTAAGATCATCTGCAACGTCATCAACAACATCATCATCAGGACTAATCACCTGTTCAGAAGGTATCAAAATGTCATTGCTTTCCTTCTTATCGGCAACTGTAACTTCTTTCTCGTCATCATCATCATCTTCTAAAACAAACGAGTCATTTGTTGCTTGTTTTCCAATACTGTAAATCTGACTTGTTTCTTTTTTATTTGGTAAATTAGTTGATGAACCGATTGAAGAAATTAAAGTTTCTCTAGGTAATGAAATTTTTGAGCTCCCAGCTAAACTATTTGAACCTAATTTTGTACTTAAAACAGAAGCAGAGGCTATAGAAGCTTTAGCCACCGAAGAGGCTCTAGCAAGGGCATAACCTCTAGATCTCAAAACGTCAAAGTATGAAAAGGTGCGACCATTTTCTGAAAATATCAAATCTTCATTAATCTCATCAATTTCAAATTTGCCATCTTCCAAATCCTCAATCAAATTTAATAGAAATTCTGTGAAGCTTTGAGCAACAACAACTTTAGTATCATAATCTCTACCAAATAAGATTATTTGACCCCATCTACCCTTAGGGCCTGGAGCTAAATCTATGGCTATATTGTTACCTGTATTATCTTTGACGAATGGTATCCAATTTGGATGATAGTAAACTTCTTGAATGACACCTTCTGGAACCGATCTTTGTTTTTCTAGAAAATCTATATGTTTAGATCTTTGAATATGTAACGTATTAGTATTCCCTTCTTGCTGTTGATTCAATAATGAATCATTTAAATTATTTTTTAATAGCTTTTCAGTTGTATTACTTAATCTAGTATTAACTTTTCTCCAAATATTGGTCTCTGATGCAAAACTTTCAATATCTAACAATGGATAACCATAAATCAAACCTCTATTTTTACCCATGGCTAACTGACCATCATGTAGCTGATAAGACTCTCTCACATCTATTGGCAAAGATAGATTCAAATCTCTTTCAACGGCATTCAAATCATTAACTGTAGCACCATTTTCTAAGTCGTCACCTAATTCGGGAAATTCTCTTTCTAACCAATCCTCTATTCTTTCCCAAATTGACGAAATGGAGGGTAATGGAGGTTGACCCTCTATATAATCTTGTAATTGTATATCACTGGCATTATTATTATTTATTTGAGTTCTTAGACCTGGTTTATATTGAACTTGAGGTCTAGTTGAAGTTGAGTTTCTTGCTGATCTACTGTTATTCAAAGAGACAGATGATCTATTATCTAACATAGTGATAGACTGAGAAGATCCGTTCGGGAAAGAAGTATTCAAATTTGTGGTACTATTCGAGTTAGGATTAGTTCCGTTGGGAGATGGGTCATTCTCCGAATCATACTGAGCATAGTGATCGTTTGTAGTTAATGAATGGAAGAAGCCTTGGACTTCCTTGAAAATACCCATTATTGGTCTGTATTGGTATAAAGGATATATACAATGAATATGGATGGATGAGTATATATAATAATACAAAGAAAAATGGAACGAAACAACAGAAACAAAGAAAAGCAATTTATAGATATATACAAGTACGTCAATACAAAAACAGGTGAAGAAGACAAGACAAAAACATTAACAGACTGTGAGTTTTATTTCATAAACAAACAACGCTCGTCGCTTGGTCAGCAACTTTGTCAGCAGAGACAGAGGACAGAGAAGGGGCGCGCGCGCGCGTTTTAGAGTGGGTGAGAGCTGGTGTCTGGGTGTTTGTAAGTGGGTGGGGGGGGGGCGGGGTGAGAATTTGGCGTCTATTTTTATTATCTATTTAGCATTACAGTTGGGTATTTATAAACAAACAACTACCATTACTATTCTATTTTTTGTTCTTCTTCTTTCCCATGCCACTAAACAAGTTCATGGTGCTTTGTGCCTGATTTACGGAAACGCCACTTCCAGTCTTAGTGACCTTACCAACACGGACCTTTGCGGCCTTTTGAACTTGTCTACCACCTCCTCTTCCATTAATCTTTGTCATCCTTGTTGAAATAGTCTTTGGCTTCCCAACATCTATCAATCCTGTACCTAGTTCCTCGTCGGAATCAATTACTATTGATTGTGCCACATCTTCTGGATCATCTTCACTTTCAACCTTTTCTTCTTCTTCTTGATATCTCTCATCAGAGTCGAGTTGGTTATCTTGTTCTGAATCCGAAACTATGGAATTAGAAATGGGTGCCTTTGCCCGTCTTGTAATCTTTGTTGATTTCCCTTTTGTAGTTTTTATTGTTTCTCTCGTGTCTATCATTTCAGCTTCAGATCCAGATCCAGATCCAGATCCAGATATTATGATTTCGTTTGATTTCGTTTTGGTCGTTCGTCTTTGAGAGGATCCACCAGTGATTGGTTTCCCCAGTTTCGTGGTTTCATACTTATTTTGGGCTCTTAGTTGTTTGACTAGTTTTTTGAAACCTTTCTTCACTTCTCCCACACTCTTCTCTTTCCCTATCACATCATCATCTATATCATCTAAATCATCTTGCTTGTGTAACTGTAAGAATATTTTCAAATCTTTTGATAATTCCTTGTCTATAAAACTTCTCAATAAATTCTTATCTTCTTTGTTTATTGAATCTTCAACAACTTGAGAGATTTGATCTTTTTGTAACATTATCAAGTCTTCATCGTGTAAATGCCTATCCAAAAAGTCTGTCACTGTTAATTTCCCTTCTTTGAGATTCGATTCCCTTTCTCCTTCATCTTCATCCACATAACCAGAACTTCCATTTTCACTATATTGTGCCCTCTTCAATTCTTTAATCTGATCATTGCCAACGACTTTACGGGTATGAAATAAAACTATGTCGTTGATATTAGCAACTTGACCAACAAATCGATTTGAGAATCTTCTTGGATTTTCAACTTCATAACCACCACTATAGTCAACCCTTAATCTAACAATAGGCAATGGGGTCATTGAGTCTTTCTCTTCCTGCGAGGGGATTTCATCTAACAAATTTTTGTTTGATTCTTGCCATCTCTTATTAGCTTCATTAATCAAATTTTCAACTTCATCAATCAATAAATTCAAGACAGTATCTTTATTCCCCGATGATGCTGGAATATTCGTCTCAGACAAAATCAAATCTTTCCTTGAAAAAGGTCTAATTGACTTCAACTTAATAGGCTCTAATGAGAAATCTTTGCCCTTAACATTTAATATAAAGACGTGCTTCTCTGGAACTTCCCCCTCACTCAAACTCGTAGCAATTGACGAACCCGGTTGTAATACATCAAACCCAGTAGCCACATTATACTTCGCTTGCGTGAAGCATTCATGTTCATGGCCCCATAAAATAAAATCTAGAAAAGAAGGTAAATTAACTTCTTCCACTATTCTAGTGCCAGGTCTTGGGAAATGATTTTGATGTATACACATCAAATTAAACCAACTTGTATCATTTTCTGTATCAGGTTGTAAGAATTCAACATTTCCTGAGGCCATTGTTTTCTTCAACCTATCCTCTCTTATACTTTGTAATCCATATAATGCTAAGTTGGTAGAACCTTTATTGAATAGCAATGGTGTTATTTGAATATGATCGTTATCTATAACTCTACCAAAATGATTCAATAAGCCACCAACGGATAACAAGTCCAACGGAGATAATAATTCTTCACCAGTAGCATCATCATGATTTCCTGATATAGCATACATAGGCATACCAACATTGATATTCCTATCATACTCACATGGATAATTGAAATGTGTCGTAGCTAAGGCCAGTGAAGGATCCGAAACTAATTTGAATTCTCTTGGCTTATCATTCCAACAGTATTCTCTTAGGGTTCTAATGACATGGTAGTATGATTTCTTACTAGGTTTATTGACATGAAACAAGTCACCTCCTTGAACGATCATGTCTACATCTTTCGAGGATGCTATTTGTAAGATCTCCGAAAATGTCCTCCAACTATCGTTGCCTCTGATAGGATCGGTCTCTAAATATCCCACATGGTTGTCTGTCGTTAACAAAATTCGAAAGGTATCCGGCCCAGGCTCTATATATGGTACTTGTGGCATTGACAAGATATTATATGCTTGATACTTCGGAAATGTGCACCACTATCAAACTTCAATCCATCCTCAAATAAGGTTCCAACACCAGACTTCACATATTTCAAGATGAATCAAAATTCATTTTCCAAATTAGAAGATTTCGCGTACAAGGCGTTTCTGCTCTTCAGATTCTACACATCTGGGGTAAACCAACACAATATTATGATACTATGTTATTATACTATATTATTATACTGTACATTGTACAACTGGCTACAGCTACGAGAAGAATTCCAATGACTACTGTTCAACGTAAACAACATCACGACACAGAATAGTCACCCTTTTGAAAACACGTCTCCATTCTAACGGGTCTGCTTTCACCTTCATAAACTCAATCTTTCTGGCGTCCAAATTGTCAGCCAATCGACTAACTCTAATATTTCCAATGATTGGAGCTTTACTTGAATCTCTACCATTCAAAGGTATGGTGACAACTCCATCTAAGCTGTCACTTTTACTCAATGACTCAACTACAGATTCGTTGCTTTCAATGTCAGCGGCACTTCTGAAGCCAAGTTTATGTAACGCTTCTAATATTATAATCAAAAGTTGATCGATTGGGGCAGTTGAGAAAAATCTAGTGAAATTCTCTGCAAATAATTCAGGGTATCTCCTTTGATTTTCAGTTAGCGAACTGATCTTATTATTTATTTGTTTTTGTCTGGATTCATTATTATTGCCATTTATGAACTGTAGTGCAGCTGGATCTTTCGAAATTAGTGAAAATACCAATTCATTATTGTCAGTTGGCTCTTTTTTCAATTTCTTTCTCTTTGAATGCTCAGTGTAAACTTCTTGCGACGCTGAAAAGCCTTTAATCGGTTGATAATTCTCTTTATATATCGTTGATTGATAAGTATCATCTAATAAATATTTTACAGGTTGTGCACTTGAAGCTATTTCTCCTAATTGACTAGTTATTTGAGTTGACATCAAATTCACTTTATCAAACTCTTGATCTGATAAATTGATATATAAATTTACCAATAGTCTGGCAGTCAATTGCAATGGGTCTTTAGACATCCCTCTACTGTCCATAAATGTATTTTTTTTCGTGTACCACGGTTGTGATTTGATACCTTCCATAGTTAATCTTTGTATTGGATCAGGATTCAATATTTTTCTCAGTAGTGATAAAGCGCCTATTGGGATCTTATTCCATGGTGATATCAAAATAGTACCTTTATTTTCTATGAAATATTTGAAATCTGGATCATCTTCATGAGGCATTTCCCATGCTATCTTACCAGTCAATAATACAAACAAAACCATAGCACAGGACCAAAGATCGGAACTCTCTGGGTCATACTTTTGAGTCACCACTTCTGGAGCTAAATATGGTGGAGATCCGCAGGCAGTTGAACATAGCCGTTTAGGACCATTTCTCTTCTTGAAAACACTAGCCAGTCCAAAATCAGTCAGCTTTAAATTCCCATTCTTATCTAAAACTAAATTCTCAGGTTTAATGTCTCTATGTGCAACACCCTTTGAATGAATGAATGATATGGCATTAGTTAATTGAACAAAATAGAATTGAGCAACTTCTTCGTCAACACCTAAATCTGGTTCGATCTTATCAAATAATTCACCATTATTTCCTAATTCCATTGCCATCCATACCCAATTAGTATCCACTCCAAAATCTATCAATTGGATGATATTTTGATGTGAACATTCTTTTTGAATGAATGCTTCACGTGCTAGCATATCAGTATTAACATTTTGTTGCTTTGCCATTTGGATGTGAACAAATTTGACAGCAATTAATCGGGTTGTATTGTTTCTATGTACAACTGCCGATTTAACTACACCAAATCCTCCATGACCTATCGTTTTGCCTATTTCGACATGCTTCAACTGTGGTAATGGAGCGAGCTGTGATAACTTATAGGACATTGATAATTATTTGTTGTTGCTGAAAAACAGTTGAAGTCAAACAAATAAATAGTGTTTGTGGATATTGATAGATAATAATGATGGTAAAAGCTCAAACAAGTTGTTTGAGGGTGAATTCACTTTGCTTTCAACTGCATGGAGAACAGTGAAAAGGAATTAACAACAGAGATCAATGGTCCATACGACAAGCAATGGAACGATAACATTGTAATCTTTTGTTTACGTTTCTTACGTAAGTCTTACCAGCCAAAGGTTGTGCGGCGCTGTCTTTCTGATGAATATTTCCATGATGTGTGGCTACTCTGAATTACTGATAGTGGTAATTGATTACTCTTTTCTGCTTACATTTACTTATCAAGTGATCTGCCATCAGGTACGCAGCATATCAGCGTGGCCAATAGCTAAAGCTCACACCAAGTTGGTCCAAGTTTGGGGATTCGTGGTGAATATGTCGCCACTAAGCTGACAGGCGCTTTAAAACTTTCATGCTACATGCTAACCTGAAAACACTTCTGGAAAACTGTAAACAAAAAAACAAAGCATATCAATGCATGATTAGTAGTATACATATATACATATCGACAATCGTTAAAAAAGGTCAATAAGCAGTTCATTCAGTTTCGCTCCTAATTTTTCTTTCAAAAGTAAGCCAAGCGGAACGCAAAAGTAAATCTTATTAAAAAACGGCCTGTTCATCTTCTTGTTCCAAGAACGGATTCTCAATGACTTCGAATCCCTCAGCTGGGTAAATGGTCAAAATTAATGGACCTCTAATCACAACTAATCCTAATTTCCTGGTCTCATCGGTGTACAAAGGCTTACCTTCATCATCTCTTAATGCTTCGTCAGTATCATCTAGGACTAAGTTCATCAATTGATCAAAACCTTTCAAGATTCCAGTGACTTTTCTACCACCAAGGAATGTCACTATGATAGATTTATCTTGAAACTTCTCTAAATTTAATATCGCTTCCCTTTTAGGCCCTTCCAATTTGTCTCTTCTATTTCCACCTCCTCTTTGTCTATTATTGTTGTTACTGTTATTATTTCTGTTCTGGTTTTGGTTTTGATTCTGGTTCTGATTCTGATGCTGCTGCTGTCCCTGTATTAGTCTCAGCTCAAGGAATGAATGGATGTTAGTAATTTAAAACATTCTGCGAAACAATGGTTACGTACAGTACCATACATACCTCCATTATGTCCGTTTGTATATGTTCTGCTGCTATGTAATTGCGTTATTCACTTTCCATTTAAATCCGAATGTCTACCTTTAATCTTTAATGGTAAGTCTTACCTTAATGCCTTTCACTACGCAAGAGCTCTCTCGCAGACGCAGACAAACCTCTGATTTTTGCTTTCTTTCTCAAAAACTTCTGAAAGTCTCTTGCGCGGGCTTCATAACCGTGAAGTGGTCCCTGAGATGTATCGGAGTGAAGTAAAGATTAAAGATACAAAGAGTTTGAGCTTTATTTAAGTAGTTAGACTTAACAATAAATACAGAGAGAATGTAGAATATAAAATGACAGAGTACTCCGAATGTGAATAAAAGTGTGTTTTATAGAAACGGAGCTAGAAATGATGAAGAAGTCATCATGGAGATAGAAAAACTATAGACTTGACAAGTAAGGGAAAAATAATGACAACATGTATTAAATAATGGGTAAACATCTATTATCGCTTGATTTATACTTCTTTCAAAAGTATCTGACTTATAACGATATTGGATTATTCCATTCGTATATAATTTTTGGGAATAAATTGATTTCATGACTGGTAATCCCATTTGGCTTATTGCTTTATTGAACTGATCGATTTGGCTGAAATTTAATGTTTGCCAGCAGTACGTTCACTTCTTCTTCTATTTTGTTCTTTTTCAACTTCAGCATCAAATTTAATAAATTCATGTAAACCAGCTCCAGCTGGAACCATAGGCAAGACAGGAACTTTCTTCTCAACAACAACCTCCATTAAAATAGGGCCATCATTATATTCTAATAATTGTTTCACACCTGGTATCATCTCTTCTTGTAGTTCCACTCTGAAAGCCTTCAAACCCATAGCTTCAGCGACCTTCACAAAATCTGGATTGGTTTGATGAGTGTGTGCATATCTATCTTCATAGAATAATGACTGCCACTGAGTCACCATACCTTGTTCTTCATTATTCAAGACAACAATCTTGACTGGTGCATTAGCTTGCACCGCAGATGACAATTCCATCAAAGTCATGTTGAATGAGGCATCACCATCTATGTCAATAACGATAGCATCTGGTTTGGCAATTTGAGCACCGATAGCTGCAGGTAGACCGTAACCCATGGTACCTAGACCACCAGAAGTGATGAAAGTTCTTGGCTTAGTCCACGTAAAATGCTGAGCTGCCCACATTTGATGTTGACCAACACCCGTTGTGACAATAACTTCTCTACCTGTTGCATCTGCTTGCTTTGAAATTTCCTTTAATAAAGTTTGTGGCTTGATTTTGGAACCAGGTGTCTCTAATTGGTAAGCATATGGATATCTAGCTTTCCAATCATCAATTTGAGCGAACCATTCAGGTCTAGAATCCACAGGATGAATCAATTCGTTGAAAATTTTCAAATTTTGAGTAACATCACCTTCAATAGCCTCAGTAGCGTCAACAACCTTATTAATATTTTTTGGAGAGATTTCAAAATGAATAATACCACCCCTACCTTCAGAAGCAGCCAATTTAGCAGCAGGTGCAAATTTGGAAATGTTACAGGTGACTCTATCATCAAATCTAGCACCCAGAGCGATAATCAAATCAGCGCTCTGAATAGCGGTATTAGCAACACCTGAACCATGCATACCTAACATATCTAAAGACTTTTCATCATTTTGATCAAAAGCACCCAGACCTTGTAAAGTTGTAGTAACTGGAATTTTAGCCTTATCCGCCAATTCTTTTAATCTTGCAGGACCTTCTTCAGAATTTAAGATACCTGCTCCAACATATAAGATCGGTTTCTTAGCCTTGTTCAATAACTTGGCAGATCTCTCGATACAGAGAGTGGTATATTCGGTATCAGCCTCTCTAGTAATTTTATTTAAGGTATTGGAAGGTAAGGTTGCTTCAATTGGGATAGCGTCCCTTAAAATAGATGCTGTAACATCTTTAGGTAAATCAACCAAGACAGGACCTGGTCTACCTGAGGTAGCAATTTCAAAAGCTTCATTAATTCTTCTTGGTAACTCAGCAACGTTTTTGACCATCACATTCCATTTAGAGCAAGATCTCGAAATACCAATAACATCAGCTTCTTGGAAAGCATCAGTACCAATTGCAGAAGTTGGAACTTGACCTGTAAAGACAACTAATGGGACACCATCAGCTAATGCATCTGCCATTGGAGTGATAACATTAGTTGCTCCTGGACCTGAAGTAACCAAGACAACACCTGGTTTTCCACTTGCTCTAGCATAACCTTCAGCCATATGACCCGCACCTTGTTCATGTCTAGGCAAAACAAAATTAAACTCTTTAGAGTTGTAGATAGCGTCATAAACAGGCAAGATAGCACCACCTGGGTATCCGAAAACTGTATCGACATTATGCTTTTTCATCATTTCATGGAAAATTTCACCTCCTGTTAAACCAATGAAAGAACTATCCATTTGATTTATCTTAGTACGTAGAGGAGATGGTTTTTTAGATTCTGATTGATTGAATGACGGAGAAGGGATCGGTCTTGAATTCTCAGCGGCAAAAGCTGTTGATGATTTATAACGTATAGTATATGCTTTAATTGATGACGACTTGAAGACATCTTTTGAAAGATTTATGGCCGTTCTTCTTGTACAAGAAGAAACCCTTATAGAAGACGCTAGCATGTTTTGTTTTGAATATGCGTAAATGTGTATTTCTATGAATGAATGGTTGGCCAATAACTGGTTGAACAAATAATAATCAATAAATAAATAAAAGTGTGTGGAAGGGTTTGTATAGAAAACTAAAGAAACCTATTGAAATAACAACAGTACGACAAGTGAAGCAACTGTTTATAAAACTCAAATGTGATAATCAACCGAATCCTTAAACCTGTAATCTAAAGTTTAGAACTACAAAGATAATAAAGCCTTAAACTCAACGACGAAGAAAACAACAAGAAAGCTAAAACCAACCAGATTTGAATTAATTCACCGATGACTCAATGAGATTGAATAATCAATATAGATCCCTGAAGAGTGTCATCTATGATTCTATGCTTCGCACTCACCCACATTCTGAAAATTTTTTTTTATTTTTCATTCTTCACTTTGGACCGCACGCGGCAGGTGGAGGAGAACGGGCCTGTCACAGGAACGAGATGGGTTAAGCCGTTCGGGTTCCCTCTAGTACAAACTCAGGTGTTAGGATGTATGTTTTACAGCGGATGTACTTACGTAATAACAACGGAAGGGTCGATAGTCGTATGAAAAAAAAACGTCGACTTTGTAGAGTTACATTATAGATTATATAATTTTTTTCCATGTGCCAAGGTGCATGTGACCTTCAAATAGAGCCAAGACCACACCACCAGCCGCTTCGATTTTTATTTGTGTTCGATTATAAACAAGACCATTCACAACTCTGATTAGAACTAGTCTGATGATTACATATCAAAAGTTGCATTCTTTCCAATAATAACCAAGTAACAACATAATATAGATAAACTGTTTCCATTACCAATTTATTATAATTAACTCAAGCAAGATTTGTTTTAAACTGAATTGAGGGCTCGCTACAATTTACCGATCGCTATTGGAAAACAAAGGATCAAACTCTTGCGATGATATTTTCTTCAAGCTCCTCTTCTGATCATACTTCCAAAACCACCAATCAAACTACAGATTCTGAAGCCACAGAAAATTTAAAACTGAATTCTTCTCTATTGTACAGGTCCCACACTGCTTCTAAAATAGGCGACGTTCATCGATTTATCATAACGTATTTCCCATCCCAGTTCGAAGACCCAAATGATTCCCTTTTTATCAAGATTAAAAATGTTGAAATGCTACCGTTAAGGGCTGCTTACTTGGCTGGTCCATTTATCTTGTATTGTGATATACGAACAGGGGATTACACCCATAAGAAGAAATGCTTCATTACTGCTGATCAACCTATTTATGAGCCTAACTTATCTGCAGGACAAAGTTTAACTGCTGAACTTTCAATGCATACATTTAAAGATAAGCACGTTTGGATAGTTGATGTAATAAGTCAAATGATATTTAGTACCAGTACAGAGGTTCACTTTGAAATTATGATCAGCAAAAAAAAATCCTTGTTACATCGCCATACGTTTGCTGATAATTTTGGCAAATTCTCTAAACAGCTAGACATCCAACATTTGAATACGGCAGATTTATGGAATAAGCCCCCATCAAGCCCCATACCGGATAAACCAGTTCATCTGGTTATCATAACACATGGGTTGCATTCAAATGTCACAGCTGATATGTTTTATCTCAAAGAACAGATTGAGCAAATGGCTAGTAAAACAGGAGATAATGTTATCGTTAGAGGGTATTCGGGAAATGTTTGCAAAACTGAAAGAGGTGTCAAATACCTTGGTAGAAGATTAGCTGAGTTTATTATAAGAGATATTGTGCCAACTGTAAATGCAGATAAAATATCATTTATATCCCATTCGTTGGGCGGATTAATACAAACATTTGCCATTGCTTATATTCAATACAATTATCCAGATTTCTTTGATAAAATCAAACCAGAAAATTTTATAGCTTTGGCTTCCCCCTTCTTAGGAATATCAAACGAAAACCCAGCATATGTGAAAATGGCATTGAGTTTTGGTATCGTTGGAAAAACGGGTCAAGAATTAGGACTACAAGGCTCGAAACCATTATTAATGCTATTACCTTCGGAACCAACAAGAAAAATACTAAGAAAATTCAAAAGAAGAACATTATATGCAAACACATTATATGATGGTATTGTGCCATTGAGGACTTCTGCCATGCTATATTTAGATTGGAAAGCTTTGAGTGTCGTGTACGCCACCTTGAAAGATGCGAACTCCTTAAATCCAGTTGCCGATCATGATACCATAATTGCTAGTGATCACACTAATGAAGCTGCCGATTCCGATGCAGTTAGTGAAATCCCTCAAAATATGGAAGAGCCAAACAAAGGAGATTCATTGGCTGCTAATACTGATGCTGGTTTGATTTCAAGTATCAAGAATAAGTTTCTGTCACCTATTCAAACAGCAATGACTTTTTGTGTACCAAGTTTCCAAGAGGCTACTGATAAGAGCACAAAATATCAACGATATCAAACTTCCAATGGACCGGATGATAATCACGATGATGATTTGGAAGTCTTCATCAAACCATTTCCTAAATCGTCAGTTATAGAATCTATCAAGAAAGTTCTATTACCCCCATCTCCCTCGATCAAATTTTTGACAGATCCATCATCAAGATCCGAAGTGATAATACATGACAAAATTTATAGTCCTGATAGTATCCCTAAAACTATCCTCAAGACTTCATCGACATTCTTAGATACCTTGGACCCAATAAAACGACAACGATTGTTAGAAGAAAAAATTGCCCGTAGATGGCACAATGGAATGACATGGCGGAAAGTTTTAGTTAGTCTTTTACCTGACTCGCATAATAATATCATAGTTAGAAGAAGATTTTCCAATGCTTACGGTTGGCCAGTCATTGATAACTTGGTAGAGAGTCATTTTGGAGAGAGGTCTTTCAAGGGCGAGGATGTAGCCGATTATGAATGGATTCCAAAGAAACGTAAATCATTCCAAAAATCCAAAACGGTGTCAAAAGATTTCACTGACTCGAAGTCCAGTCCAGTCACCTCTACAGACTTTAGGTCAAATGAGCAGGAGAGAGAAGAAGAGAATGACATGGATGAAGAATCCAAACTAGCGGATGCTAGACTCTCTGATATACTAAGTAAGCAACATCTCAAAGCATCGAAAGAGTTTGGGAGTCATAATACATATAGTACAAATGGTATAAATAAAACGCGGATCAATTCTTTGAAGAGGCCAATGAATTACAAATTGAATACATCAGATGGTGAAGAAATCCAATCCCAGCATATCCCATCACCAAAGGAGGCTCAATCGGATTACCGATATGGAGAGATTAAAAAATCGCAGGGCGATTCGGACTCAGTTTTGGAAAAGCCATGTTCAACTCGTAACGATATCAACATCAGTAAGCCAGGGAAACCCACACTGAAGAATGACAAGATTGAGAAAGAACAAGGCAAAGCTGATGGTAACAACCATATTAATGATGATGATGACGATGAAGATTATGACGATGATGAAGATGACGATGATGAAGATGACGATGATGAGGTTGACGATCATTTCCCACACTGGATCAACGAGGTCGAGTCCGAAGCATATGATGGTCCAACCGGCTTAATAAACACAGTCTCAGAGTCCGTCAACGATGGAGTAGAAGCCTTCAAGAAAACTATATTTCGAGACCCAGAGTTCGATAACGATAAGGCCACTAACTTAGCCAGTAGCTATAATAACAGAGTTTTGAAACAGATTCAAATCACAGAAGATGGCGAAGAGTCAGGAGAGGTGTTGCTGAATTCGGATGACTTTGGGTTAGACCTGGAGAATGGGAGAATTACTGGAATGTCATCTTATTTATGATAATACGGTACGTCATTTTTGGCATTCCCTTTGCTCAAAACCTTATGTTACGCTAACTCTTTACAAATAATGAAGCACATGGCTTTTCAAAGTTGGACATATATAGTCTGAAAATTCGGGCACGTTATGCTCCCAGATTAGATCATTCTCTAAGCGGGCCATGCTTCTTACATTTTATACAAATCCATATTATTAAATTGGATGCTCTCTTTGCATATATTCGTATTTTTATATGTCTCTACTCTTAACTTCAAAGTGAAACCCATCCGACTGCCAGTAACCCTTTTCCCTTGTACTTAGTACCCTCTTTCTGCGATTTACCTATTCTACAAATGTGGTACCAGTCCCTAGCACCTTTAACCACCTATATTGCATCAGCAATCAGGATGTCATCACAGCAGGTTTTATAACAGGGCCATTCAATAGGTAAAGACGCTTAGTTGACTTCAGAAGCACAATCTCCTCTGGCTTTTTGGTGAAAGATTGCGATTTCCTCTTTGTTGAATTGATTCTCTGATTAAAAACATTTACTTTAGTCATCATTTGATCCTGATCATAGCAGCTATTGAAAACGTCAAGTTCAAAGTCTTCACCTGTAAACTGACTCTTCAGAAACTCATCATTCTTGAAGAAGCATCCTTTGATCGCGAGTTTGAGAAGGTTAGGTAAAACAAACAAGTCATCGATAATAATGTTTTCAAGTTCAAGATCGGTTATTGTTTGTGGTAGTCGTAAATTCGTAATACGAATAGGGAAATACATGTCCCACCATTCCCATTCTGGGAAATACCTTTTTGGTCCTCTCAATTTCAAACGTGTAAGAAATGGAGGCAATATTGAATTTAAAAATGGCACTCGATTAAATGTGTTTCTAGGAGAGCCCGTCTCTGAGGTGAGTGAAAGATCCAAATCTGTTACAGTTGCAGGCAATCGACATTTAGCCAACTCATGAAACATCACATAGTCCGCAAGGTCGTTACTTTCACTCACAGAGAGCTTCAACTTCTGCAAGAACGGCGGCCAAGTGATGCATTCCCTTGAGCTTATCCGTCCAGATTGTCTTTCAATATGTTCAAATGAATTTTCGGATATCACTGAAAATTCGAAGTGTCGTAACTTTGTCAGGAAATCAAGATCGAAGCCACCTGCAAACGAGACTGTCTTTAGTTTCAAATACACAAGATTTTGGAAATGTGTCAAGTGAGTGAGCTCTTTAGATGAGAACATCGTCTCTTCAATAGTCAGATTTGTTAAAATTGGTATATCAACAGAATTCCTAAATTTGATAGCGGGCGAAGACTCTAGCATTTGGGCAAAAACTGGATCTTTAGTTGCCTTCAAATTAATTTGTTGCAAATTAGTTAGGTTGTTGAGAAACATCAAGTCTGAGGTGAAATTGACCCCATCAATATTTAAGACAGTTAGATCACTTAATTTTTCTGTACTCAAATATGGTCCAAGATCTATGGTCACTCGTCTGTTTTCATCATCTACATCACTATGAATCTGTAGCCTTTTTAATTTGGTTGATTTTAACCTGTTTAAGGCGAGATTGAGATTGAAAACCCCGACATCAGCGAAATCAATTAGTAACGACTCCAAATTTGGGCAGCACTCTAAAAAGCTGTAAATTAGATCTAAATGATTCACATAAACAGTTATGTGTAATTTCTTCAAATTTGGAAGTTCAAAAGGGGCATGTAGTGACAGATAAACATTATCAACTTGACTATACGAAATGAACATTCCTAGTTCTTCCAAATTTTTCAATGAGACGAAGTTCAAAAGAAAATGAATAGCATCATCGGATTGAGCGCAATTGAACACTAGCTTTTGAACACGATTGATGTGTGGAACTTGAGATTTAGCGAACTCAGAGTCTATGTATGTATAAAGTTTTATAGAATTCCTAGAATCGGGCAACATGTCTAGGAGCTTACACATGTCTTTGTTGTAAAACTTTGTGGATGTAACAAACTCTATATCAGATATACAAAAATTGCTACCTGTATCGAGTTCAAACTTGGAAATAAGATAGCTCAACATTTCGAATCTGGCTGAATGTAGCAGTAAACTGTTCTCATTAAATGGATGCCGCCCGTCTGATGTATCCAAAGTTGATGAGTGAATTAGTGAGCGTCTCGAGAAAACTCGTATCTTTGATTTTATCCTCCTTATCAAAATATCTTTCCAGCCATATTGATTGTCATTGTCATAAATTTCATGTAGTAAAAAAATACAGTCAGAAATACTCAAGAACGATAAGATCACTCCTTGAATCTCCAAGGGAAGTTGAATAGTTATACGGTCTGTTGTCATGAATCGGGCAGTTCATACAAGGGAAGTTATTATAAAATTAAGCGGAACTGTAAAAATGTAGAAAATTGGATCAAGATAAGTTGTGATTTTTCAATGATGATTGGGAAGATCTCGAGATATTTATCGCATATCTCGTTTGAAGTTGGTCTATAAGTCCGTCTTTTAGATTGCCTGTTTTTTTTTTCGTTCTATTACAGTACTATAATTGACTACCCAAAGCTTTCGTGGGGGGTGTGACTGTTAGCTACACAATGCACACTCTATTTCCTTTCTCATGTTGAACAAATTTGGAAAAATAAGCCGATAAACTTCGGAATAGGTTTTCTATTCGAGAACAGCTAGCACGTGATATTTATATTAAATTATATAATATATAATACATATTGATGTCTTTTTCAGCTCTTTCATTTTTTTTCTCTGATCTATCTGTATTTGATATTTATAATATATAATTATATGAAGTATATGAATAATTATAAGAAAGTACATGCGTGTCATCATGAACTACTAGTAAACCTTTAGTTAGCGAGCAAGTTCCTTTGGTTCAACAGCACACAGTCCCCACCTCTTTCGGGATCCAATCCAAAGTTATAGAAAAATCCCTCTGAGGTGACAACCATTATGTGAACAAGTTTGTTATCCCCATCAGTCACTGATATAAGGCCACTGTCAGTGTTCGAATCAACACTTCCACTTCGACTGCCAAAATTACTCATATCCACTGTAGAAACATCCAAAGATCCTGTCTTGTTGCCTATTCCAACAACAGTTTTTGTCTCTTTCGATGCAGGTACTTTCAGCGATGCAAAGTGTCGATTCGGTTCTAAAATTGATGAAAACTTAGGAGGTAAGTACGTACCCATTTTCTCGGCTGCTTTTCTGCCTAAAGATTGTGATGTTCTTCTTAGAATTCTCGCCATTGATCTTCTAGCATTGTCCACTAATGGTTCTTTTTTACTGTCCAACAAGCTACCCGAGTCTCCGCTATGCACGGAAGAACTAGATTCCTTTCTTCCCAATCGTGCTGGGATACGTGCTTCAACGGCAACTTCGTCATCATCTTCATCGACCCCTTCTTCGTCATCGTCTTCGACACTTTCATCATCGTCATCTTCATCATCATCTTCATCATCGACATCTTCATCATCAGAGCTCGTATGTTGATTGTGTGGATATATTCCAGGGGAGGTCTTCAAAGGGTTAACATGTTTATTGTGCTTAGATCTCTTATTCACCGCTTTAACAGTGTTTGCAGCTTCCTCTTCGCCCAATCTGAATATATGGACTGTCTCTGTTGCTGAACTTGCAATGACAAACCTATTGTCAGGACTGAAAGCCAACGAATATATCTTTGTAGGATACGTTCCTCTTCTAAATTGATATAATTTGATACCAGTGGCCACTGAAAACACTCTTACAATGGTTCCTTTATCACTTGCTGTTGCTAATAGTAAGCCATCTTTACTTAACGCTATTGCAGCTAGTGGAGTCTTATGTGCCTCAATAACACTGGTCGGTTGTAAAGATTTAGCATCAAAAATAATAACATCACCATTGCGCACATGTTGACTATTACTATTGTTGTTGTGACCTCCAGTGTGTTGGTCATTCTGGTTGCTGGAAACTTTTTGAGGTGATGGATATGCAAGGTAATTGTTCTCAGTCGTTGGGGACAACGCAATCAAGCCATTTGGATTTGGCGGTATCTCTATCGTATGTAACAGTCTCATGTTATTGATATCATAAGCGTAAATAGTCTCCTCCAAAAGAACTATAAGTCTTTCCCTATTCATTTTGACTGCTAATATTGCACCAGGGAAAGTTAGTTCACAAATTGTTGTTTGTCTTTTAGTATTGACTATTTTCAACCGTCTTGGAGATAGGGAATATTGCTCGCCAATACCAACGATAGCCAGTAAAGAGGAACAAAAGAGCATTTCTATGATTCCTATACTTCCTTCATTTTTGATAAAGCATTGACCGAATGGCTCACAATTGTATATTTTATATCCATTCTGATATCCTACTGATATACAAGAAAAATCTTGATTGAAATTAGCGAAATTCACTGAATCGGTATTGTTGGCTGTCTTCTGTTGCTGAGTTGATTGTTGCTGCGCTGCAGCTGCATGATTGACCGCAGAAGTAGCCTCTGAAGCTAAAAGATTTGGCATTGTTTGAACTATAAATTTACAGGTCCACAAAAATGAGCTATGTTATGAGATTTTATTTCGTGTCTTTTGGGACAATTGTATAGGGATCAGTCAATTTTTCGCTTGCGTAAGATCTAAATTCAGACTGGTTGTACCGTTCTTAAGAATCAGAAAATAATGGCTTACGCTATAGGCAACGATTGAAAAGCCTTATTTAAACTCTGACAAATAGCTCTATGTCGTATCAATCAAATGATTAATAATCTATTGGTAGGCATAAAAAGCTATGAGGGTTATAATCAACGATACGTAAAGAACCCTTGTAAATCTTGTAGTGGATTTGCTTTAGGTTAGTTTACTAATACCAAAATATAAACAACCGTTTACTTCGCCTAATTGGAGTTGAGGCGGGAGTGCAAGGATGTGTTGCTATTTTATTGGTCTTTTACTGTTTTCCTCTCTAGATCTCTCCTGGCAGTCATAATATCACATCAGTTATTACTTATATCTCTAAATAGTTTACATATATCTCCAGTATTAAATCATTCCAGTCATGCCCAAGGATTCACAGAATTGTCATCACTTTCTTTCTTCTCATTGACGTCCCATGTCTTGTGGGCAACAGAAGAAGGAACAGTCAACTTCTTGAACAACTCGCTTCCTTTAAATTCCTGATTCTCAAATGTCTCAAAACCAGCATTGTTCTTATACGAACCAAATACATTATCGGTTTTATCCTCAGTCTTATAGTTGTAATTGTGATTCGCGTCTCCCTTTAGATGATTTTGTTCTTCTATGTCTTCTTTGTCTTCTTCGTCACTTGACTCAGGTCTCATATATATATTGTCGTGCTCCATATTATTTGTTTCATCATATATATCATCTAAGTCATCCACTATTTGAACTGGCAAATGAGGTTGATAAATTTTAAGCTTTTTGACATCAACCTTATTGAAATCCGCA
This sequence comes from Ogataea nitratoaversa, assembly GCA_030579435.1. Taxonomy (NCBI): domain Eukaryota; kingdom Fungi; phylum Ascomycota; class Pichiomycetes; order Pichiales; family Pichiaceae; genus Ogataea; species Ogataea nitratoaversa. Next base: position 137,602 of record JAKTQZ010000007.1, read on the forward strand.
CCGTATTGGTGTAATAACTCAATCATATTTGGGATTGTAACCGGAAAAATTTGTGCCACATTCAAGAAAAGCTTCTCATCAGAAGTATAGAATAACTTACGCTTTGCGGATTTGTGCGCTTGGTCATCTTTTAAATATTTTTTTAAAACTTTAGGGAACTTCACTTCATCGACTTCATATCTGTAATTCTTTATGATCTTCAATAATTGTTCAGTATTCAAAGTATCAAATCTATCAATTGTCTGTTTCAGGAGGGGTAAATCATTTTCAGTGAAAACTGACATAATCTGTAGCCACTCTAACAACTCGACAACTGGCATCAAATGGTACTCTCCAATTTTGTAGAACGGACTATAGTAAAACGTGGAATCAAATGGATCTTGTGGGTTGTTGTGGAACCTAGTAACGTTCTTTAGACTGATTTGCGAATTCACAATACTATCAGGAAAAGATTCATCATCAAAGTGTACAGAATCAGGTCTGAACGGAATGAGATTATTCGCACGTAGCCAATCTTGAATATATGAAAGATTCAAACGAATTTGCAACGCTTTCGTACGCGAACTATATTTTTTGTTGGCTATGAGTCTATTGAATATAGAAGTCCCTATCCAGTAAAGTACAGCCGAAAAACATTGCTGCCTTAATACATCATTTACGTGATGAAGTTCTAAGACATAAACCAAGGCACCCATAGTTTGAATGACTCTCAAAGGAGATGGTTTCATTTGGTCCTTCAAAGAAGGTGGATATAGCATTTCCAAAATCTCGTCATAAGTGGATTTAACCTTTGTTTTATTATTCTTGAATATCTTCCAATCTGTCTTATAGATAGTTTGATTTACATCAGGAACACTGTTATAATCCAAAATACATGATTCAAGTAACGGTTCGAGTTTCGAATCCAAAGAAAAGGCTAGCTGGCAAATCAATGGTTGCAATGTGGAAACAATTTCTTGTAAAATCTTCGGATACTTGAGGAAAAACTGGCATGCTCCATCTCTATAGAGGAAATAATAAATATGGTTTAATGTCGAGATCCAATATCCAATGTGAACTATGTCAATTTGAACAGGCGTATTATTAACACTATCAAAGTTGGTTAGTTGCACAACACCACTCTTTGTATTTGTTACGCTTCTAACTCTAGTCAAGAATAGATCCAAAAATGTCTCCACCAACTCAGGACTTTCCAACTTATTATGAGCATATCTCATACATTGATACACTATTGAGGCGGGATATATCGTTTTGTTTGGATATTCCTTATGTAATCGAAAGATATAATCAATCGTACTCGATAAGCTTTCATCGTTGAATTGAATATACTGTCTATCTAAAACTTGATTGAAATCAAAATTATCTGAGTAAAAGGAACCATCCTGATCATCATAGTCATCATCATCTACAAACTTGGAGCCACTGTATAACGTATCCTTCTTATCAACAATGTCGTCATTCTCATCCAGAGATAGTCCTTGTAAGCCGGAAGTTTGAAGTTTAAGATGAGCATCAAATGAATCACCCTGTTCAGCATCCTTAATAATTTCCTCTTTATAAAATCCATTCCCAAGGGGATTGTTCTCATGATTTTCGTCAAATTTGGTGGCTTTATCTAAGTAATTATGGGATTTATAAAACTCCCACATTTGAGACCCAGGTTTGAGTAAACTGATAGCGGATTGTTTTATCTTTTTGCCTGGTAAATAAGGATCGGCGTCTTTGCTTAATAAAGTCTCTGCTATGTCGAGATGTTCTAAGTAAGTAGCCCACATAATAGGAGTATATCCGATCAAGTCGTCACGCATATTTGGATCCACTTTGAAATTCAATAAAATTTCAACACATTCTTTGGCATTGAAGCATATGGCATATATCAAAGGGGTGAATCCCTGTTGATCCGTCTTGTTTATAACATCCTGAGATTCAGGTGAGGATACTAGTTTCTTAACAAGAAAATTGTCACTTTCAGAACACGCTAAGCATAGTTTGACTAAAACATCCGAGTGGTCTCCTAATAGTTTCAATGCTTGTTTAGCAGCTACTATCTTTGTATAGTTGATATCATTGGTAAGGATATTTGGCCCACCGCCTGAAATTATACTCCACGGATCTAAATTCATGGCTGTTGCTTTTGAGTGAAAATAAGCACAGGGAAAAGCAAAAGTGGTATCGTAAGAATGGTTTCGCAAAATAGACCTGCTATAGCCTATGCCCAATTAGTCATGGTTTCGACATAAATAGCAGTAAGTTGAACATTAAAACTGGACACTAAACACTAAACATGTATAACAGTTGAACACCGTCCAGCCAAACTGTGCTTGCAAATCATTTTCGGCACCTCTACACCTGCACACATCTAATCTGCGACCTGGATCTTCATATAGATTCTGGATTCTAGCTGTCCCACAGAATCGGGATGCCATCACGATGATGAATCTGTATCCAGAGCTCAATGACTGACCAGTTTCTTATTGAATCACCGCTTGAATAACGGGTTATAAGATGAACAGATATAAACCAATCAGTACTGAATAGTACATGCTGCATTGAATCGTTAAAAAACCCGGAGACAACTTACTGTTGACCAGTTTTTCAGTCTCGAGTGGGTCAAGTATCAACTCAATTCCGACCTATTGGCCAAAAAATATCTAGCATGCCAACCAATGCTATAAATCCTGGAAAGGTGAAAAATGATGAGTTTAGTTCGTTAAATGATGTCCCATTGAGATTGCAATCAGACTCGCCACCGCCATCAGCTATACAAAATGTGACTAAGTTTACAAGTGATGGATCTCCAACCTCCTCTATTAACTCATCCATAGTATCCCCAAGAAAGAGATTACAGTTTGATCAAAGATTAAGATCTCGTATAGGTATGTTACCTAACAAGACTCAAACTTCTATTTTATCAACTCCTGACACAAGATCCAGATCCACCAGTATAACACCTTCAATATATAATGATTCTCCCGATTCTGTTAAGTGGATCACAATGAAGAACCTGAGCGAGAAAATTTATTCAAGGGATTTTCAGTTAAGATATGGGGAGGCAACATGTATTGCTCCAAGTGATTCGTGCATTGCTATTGGTACTCATAAAGGTTTTATTGTGTTGTTTGACTATCAACAACAGTTTGTTGATGAAATTGGAGCAAAAACTTCAGCAGTTTCTATAGGTCCTATAAGTTCCATTGCAATGTCTCTCGACTCGACCTATGTGGCTACAGGTTACAAAACAGGTCATATATTTCTTTGGGACATAACAATAGATCCCAAGCCAATATTACATATCCCTCCAGTGACAATTGCCGATTTAGGAGATAACAGCAAGAAAAGAGAAGGTCATTTGGAAAACATACAAATCACGCAGATATCATTTGTGGGGAAAAGACATACCTCTTTGATTTCATCTGATGAATCAGGAATGATGGTTTCTCACAACGGTGGACGTAATTTTTTGAGTTATTATGTGAACTCAAAAATTATGCTAGGCAAATACCAAATACACAATGATCGTGCACCCTCAATGGACTATTCCAATACGATACTTTCATATAGTTATTTGCCGATTGGCTCATTTCCACAATTATCAGATTCAATGGGAGTAATAGCTATCATCACTCCTAATGCGTTGATTGTGATATCAACTACTCCTAAATTGCAGACCCATTTTAGAGTGGGGAAACCAAAAATCACTAAAGAATCTTTGGGATTGAGTGGATCTGTTAGTTGGTTTCCTGCAACTGTGAACAAGGCAGAAAACTCATCTAACACGCCCATGTTGGCTTACTGTTGGTCCAATATATTAACTCTGTTCGAAGTGACGAGCGAATCAATTGAAGATAGCCATGGTGTTCACTCTGTGATATTGAAGTTTGAAAAAAAAAGATGGGTTTGTTCAGAGCCCATCGTTGGTTTACAATGGGTTAACTCAAAAATAATTGCTGTATTGACTAAGTCGCAGAGATTAACATTCGTCAATAGAGGAAGCTTGAAATCGATGTTTACAGTTGATTTGATATCCAAACATATTAAGTATGGTGAAGTATACCTCAATAACCCGCTAGGCTTGATAAGTAAATCATACTATAACGTCTTCAAGGTTTTCAGGGGCAAATTCTTTATTTTAGGTAAATACGAATTCTATGTCGGCTCTTTGACCAATTGGGCTGATAAGCTATTTAATTCTTTGAAGCTAGGTGACTATGTTAGTGCATTGAAGGATGCTAGACAACAATATGAAGGAACATGTGATTTGACTTTAATTGGACTCCCAGTTGACGATAGACAGAGACATAAATTAGTATATGGATATATCATCGAAATACTGGATGCGTCGTTGGATTACGTTTTCAACGATGAAGCCGTTTTAAGAGCAAATATTGGGGAAAGAGAGCAGTTACTGTTTGATTTCTTGGAGACGGCCTTGAATGTGTGTATCACTACTACTTCTTCAGCTGATGTATATGAGAATATTTATGATAAATTCTCTGTTAATGGTTATACACAAATGTTTTTCGATGTTCTTGAACCCTTCATTTTCAAAGGTCAAATTGTCACTTTGCCGCCATTAATTCTAAAGAGTATGGTTGAAGAATATGTTCAAAAACTAAAGGGTGAAGTTTTAGAAGAATTGATTTGTTTGCTAGATATTAAACAATTGGATATAGATTTTACTATTCAGCTCTGTGAAAAAAACCACCTAATCGATGCATTGGTTTACATTTGGAACACTCTTTTGTTAGACTACATATCTCCGTTGTTTGACGCCATTAAAATATTGAAGAAACTTGTATTTAGCTCTTCAGTATACACAGATTTAGAGGTACAATCAATGAAGCATGATTCTTATCATGTTTACTCCTATATATCATATATATTAACTGGGCGGCAGTATCCGACAGATAAAGCAATTGATTCTAGCAGAGTTGAATCATCGAAACTGAATATATACTATGCATTATTCAATGGTGCTCCGATGTCCTGGCCAAAGGGAACACCAAAACTTCATATTGTGAAAAATGAGCAAGAAATAGCGAGCGAATCTGCATTTCCCTACTTATTTTTGCTATTGAAATATGACAGCTCACAAATGTTTGCATGCTTGAATGAGGCATTTGAGGATGAATTATTGAACGATGACGAGATATTGGCACTTTCAAATGGAATCGACAACTATGAATTGAAAGTGAATAGGCAGTATATAATTGACGTCTTGCTGGGTGTTTTCGAACAGAATCACGACGATTTAACAAGGGATGACCATACATATTTAGCTATATTCATTGCCAGAAATTATCCGAAATACTATCAGTTTATTAGATTGTCGGATTCAACAATAAATGAAATGATTGAAAATTTATGCTCTTATTCTGATGAAGAACTAAAAGATGAATGTGAACTCAGTTTACAAAGTTTGCTGTCAGTTTATAAGCCTGCAAATTTTGATTACTTGGTTCCCATGCTTGAATCAGCAGGGTTTTATAATGCGTTGATGACTTTTTACAAATCCGAAAACAAGGTTTTGCAGTTATTGGAATTATGGATCAAACCAAGATTGGATGCCCAGCAGAATAATGAAAAATTAGAAACTGCTGATGCTTACTCCGAAGACATTGCGAACCCTTTTACACAGGAGAATAATTTATTTGGGGCTCTCGGTGTAAATGGAATATACGAGTCATTCCCGGTGATAGTTAACAAATGTTTTTTAAATACTAAAGAGAACATCAGAGAAAGACTGCAAGTTGAAAATTTCATCAAAGAGAATTTTGATAAATTTGTTCATGATTACCCTGTAGAAATGTCAGAAGTTTTCAGCTCGAACTGTCCAAGTTTGAACCTAGAGATTCTCAAGATCGCGGATGACAGAGAATACAAGTACCTTTACTTGGATGCTTTGATGGACTTGGAATCAAAAGGGAAATTAAATTTTACAGTTCAAGAAGATTTGAAGATGGAATACATCAATCTCTCATCGAAATTCAATGTTTCAAAATTGAAATCTTACATACTAAGCTTGTCTGAGGTGAGTGATCAGATTCTTCAAGTTTTGAAAGCTCAAGGTGAGATAGGAGTTGTCGTGGATATATATAGGAAGAACAATGAGTATGAAAAAGCAATCACTGAAATTATATCAACTATAAATGAGCTTGGTTCAGTGTTTATCTTATCATCATCGCTGAACGATGGCAACGCTGTTGAAACTAAATTATGGGAGTACTTATTCTTAGGATTTGGTATTTTGGAGAAAGCAAAAAATCTTTCAAACGAGCAAGATACAGTGACTGGCCTGACCAAAAATGAGTCACTGCTTTTACTTCTTGTTGAATCTACAGTGAACTTATTTTTCGCGGCAAATAAAGAATTATCCAAGGCTAAAGATAACGAGGAAAAACGTGACCACAAGGCCAGAATATTAAGTATTTCTAAAAGATATATTCAAGATTCATTCACGAACTTAATTCATATAAAAAAAGATGCATCTGAATCCTTTTTGAGAATTTTCAATGAATTTTTGAATAGATCATCGGTTAAGATTACAACTCTCGGAGATGTAAGATCAGTCTTGGATGAAATATACCTGGCGTATTCTCATGAAGAGATTATTTTGGAACTGATTTTGAAGTTAGTCAACGAGGACATTTACTCCGATATGACTAAGCTCGAAGGTATGAAATTGAACGGTTGGTCATTGACTCATTTAGAATGTGAAGTTTGTGGTAAGAAGATCTGGGGTTCGGGTATCAATTCAAATTACTTTGAAGTTTGGCAAGACTGGAAACTCCAAAAACTATGGAAAGACGAACCTCGGCAGGTTCACGGTTATGGCGATGGAGAGCAAGAAGCAGAATGCAATGGAGTCCATACTAGATCTGAAGGCGACCAAGAAATATTTGTTAAAGATAAAAGAGAGTTATTCAAGAATGAGATAATCAGAAATCTTGAATTGATTGTTTTCCAATGTAAACATGGATATCATACCAAATGCTTGGATAATATGGGAATGAGCAATAAAGAGAAATACTGTTTACTGTGTAATGGTGAAGATACAAAATGAATTTCTATATACGTGTCTCAAATGCTAAACTGAAAGTTCTATATTCAGCATTTATGTCTTTACTCACTGGTCTCATTCATCCAATCTAATGTATATTTGATTCCTTCTTCTAATCCAACTTTTGGCTTGTAGCCTAACTTAGTCTTTGCTTTTGTAATATTGTGATATCTTGAAGCACAAGCAATCTTAACTCTGAAAGGAGTCAAGCCTGGTTCCTTTTTCAATAATTTGGAGAAAAACTCAGATAGGTAACCCGCAACAATAGCAACTGACCTTTTCAAAACAATATTGTAATTATCAATATGGCCATCGGCTTTCCAAACTGTTCTAGCCAAGGTCCAAAAATAGGCGGGAGCATCATTTGTAATGAAGTAAGCTTCACCAGTTACTTCCAAGGTGGTTTCTGGGTTGAGCAATTTTTTAGCAGCTAAAACATGAGCATCTGCAACATTACCAGCATATGTCCAATCGAATAAATTATTATTATCACCCACTTGAAACTTGGTCTGTCCATTTTTCAACACCTGTCTTAGACCAGGAACTAATTGTCTATCTCCTGGACCAAATATCCCAGCAGGTCTCAAAGCAATGGTGAAGAATGAGTCGGGTGATGAATATGCTGTTAAAACCATGTTCTCAGCGATTGCTTTGGTCTCATTGTACCCATCCATTGGAAATTCCGGGATAGGCCATGTCTCATCAGCGTTATATATGTCTTGTCCATTGAATATAACTCCCGCTGACGAAGTGTAAACAAAGGCCTTAACATGTAGTCTTCTCGCACAATCTATTAGATTTTTGGTACCTTGGATGTTAACCTTCTCATAAATAGCTTGAGGCAAGCCATGCATAGGAGAGGCAGAATGCACTAAAGCTGATGGATTGGACTCCTTGATGGCTTTAGTAACATCATCTTTAGAGGTTAGATCACCTATATGGATATGTATTTGTTTTGGATCAAAGGTGAAATATTTGGAAATTTTGTCAGGTAATGGTCTCACATCGAAAACATGAATTTCTGGTCTTGGAGACTCATTCCAAAATTGTTGTATAAGGTGAAGGCCTAAAAAGCCGGATCCACCGACTAATAACACTGACTCTAATGACATAATTGATGTTGCTTCCCTCTTTTATGAACAGATCAAATATGTCCTTTTGTCGTTTTGATCATCAAGATATCTGATATACGATCAACCTAGCTTGTTAGACTATATACGACCAAAGAATATAAGAAAACATTTCGATCCATAACAACCGTACATTACTAAGTGAAAAGGACAATCGTCGGCTACCGACTCGCCTACCGAATTGGGTAACACTCATCTAGATTACCGCGTCGTGCAGCACACAACCATCTTCCAGTCAATTTCAAGGTGCAATATTGGATTACCAAAAATTTTCATTCAATCATCTCCATATTATTTAAACTTTAGTTCTTACTTATTCTCTAGATGTGACCTGTTCCTCGTTATACTGTTATTGGACATAATAATCGGACAATTTATAGCAATCAAAAAATGTCGAACGAGCAACCGTCAGCACAAAGATTATGGGGTGGAAGATTCACCGGCGCCTCTGATCCATTAATGGATTTATATAATGCCTCCTTACCATATGACCAAAAGATGTACTCTGCCGATTTGGAAGGTACCAGAGTTTATACAATAGGTTTGCAGAAGATTGGCTTATTAACTGAGGAAGAATTGAGTGAAATTCACCGTGGTTTGAAGGTCATTCATGAAGAGTGGGCTGCCGGTAACTTCATTGAGAAGCCAGGAGATGAAGATATTCACACTGCTAATGAACGTAGATTGGGTGAGATCATTGGTAAAAACATTTCAGGTAAAGTTCATACTGGTAGATCAAGAAATGATCAGGTTGCCACTGATATGAGAATCTATGTCAGAGAAGAGCTCAGAAATTTGGCTGAGATTTTGAAATCATTTATTCATGTTATCATCAAAAGAGCTCAGGAGGAAATAGATGTCTTGATGCCAGGTTACACCCATCTACAAAGAGCTCAGCCAATCAGATGGTCACATTGGTTGAGTATGTACGCGACATATTTCACAGAAGATTATAAAAGATTACTACAAATTATTGAGAGAACGAATGTCTCTCCTTTAGGTTCTGGTGCCTTGGCTGGCCATCCATATGGAATTGACCGTGAATTTTTAGCTAAAGAATTAGGTTTCAATGGAGTCATTGGTAACTCGTTAGCTGCTGTTTCGGATAGAGATTTTGTTGCTGAATCGATGTTCTGGTCTTCATTATTCATGAACCATATTTCCAGATTCAGTGAGGATCTAATTATTTATTCCACCGGTGAATTTGGTTTCATCCAATTAGCTGATGCTTATTCAACTGGTTCTTCTTTAATGCCTCAAAAGAAAAACCCAGATTCTTTAGAATTATTAAGAGGTAAATCAGGTAGGGTGTTCGGTTCATTGGCTGGTTTCATGATGTCCATAAAGTCAATTCCATCAACTTACAATAAGGATATGCAAGAGGATAAAGAACCTTTGTTTGACAGTTTGTTGACCGTTGAACACTCTATTTTAATCGCTACGGGTGTTATTTCCACCTTAGAAATTGATGATGAGAAGATGTATAATGCGTTGACTATGGACATGTTAGCTACTGATTTAGCTGACTATCTAGTCAGAAGAGGTGTTCCATTCAGAGAGACTCATCATATATCTGGTGAATGTGTCAGACAAGCAGAAGTCCAAAAGTTGACAGGAATTGATCAGCTAAGTTTAGAGCAATTCAAAAAGATTGATGAGAGATTTGAAGAGGACGTTTTTGATACATTTAACTTTGAGCAAAGTGTGGAAAGAAGAACTGCTACTGGTGGAACTGCACAGAGTGCTGTGTTGAAACAGCTAAGAAATTTACAATCTCAACTTGAATAGAGCCCCCGCGTAGTATTTAGATGAAATTTGTATTTCAACTTTCTAAATAGAATATAGTACAAATAAATACTTAATAAATCAATCAACACGTACATTGCAATTGTTGAAGACTCGCATTTTGAAATGATTTGATTGAGTATATACAACAGGATCATGTCTTTACAAAATAAAATTACGCTTGAGGGGTATGAAACTATATTAAATGAATATTAAGGTTATGAAAATATATTAAGTGAACATTAGGGGTATGAAACTATATTGAGTGAAATATTAAGTGATAAATTGTTGAGAAATATCTAATAATAATTACCTTTCTATAAACTAATCGAGTTTATTCGCATCGGTAGATTTCGTCTAAATCAATTGTCAGGTTAGTAGCATTGCTAGTCTGATACTTGGTCACAGGGGAAACGAAGCTACCCCCCTTTTCAAAAAGACCCGAATTATCAGCATCATTCCCGCTAAGTGTCGTAGTCTTTTTCATCACAGAATCTTCAAAGTTGAAGTTCTGCATCCTTCTCATTTGTGATTCATGTAACCCAAACTCGTTACGATCGGTGATTTGAGTGCCTAGCTGACGGCGACGCTTGGAAATGCCGCTATAGCTGTCCGTATTTGATGAGAGACCAGTTGGAGAATTCTGATCGATGTATGTGTTTCCAGTCTCTGAATCACTACAATCTCCTGCACTTGTGTCAGGAAGTTTAGTGTTTTGAGACGGCACTGAAGACACCGGACATCTCTCATCAGTCGACAACATTTTTAAATCATTCAAGATGCTATCGTGACTAAGACTATCTGAGCGCCTATGTTTATGCTTAGCATTAGTGAAACTAATGGGGCTCATCAATTGATCTGATCCAGCTTCAGTAACGGGATTATTAGTGTAACTGTATGTTGGAGTATTTGGAGCAGTAGGCGTAGTAGGCGTAGTTGGAGTAGATGATATATATCCAATGCTACTTCTTCTAGGTGAAAATGAACCAGTAGATACGGAAGTAGCAGCTGATGAGATGGACATCGATCTTGGAGTAAATGTCGAGCAGCGACTAGAACGAGGTGATAGCGGTTGATGTCTCTGGTGTGGGGGTAATTTCATAGGACTACTTAGGATGCTTGATCCAGAGCCTCTTCTTGGAGAATATATATCTGAAGGATCATTGATGTTGCCATTATTGTTATGTGTGTAGTGGGATAAATCAGAAACACCATTGGATGAGCGGGGACTAAGAGGAGCATAAAGAGTATACTTAAGATTTTGTGAACAAAACCTTGTGTTGGGTTTCAAGTCAGCTTTCAATGCAACAGGAGTATCACCTTCTGAAGTACATTCTTGAATCATTGGGGTTGTAGTAGACAAGTGTGAAAACTGGAGAGAATTTCTTTTGAGCGTTGGATGTGAAAGACCGTTCCGGTTATTGTTGCGATTGCCATTTTTGGTCTTTGGAAAAGCATAAGATTTGAGCCATTCCTCATCCATTTCAGTATTTATGAGCATGCCCTTATTTATTTTGGATTGTATATGTAAAATTGAAACAGACATTGATTAAAAATAACTTTAATAACCGATCAATTTAGATGTTACTTAATCGGAAATTTATTTATTGGATCTTTGAGATGATGAAGAACAATTCACATATTTATATAAATAATTGAACAGCATAGATACATTAATTGGAAATCCAGAAAACTACTTTGTAAATCGAATCAATACTGCCTTTATCACAACATTTTTGGACAGGCATGTGGCATTATGAACTTAAACTTTAATTCTAGGCAGGCATAAAGTTAAAATACAACTTAGACAAAGCAAAAGTGTGTCAGATATACAAAGAAGAAACTAAATAAGACAGATACATGCAATGAGTTAAAATCTTTTCAATTATGGAAACTTGTGAAAGATACCGAAAAAAAGAAAAGAAAAGAAAGGTTATGACAGAAAAGTAACATTTAGCAAGCTCCCATATTATTTCTTGGGCTTACTGCCTGCCTTCCTGTCATCTTTCTTACTGAATTTTGCCTACCAATTTAATTTTACCACATCCCGCTTCCTCCATCAAATGTTCAATGTATTACTAATTAGTTGGTAAAATATTTGATCTTAACAAAGCTAGTGTTATACAGTAGTTGTTAGCTGGTATCGCCGGTCAATCGAAATTGAATTCAAAGAATTTAAAACAAACCAAATTGACACCGCCCATTGCACTGAGCAACTTCAAGCTCCTAATTATTAATGGCCCATGGATGGTCTTATTCGAATTATTTAGCTTTAGTTTTAGCTTTATAGTGCACTCACAGCACTGCTGTCAGACTTTGCATGCAATTAGCGATATGTCACGGGTTTCGGGAATATCATTAAAGTTGCTAGAACCGTGGTAAGTTTTATTGTCAAAGAATCGATTTTGAGTTTACTTAGTTCGATATTGAAAACTTTAATGGGGGGTTAATCAACATCAGTTCATGTTGTTTGATGTAGCGATCAAAATAATAGTTGTGTACTTAATTCAATTTGACTTTAAACTTTAGGTTTTAACCCGAACTTATCTACAACTATATATGCAATAGGAAAGTCGGCCCCTAAATATTTATTATTGTTGATATAACATTATTGATTCTGGACTCTTTCAGATTTCGAATTGTGGTTCGATATTGAGTAGTATATATGGCTCTTGGCAGATGGTGTGTGTGAAATTGGATTTTAAATGATCAATAAATTGATGTTTAAAATTCAACTTTCAACTTTAAACGCAAACGCTACCAAGTCTTATTTATTAACCCCACAGTTCTTCTAACTTCTGCGTGGAGAGTCAGTGGACACACCAGTGACACCACCCAGTTACCACAACTACTACGGTGTCAAGTCAGGTCAGGTAAGGTAGCTGCTGATGCACCGGGCCCTCAATTCAATAGCTGCTGCTTCAACGCTGATCCGCGTTATATGCTACATTGATTAAGCGATAAACCGTTTCTTGTAAAATAATTAAGTAATAAATTAGTTTTGCATATGATTCTTATCGTCAGCTAACGTAGTTTACAGGTAAGAGTAAATAGGGTTTTATATTTGACTACGGAAATGCATACAAGACTGGGTGTTCCATTAATTGTTTAATATTTTTATGTCTTGAGGCTCCAGCGAATTCTAGAGTATATTGTTTTTTGCAACAAGGTCTTTGATTTCATGTTTTTTTTTTATTGTTGGATTTAGAATGGCCACGAAAGTAAAATCAATAGATAAATAGAGAGATTCACTTTGTTCTTCTATTTACATGACGAACAAAAATTATCTGCATTTGCAAAATTTAAAAAAATCTATTTTATTAATTAAATGAAAATTTTAAGAAAATCACGTTTATTCTTAGGTGGTTGGTTTGTTGTATTTTATATGTACATGCTCTAAATGTGAATCCATTTGATTGACTGATAAACCTTTATACAGCATTCATGAGAAAAACTGTGGTATATACTCTTATCTATCTATCTAAACTTCACTTCGGTTTCCGCCGGAAACTCTATGAGGCGAATTTCATCATTCACAAAGGTTTGTCATGACTCCTTCAAACTTCAGTTTGTATTTGCCTCAAACATTTGAATAGCGTAAAGAATTGTTGAATCCAAGAATTTCAAGTGTTTTACTGTAAGATTTCAATAATTAAGTTTTACAAAGTTTCATGATAAGAAAGTAAACAATAGGTCAGAACAACTTGATTACATACATATATATATGATAAGCCAAATTGGTTATTTCGGTTATATGTTTAGCTAACAGATCATTTTAATTATTTGAGAAATAACCGAATCTCATGTTGTAAAAAAAAATCACTCTAGGAGAAGCATTCTTCAAAGACAATAAAAGAGTGGAATGATAGTTTCTAAAATTCACACGCCCTGTTGATTTATAATCCGACGCAAAAGTCAAATATGCATCATTCTTTATAAATATGAACTAACGTATAACAAATATACGACAATTCCGTATGTTGGCAGCATCAACGCTAAAATTGATGCAACTAGTCAAATCCACACCTTGAAAGCTATCAAATGAGCGTCAAATGGAACAAACCAATATAATAACAATTTTAAGATATTATTTGCTAAATGCAAGAGATATGCAAGAGATATGCAAGTGTGAACAGAACCAAAGCAAAGAAGCTAAATCGTCCGGCTAGACCTTTAAATAAAAACTTATCTCAAGTTTCATCTTAAGTGCTACCACATAATTCTGGATTTCCTAATATAAATATTTGACAACCGTACACTACTTAGTTGGTACAGTTTTTTCTCTAATAGACAGTTTTAAGGTCTAACTAATTTTTAAGTGACAGCAGAATACATTGGGCTTCCTCCCTGTTTGGCGGCAATAAGTATCTATCTAATTTTTTACTATTAAACAGTATGATTACGAAGCAAAATGGCTAGATTGTTTGTGTCAGATTCATCGAATTATCATCCGGAAATAAAATAGAATAACCCCAGGTATATGTATGTGGGTGGAACTTGGAAAGATAGAATTAGATAGAGTAACGATTTTGTATTCTAGAATTTTTAAATAATAGCATATTACAATATTAAAGAAGCGAGGTGCTGAAAGGATGGATACAAACAAACATCTAAACGAAAACACAAATGAATTTATAATTTTAAAATGTAACTTGTAAAAAAATAACAAAATCAGAATCTATGGGTATGATATCGTCATGGGTTTGAGTACATCCGATTGGTGCACAGCATAGTTGTCATCAGTTAAAAGTTATAAATCTTCATAAGTCACATTAAATTAATTCATTAGTGTCTTTATCAAGAGGAAAGTTTGTGCATTTGTATTTGTTAGAAAGTGACAACCTTTCAATATATCAGACTAGATATATGCTGTTTTATATTATGACAGGTAAAAGCTCTGTCAGAGTAATTTAAACCAGAACCAGATTGTCATCTAACTAATACCAATAATCCTTGCCATTATACATGTAGTAACTACTCATATAGGCAAGAATCTTTATTGTAAAGTTCTATTAACAAAAATAGATACGAAGAAGTGTATAAGTGAGCATCATCAAGAAGGAAAGAGAGTGCTTTCCTTTTTATACGTCCAGTGAAAATTTTGAACAAGTGAAATTTGGAAAATTTTCGAGGTGAGCGGATGTCGTGTGTGTACTGGAAATATTTGGAGTGGTGAGGGTTTGAAATTGAGTGCAGTGGCTACGAAAAAAGGGGGCAGAACGAAAATGGGGGTAGGATAAACGTTTGTGTTAATCAGTATTAAAAGGTTTAACTAATAATAATCTATATATGTATATGTATATGTATGAATGTTAGTTTTAAAATGGTTATTTATCCATAATCTATTACAGCCATCTAGTGGGTTCCTTAGTCAGATTCAGATTTAATCATATCTTGCGATTCAATCTTTACACCTTGTATATCGTCTAAATTACTTTCTTCCAACCACAACTGACTTAATAAGAACCCAGCAATATCAGGATCATCAAAATAATGTGTATGTGCTCCAATGGCAGACAATGCATCTACATCAAAGTAACCTTGAGGTAACGAGTAATCAACTCTGCCCGTCTTATTCAAGTTAGTAATGAGTTTCAAAACGTTCTTTTCAAGTCCCATGTTTGTTTCTTTCTCCGGGGTAACTTGTTGTTTCATTTTCAATAGGTAACTGTCAATTCCAGAGTATTTAATCATGTTTGTGAAGAATTCATTGTTCAACAAGGCAGCTGGTTTTTTGATGAAATTATCGATTTGATAATTTAATCCTTGTTCATACGGAATAACTCTCGGTTTGAATTTGGCTAAAGAAGTATGAACTAATGGTTCGATTCTATATGCAACTGGATCCATTTGATAAAAAACATTATAGTAATTGCGCACATTAGGCGATTGAACATTTGAATCGAGTCTCTCATATTTGTTCTCATTCTCTGATTCAACAGTGAAAGGATATAAACTTCTTGGTCTAACATTTTGTCTCTTCATGATTTTGAAAACACCGTTCGGAGATCCACAACCAAAGAAGTTCTCAACTTTGAATTTCAAATGTAAGTCGGGATCGAATTTATTACCCGTGGGTATCTCATCAGGCTGTAAACATAAAAGATCAAGACATATAGATGATCCTAGAGAGTGGCCTAAGAATGACACTTTACCATCAAAGTCAGGATGTCTTTCCAAATATTTATCATATAATTCATTGGCTTGTCGAATAACTGTAGATAAAATTTGTTTTTTGAATTTTGGCTCATAATATAATAATATATCCATAAACACATCAGCTGCTAAATGTCTCAACGGAGTAATAGATTCGACATTAACTTGATTCAATGAAGGTAAACGTAAGGTACCATCTTCGTCATAATCTTCATAAACACCGTCTAATGAGAAATTAACTTTGTCTCTCCAAACAATGGGTAATATTTGAACTTTAGAATTGGTCAATTCATCTTCTGAAAGAGTATTAAGCTCTTGTTCATTATACGCTAATTTGCGATGCTTGGAATTTTTAATGAAGCTAAGCTTCATTAATTTTCTCAAACTGTTGCAGTCATGTGCAAAATTAACACCCGAAAATCTGGCACTTAACGATTGCCCAATTCCGTGAACACCTAATATTAAATGATCAATTTTTCTATCTCCATTGTTTGCAGAAATCGATGTATCGTTGGTATAATCATCTTCCAAATCCTGTTGTAACAGTTCGTTTCTATCTGAATTACGGCTATTAAAATTCCGCACCAACGATCCTATAAAATCAATTTCACGACCCCCTTCGTCTCCTTCCTTTGAGCCTGTCTTGTTAGTTGGATGTGAACTTCTTTTATTATCCTCCTCTTTCGACTGTGATTTACTGTAACCCCTTATAACAGTATAGGATCCAATTATTTGCTGTGTTGGTAAATCATAGAAATTCTCAATTTGCAATTTACCTAAGGTTGAACTACTATCCACTAAAAATGTAACCTTATCATCTTTGAAGACCCCTAATTTGTCAGTTTTTTCAAAATCTGTAATCTTTTCATATGGCCATTTCTTTTTATTCTTCTTTTCGTAGATGTTAACTTCGGAAATTATTGTACTTATCAATGGCTGGAAGCTTTCATTAATAGTATTCGTGTCAGTTGCAACTCTAGAATATGGTTTCAACTTGCGGTACGATTCTTCTAATTGATCTGCAATTTCACCAGCTAAGGGAGTTTTACCTAAAAACCACGAACCTCTTCTAATCTCATAAGTAGGACCCTCCCAGAATACTGGACTCATTTCCATCTTAGATATATCACAATCAAACAGTTTATCCTCATTTACTGGAATAATACAACTAACATCATCTTTAGCAATGTTCCAATCTTGAAAACCTTTTTCCAATCGATCGGAATCGGTCTTTGAGAATGGTATAAACTTTTTGGCTCTCTCTGTCTGCTGGTATTTGAAAGCTTTTGGTTTTGAAGTAGGTACGTCTGTTGAATAAAACCAACGAATGGCTAGCTCGGGAATATTTGTGGAATAACAGTTGCGCTGTAATGCTATGATAAATTTCAATCTATTTTTTGATTTGCCAAATAAAAGCATGTTGTCAATAGCAGTATTCTATCGAGATTAATTAATTCATTAACTCTATTATAAGCTAACAATAGATAGTTGCATCCTATATATGGATTGCTGATCTACAATTAGACGATTGCCATGCATTCTTTTAAGGCTGGGGAAACGAGACTGAAAACACCGCCATGACCGGAGATTTTCTGTGTAAATCTGAAAGATAATTGTATAAAGTGTCTTTCTGTTGGGTTTCAATGTTACTTTTTTGTGGGGAGCAATTATGAGCAGGTGAGTGATATATTATACGGACACATGGATAATGGCATGGAATGACGGATACATACTTTAAGAAAAGGAAACTTTCCAAGGAAACTAACGCCAGTATTAACGCTGAAGCGGATAGTGAAAATGATACGATAGAAAATGAACGGGAAACGACAGCAACAACAACAACAACAACAACAACAACCACGAAACCTGAAGGGCCCTTTCAAATGAATATGATTCATCACGATACTGTTATAGAATCAGACGAGAGTATTTCTTATGACGATAGTGGGGATTATAAACCTTCAAGGAGAACAAAATTTATGAGTTTCACGAAAGTTGGTGAACCAATGGAAAGTAATAATTTCAAGGCTTTTTTTGAATCTAGTCCGATGAATTTAACCAGTTCGAATATAACTAATCAGGATGAGCCTCGTGAATCAGATGAAGATGAAGATGCAGAGTCATATAAGCCATCATTCACAGCAAACCCAGCGTTAAATTTCGCGAAACAACAACGATTGAACACTCCCTCAGATGACGATAGGAAACAACCATACGGTATCGGAGCCAAGCTATTGAAAAAAATGGGATATGTTGAAGGACAAGGGTTAGGAAAATCCGGTCAAGGTATAGCAAAACCAATTGAAACACAACTAAGACCTAGAGGGCTGGGTGTTGGTGGAATCAAAGAGAATCTGAACGAAAAGAGTCATAAAGGAAGGAAGTACAAGAAGAATCAAAAGGAGGACGTGGAAGATTCAAGTGATGAGGAGGAAGAGGACAAAAATAGTGCCAAAAAAGATGACATTGATTTCAGAAGTTCAGACCCTGATTTGTTCACCCTCATCGAAAGTTTGGAAATGGAAGGTTATGAAGTTCCATTGAAAATTAAAGAGCTAAGTGATCGTGTAGACAGTGACAATGACATGGAAAATGCCAACGATCAAGCAAACCTTGAACTAAGACAGAAGCTATATGGCATTTACAAAGAACTGATTGAGGTGAAAGCTAGAGAGATATATAACTCACATCAAGTTAAGCAAGTACAACAATTAGTCAACTCATCATCTAAAAAGCTTGAAATTTATGATAGATTGATGGACAATTTGAATGGGGTTACAAAACCTTCTCAAGAGTTACTTCAATATTTTCCCCAATTTGTAGTAGATTCAGAAGATCAGAGAGTATTAAACAGACTATTAGTTTCAATTATTGGTCCAATATATGAAGAAATGATAGATACGTGGAACATAACTAATTTTAATCAAACAGGTGAAATAGTTGACAAATTAATCTACTGGAATGAAATAATGAAAAACTATGACCCTGATTCAAGTAAGAAAGAGAAATTAGAAATAGATAATAAGAAGCCAACGTTTTTTGAAATGATGATTCTTCGCAAGTGGTTACCTAAACTAATTCAATTTCTGAAAAATGAATGGTCCGTCAAACAACCGAATTTAGTTATATCAACATTGGAAGAGTTTCAAGAGGATAAGATTATCCCCGATTATGCATTTAATTACATATACGATAAAGTCCTACAAAAGAAATTCCAATCTCAGATAGAAAACAACTGGGAAGTCAATAATCTTGCCGAAGAAGGTCCCGAAGTTTGGTTTCTTGATTGGTTGAACGTATTAACGAACACGAACAATGAATATTTATTAGACAATATAGTTCAATTAATTTTAAATAAATATGAGCAGTGGATATTGAATAAATGGGATGTCGGAAGGAACTTGAAATTACCAGCGAGAGAAATTCATTTAAGTTTATGGGTTGATTTATTCGGCGATGTTATAAATATTGAAAATACCGTACTTAAGCGATTAATTAATGAATTGCGAGCTTATTTACAATTCGTTCAATTTGAAGATCTAGGTAATTTCAAACCACTAAATGATTTTGTTAAATGTTTACAGGTGAATGGGGTAGCTAATACGAAAATTGATTATTTGCTAGAAAATGAGATACTAATACAATGGTTATCTACATTTCATTCTGTATCTGAGCCAGATAAATCGACATATGTCCATAACTGGATACTGAAATTCTTCCAGATAGATAACAAACTAAAACATTTCAAATCTATTGAAAAGTATTTAAAAAAATCATTAGATTATCTCAATTACTCTTATCAAACGGATCTAATTGAAAATAAACACGTCAATAATATAGTATTAATTAATCAAGATTTTACCAGTTTGAAAAAACATGAGCACTCAATTCATCAAATACTTTTGAACCTTTCTACCATTACAAGCACCAACAGAGAGACAAGGACAGCCTCTGCCAAATCAACAGAACCCACTACAAGACAACCGACAACCCTAAGTGCCATAACTTTGAAAGATTTGCTTAATGAGTACTGCCGTCTAAACGATTTTTTTATCCTTCCATTAGCATCACAACATAATCAAAATGTTAATAAAGTGGGGAAGATATTGTACAAGATAACCAAAAGTTTCAATAAAGATGGAGTTATTGTTTACATTGAGGATGAGATATTGTGGGGGTGTTTGAAGGAAGGAGAGTTTGAGCCTATTGGTTTTGACGAATTAAGTGAGTATATTGTGGGGGTGACGAGTTGAAGGCATTCACAAGTTAAATAGGTACACGTTGCATGGAAATGTGAACAAACAAAAACAAAACTTTTCGGAAAATATAATTCAATCCAATATATATATATTATATAGGATCAAGACATGAAAAAAAAAAAACGTAAACGTTTCCTTCCTGGGAAGAAATTAAAAATATTCAATCAATCTATTCAATGTATTCTAATCTAATTCTCGGCAGCAGAAGCAGCCTCAACAACAGGGGCATCAACGGTCTCAGATTCTTTTTGTTTGATTGCTTCGACTAAACTGTCAGTAGACTCGACACCTGCAGACGCTTCATCACCAGTTGGGACTTCACCACCATATTCTTCATCATCTCTTAATTCTTCAGAGTAAACTTCTGGATACTTTCTGAAACATTCTTGCATTCCTTTGAATTTTTCAATACAATCGATTCCTTTTGGTTCTTCAGTTGAGTAAACAAAACATGAAAATGCAGCTTTGAACTCTTCACCACATGGTCCATCGGCCATACCACCTAGGCATGGACAATCCCAGTTGATTTCACCTGTTTCTGGATTATAAGCGCCTTGTTCTTCTTGTTCTTGTTCTGTTGGGAATGGCTGCGATGCGCTCTGTAATTGGGTTTCCACTACTGGTGGGGTGTTTGAAGATGAAGAGGCTTCATTTGGGTCTGCTTTGAAGGGCTGGGAGTCTTCAGTAAGTGATTCAACTGCTTCTTTTGTTGATTGCTCAGTCGTTGTAGAATCTGCTGTTGGTTCTGGGGTTGATTCTTCTGATGATTCTTCAGACGATTCGTTAGATGAGTCGTCAGATGGAGTTTCAAGCTCTTGTTCAGATGGTTCGTCACCAGAATCTTCAGACTCAGTAGAAGTTCCTTCAGCTTCACCATCACCTTCTTCGGTTTCTTCCTCATCCCCATCCTCATCCTCGTCGTCATCACCAGAACCTTCATTTGGAGATTTGTAGTCCTGAATGACAAATGGCTTTGGAGGAGGAATAGTTTTAATTTTATAACCGATATAGATAGAACCAACTAATACACTGAGTAAAGCATATCTTGTCAAGTTTGAGTGAGAGCCAGACTGATTAGTCTCCTGTTTCTTGCTATCTGGTAAGATCGGTGTCGAATAGAACCTTTGTCTGGAGATAGTGGCAATTGCTGAATTCTTATTCAACGAAGATTTCAATGATCTTCTCAATAGTTGAGTTGAAGATTTATACATGATAATACAAACAATGACAAACTTGTGTGAATATTTACAGAGATGGGAATGGTATTGATGGGTATCGTGATTGTAAAATTGGATAGATGTATAATTTAGTAAAATAGAATAGAGCAACATTTAGGATGAAATATTTATATTAGTAAGTGCTTCTGATTTTTTTTGAAGTGAGCGATTCCTCCTCGGAGCAAATTAGAAATTTGAATTTGAGATTCGGTGTTGGGATGGATGGTGGGGGTGAGGGAGGTCACCTAGTTACTAGTAATTGGTTGATGGGTTGAATTATTATACTATTATACTATATAGTGAAAGGAAGATATGAGAAGATGATCGATGTAGCAGGAGAAGGAAACAGATGAACGAAATTACTAAAGAGGGGTTAAAAAAACACACACACACAGAAAAACAAATAGAAAGAATGAGAGACAAATCAGAATCACATTATAATACAACAAGAATTGGTCTTTTTAGCTTGTTTATAAAAGGTTCTTGAACTTGCACTTAAGGCTTCTGATTTGTCAACCAAGTTATCTAGTTGTTCACCCCTTTGTAAAACACTTTCTATACTCTTTTGTAAAACAATCTTAGTTTCATCTAATTCTTGTTGAACTTTCATTATAGCATCAGCTTCAGTTGGATTTTGATATTTGATTAAATATTGATCTAATAAATCAAATTTTAGATTATTATTAACTTCATTTATTGAAAACCATTCCGATGAAGGATGTAATGAGATATATTCATCCAATAGTTTGTTCAATAAAGTATATGCAGGTCTAATAGGATAATCTTTATCTGATATTAAAACCCCTGAGATTCCTTCAGATCTAGTATAAACATGACCAACATAATTTCCTTCTTCGACTGATTGTCTTGAACCTGGGTTAGTCCGTTCAGCTATTGTTTCAGAAAAGAAAGTCATGAATTGCGAAACACCTTGTCTTTGGAAAAAGGAGAAACTTGATAAATCCTTAGACTGGGATAATTCTAAAGTTTTTTTACCATCTTTAGCGGGTCTAACGATACCGATGTAATATAATTGCATGGTTAGTCGGTCAGTTGGATTTGTGAGTGAAAAAAATGAAAAATAATAGGTTTTTACCAAGAAACAGTAGAATACAAAACAAGCAAACAAATAAGTCGATATCTAACGTCAATTTTTTATAAACACATATATATAAATTATGTATACAGTTTATCGCTGATCAGTTATTTAAAGGTTAAGATCGGTGTAAGGATGTATACATATCAAAAATTAAAATAATTGTTATTTATGTTTACGTAAACACTGTTTCAAAGTCATATAAAGCAACACATGCAACTGTGTTACCCTGTCTAATAAAAATAAACGCTACACCTTTGCACCAATACTATATGAAACTTCTAACACCTCTACACCCTTGTCTTTTTTTATCGCTTTCTTTCTCTCATAATTTAATTTCTCTTCACAATTCAAAAATTCAAAAATTTAAAAATTCAAATACACTAACAAAAATTATATTGACTCTTGGACTTGATTGGGAATTGAATATTGAGAGTATTAATTAATAGAGCCTTTTCTTAAGTTTGAACAGGACAACTAACTATAGTATATTATTATAATACTTTACTCAATACTTTATTATTTAATTCACAAGTATATCATACATACACATATACAAACACCTTGTTATTATACATTATACATATTCCTATCCATCTTACGTCTAATTCATCAATAATTTAGTATTAGCCCACTCTTACTCATTAATATAGTTTTATTTACCTATATCTCCCATATTTTTGCTACTACTACAACAATAACAATTACAATCACTACAGTCTACTACTTTTAATATTGTATTATAATTTCAATTACAAATTCTCACTTTAAAATCACATCAAATCAAACATTTTATATAAACCCCCTAATAATGTCATCAACAGCTTCCGATGACTGGAAATCAAATTTAAATGTTCCAAAGAAAGATAATCGTCGACAAACCGATGATGTGTTGAATACAAAAGGTAATACTTTTGAAAGTTTCCACTTGAAGAGAGAATTACTAATGGGTATCTTTGAAGCAGGTTTTGAAAAACCTTCACCAATTCAAGAAGAATCAATTCCTGTTGCTTTAATGGGTAGAGATATATTAGCAAGAGCTAAAAATGGTACTGGTAAGACCGCTGCATTTGTTATACCAACTTTAGAAAAATTAAAACCAAAATTAAATAAAATTCAAGCTTTAATATTAGTTCCAACGAGAGAATTGGCTTTACAAACTAGTCAAGTTGTTAAAACTTTAGGTGCTCATTTAGGTATACAAGTTATGGTTACCACCGGTGGTACTTCATTAAGAGATGACATTTTAAGATTACATGATCCTGTTCATATATTAGTCGGTACTCCTGGTAGAGTGTTAGATTTAGCTTCAAGAAATATTGCTCAATTTGATAATTGTAAAACTTTCGTTATGGATGAAGCTGATAAGATGTTATCAAGAGAGTTTAAAAATATTATTGAACAAATTTTGAAATTCTTCCCAAGTCCGCTAGAAAATAATAAAGGTAATGGTTACCAATCTTTATTGTTTTCTGCTACATTCCCATTGGCGGTTAAGGCTTTCATGGATGAATATTTATACAAACCTTATGAAATCAATTTGATGGATGAACTAACTTTAAAAGGTATAACACAATATTATGCATTTGTTGAAGAAAAACAGAAATTACATTGTTTAAACACTTTATTTTCAAAATTACAAATTAATCAATCGATCATCTTTTGTAATTCAACTAATAGAGTCGAACTATTATCAAAAAAAATTACCGAATTAGATTATTCATGTTATTATTCACACGCTAAAATGCCACAAGCTGCAAGAAATAAAGTTTTCCATGAATTTAGACAAGGTAAAGTTAGAAATTTAGTTTGTTCAGATTTATTAACAAGAGGTATTGATATTCAAGCTGTTAATGTTGTTGTTAATTTCGATTTCCCAAAAAATGCTGAAACTTATCTACATAGAATCGGTAGATCAGGTAGATTTGGACATTTTGGTATTGCTATAAATCTAATCAATTGGAATGACAGATTCAATTTATATAAAATTGAACAAGAATTAGGCACTGAAATCAAACCAATTCCTTCAGAAATTGATAAATCTTTATATGTTGTTGGTGAACCTGATAATATTCCAAGACCTTTCAAGTTAGATCAATTACCAAATGGTAATGAAAGAGGTAGATATTCAGGTCAACCAAGACAACCAGGGGAACAACAACATCAACACCAACAGAATTATGCACCACAACAAAATAATCCTCAATTCCATACCCAACAACAACAACGACCAGCTCAACAACAACAACAACAACAATTTGCTATTCCTCCACAACAAATCATTCCTGAATATTAAAAAAAAATATCAGAAATGTTTTACTTTGAAATCATTGATTGAAGAATATTTGTTTATTTGTTTTTTCATATTATAACAATGTACTTATATTAAATATTAAAAACACTTCATTAATTTCTTATTCATTTGATTCTATTTATCTCTTACGTGTTGTGGTGATGAACTAATTGTTTTGTTGTACCACCCTGTGTTTTGTTCCGTTTTCACCTCTATTCCTTCCTCGTTCTCATGTTTTTACCCTTACTTTTTTTTCTGGTTTTTCTTCTTCTTCTTTTTTGCTTTTTATGTTATTCTCTTTTTCTCATTATTCTTCTTTATCCTCTGGTGTTCTTTCTTTCACTTTTGTGGCTTAGTTAGGTACATTGTTTTTTTTTTTTTGATCACTCCTTGAATGTATGTGCTCTGTGCTCTCTTGTTAACCAGGGACGTGCCTTTTACTTTTCCTTTACTCACCTCTTAATGGGTACTTCTTGTTGTTTTTCGTATCTTTTCAGCTGATGGGACGAATTAATAATTATCAAGTTCATCATGCTTTTTCCCCCTTTTACGTTTTTTATTGGTGATATATTATCCTAATTTTTGTTGTTATTTTTTCGTTTTTTTTTGTTTTTTTTTTTGTTTTTATGATGTCTTTTTCTTTCCCTATCTTTTTGTTATCCATCTCAAACCCTCTTCCCTTCCTCACTTCCTCACTTCCTCTCTTCCCTTTTCATATTTCCTTCATTCTCACAACTATCTTTTACCTTCTTCCTCATCACCGCCTTCCCCCCTTTTTTTTCTTTTTTTATATGTATTGAATACAAGAATTGATTCATCGTGTATAATCTTATGCTCGTATTTGCCCTTTTGCAATCACTGATGCAAATGTATCCCCATCTGGATTTCCTGATACGTGTGTCTTGAGAGCCCCGCGTAATCAGACCATTTTTGATTTTTCATCATTCTTGGCCATTTAATAGTGACTGTATGTGATCTATTTAGGTCCATTACTTACTTGGTGTGTATTTCAAATTTATTTCAACTCCGATACATATATCATATATGCCACTGGACACTCTTATCAAATAGAGTGGAGAGTAGAATTTACGCATGATTAATCGAAACGAGCGCTATTATCGCTCAACTAATGAAGTAATGTACCAGTTGCTAATATTACAATAAATAGACATGCTTAATTTCAATTGTGGTATTAACCTTAATTAGGAGGTAGAGGGACGTATATGTACATATCAGTTAGGTGGAGTACACTGAGATAGGGAGATCACCACATTTCAAATCATCAGAAGTTGTAAGACACGGCTCTAAGCCAAGGGGAGTCGAACAATTATGTTAATCTTTCAATGCCGTGAGTTTGAGTTTGAGTTTGAGTTTGAGTTTGAATGATTACTATTTCTTCTTCTTCTAATCAATTCTTCTATGTC
This sequence comes from Ogataea nitratoaversa, assembly GCA_030579435.1. Taxonomy (NCBI): domain Eukaryota; kingdom Fungi; phylum Ascomycota; class Pichiomycetes; order Pichiales; family Pichiaceae; genus Ogataea; species Ogataea nitratoaversa. The sequence goes on from JAKTQZ010000007.1 coordinate 164,022, forward strand.
CAATAATATTTAAAATCATGTTAGCATTTTAATTCAATCAAAAATAAAAAAACAAAAAACGAACACAAATCAATGAAGTTAATTCTTCTTACTTTTTCTTTTCTGCTGAGACTTCACTAGAACACTACCAATAAATAATCCAACTAATGTAACACCAACAACTAAAATCAAAACAGGAATCTTTATAGCATATTCACGAGGTAAGAAAAATGAATTTATTGGATTATTAACATCTAAGAAAGGTAATATGAAAGTCCAAACTGTGTAATATAAGAAGATCAAATTCGCAACTAATAGCATTGTTAAACCGATTATTTTATCAAGGGACTATTGTATGGGAAGAAACATAACATAGTCTTGCGGTTAGTATTAAAGATTCGTCAATGGCATTCACTAAATTATCATTTACTACATACCATTTTTGAAGGTGCTTAGGTCTTTTCTTTTGCTTCTGGGGTGATACTATGAAAGGACTGATTTGAGAATATCTATAACCAAGATATGATTATGTTATTCGATCAATTGAAGATGTATGTATGGATCATTGATAAATATAGGGTATCCCATCATCAGCTTTCTTTATTGACAACTAAGACTCTTTTAATTTCATACACCAGCCACTGTCATTAGCCATACCAAAGATGCACCAACCACATCTATTTTAGTTACCCTCTCAATATATTTCACCAGCCACCGGAACCGTGGCGGCTTTCGCTTAGCCATGCTTGTTATACATGCGCCACTCTAGCCCGTCCTTAATTATATTGTTAATATTCCTGTTCTTTCTTCTAATTGCTTAGAAGCATTTCATAGAACTTTCATAGTTTCCACACTTTTGTACTTCTAATTTCTTTCTTCAAGTTCAGCCCAATACTCAATTACATTCAATTGACATATAGCATTGACTCACCATACACCATATTTCTAACCACTCAAAAATACATTACAATGTCTTTATTAAGAACCGCTGCCAGAGCTTCTTCTCTCTCTTCTAAAAAAGTTGGTTTCCAATCAATATCATCAATTAGAACTAAAATCACCTTACCTGATTTGAAATTCGATTTTGGTGATTTAGAGCCATACATCTCCGGACAAATCAATGAGTTACATTACACTAAACATCATCAAACATATGTCAATGGTTATAATACCGCCGTCGAACAACATGCTGAGGCCAAAGCTAAGGGTGATGTTAAGAAAACAGTTGAATTACAACAGCATATCAAATTCCATGGTGGCGGATACTTAAACCATAATTTATTTTGGGGTAATTTGGCACCTGCTAAAAACGGTGGTGGAGAATTACCATCCACTGACTCCGAACTATATAAGAAAGTCATTGAACAGTATGGTTCCTTTGATAATTTGATTTCTTTGACTAATGCTAAATTAGCAGGTGTTCAAGGTTCTGGATGGGCCTTTATTGTTGAAAACACAGAAAATGGTGCTGTTGAGGTTGTTCAAAGATATAATCAAGATACAGTTACTGGCACTTTAAAGCCTTTAGTTGCAATTGATGCTTGGGAACATGCTTATTACTTACAATATAAAAATGTTAAAGCTGATTATTTCAAGAATATCTGGAATGTTATCAACTGGGCTGAAGCATCCAAGAGATTTGATAATTAATCTACTTAATTGATGGACTTGGTATTTTATATTTTATATTATATATGATCTAGTTAACCTCTCTTATCTTTTATTTACACACAGTTCTATATGGCTATTCACCTTTCAAATCACATTTTTTCATTCATTTTAATGGAAGCTTGAATTTATATTTATAATACAGCGCCAAAACCAAAAGTAACTTTAATCGATCTAATATAATAGTCTTCAAAATTTTCCTGAACCAATTCTTCATCCCCGATTGGAACGCCCTCAAACTTAACATCCAACTTAGTTTCACTCTGTCCTTGATCTAAAGACAATGTCAAAGTAGTATAATGGCCATCTTTCCAACTATTCAATCTCCATAACATTTTGATTTTGTTGAATGGTTCTAATTCCAATATCTTACCTTGAATATTGCCGCCAAATAATGCAAAGTCACTATTAACTTCAGGTTTGATATGTGGTGGTGACCGGGTCCAGATTGCCACTCGTTCAGGTTGCAGTAATGTTAAATATAACTGTTCCGCTGATGTATTGAAATTTGTTGAAAAGTTCAACTTTGTAGTGTTATACTTAGGTATGATCTTTTTACCTGAGGAGGTAACAGGAGTTGATGTAGGCGGTGAGAGTGGCGTGCTGGTTGCAGTACCCTTGTTTATGGTTGTTTTTTCCTTCACTATGGCTTTGGTTGCTGATTGAGTTTGGATAGAATTTCCAGCAGTGTAAGTAGAGTGAACCTCTTTTGAATCAACCTGAACATCAGATCCATGAACTCTGATCAAATCAGAACCAAAAGATGCTAATTTGGTTCTTAGTTGAGGAATTAATTTATTCTTTAACACCGATCTAATTGCTTCGTTCTCTTTAGGGGTGTTCTTGTTGGCGGATAAATTGATATCAAATTGAAATTCATCGATTTCAGTATCGTATGCTATCTCAGGAACGATTATTGTTCCTGATGTCTTCTCATCATTTTCGGTTCCACCAGTTGACTCGAATTGTAATGTTAATTTTAAATCAAATAAAGAAATCACTTTCCCCTTTCTTTGGCACACTTCAACATCGCCTTCTAATGGACTGATTGATTTTACTTTGATTGTGATGTTATCAGATGCTGATGATAATCCGACCAGATTACTTTTGAAATATTCGTTTGCCCAGTCGATACAATTTTTATCGACCCAGTGCCAGTTGTTTGGATTATGAACCACCATTTTGAGTATGTGTTGACGATGATTGTATTTGATTTAGCTGTGTACTCAGAAATTTGAACGAATAACGAAGAAGACAAGTCATTTATACTAAAAGGGTACGTCTACAGAATTGTACGCTCGCCCTCTCAATATAAAATGGAACACTCTGGAAATTTTCAACTCTCATGGCAAAAAAAAAAAAAAAATTGAATTCTCCTATCAGTAAAATAGTATGGGGAAATTATAAGGTGAAAGACATATGATATGTTTGAAACAAGTAGATACAGAACATACTACATACTATATAATCAATATATAGGGAAAAAAAATTTATTGCTTGTATGGTAATCCTAGATTAATATGAATTGCTCTATGTTGAGTGTACAATTCCACAGCATAAGAACCCAATTCCCTACCAATACCAGACATTTTAACACCACCGAATGGGACATGAATATCTGAATCACCATTTGAATTAATCCAAACCATACCAGCTTCTAATCTCTGAGCCACATTATGTGCTTTTGTAATATTATTACTGAATAGAGCAGCAGATAAACCATAAGAAGTATCATTTGCTTTTGCTAACACTTCATCAACTGTAGTAAATTTAGAGATCGAGACAACGGGACCAAAAATTTCTTCTTTGTTGATTCTCATGTCTTCTGTACAGTCAGCAAAAATGAATGGAGAACAGAAATAACCTGGACCATCATGGAATTTACCGGTCAATAATTTAGCACCCTCTTTCACACCTAAATCAACATATTGTTTAACTTTGTCATATTGTAATTGAGACACTAATGGACCAATTGTACAACCTTCTTCAAATGGACCGGAAACTTTTGAATTTTCTTCAGTATACTTAACAAATTTCTCTAAAAATTCATCATAGATTGTATCTTGAATGTAAAATCTTGAAGTTGAAGTACAAACTTCACCTTTATTATAGAAGATACCGATAAATGCCCATTCAATAGCAGCTTCTAAATCTGCGTCTTCGAAAACAATGAATGGATTTTTACCACCACATTCCAATGTAACATTTTTAATATTTGATTTAGCTGCAGCTTCCATAATCTTTTGTCCCGTAGCTGTAGAACCTGTAAATGCAACTTTTGCAATATCAACATGAGATGCTAAAGCATTTCCAGCATCTTTACCATAGCCAGATATGATATTCACAACACCTTTTGGGAAGCCAGCTTCCAATATAATCTTACCAAAGTATAGAGCAGATAAAGGAGTAATTTCTGAAGATTTCAACACTATTGTATTACCAGTTGCTAAAGCTGGAGCAATTTTCCAAGCTAACATCATAAATGGGAAGTTCCATGGAATAACTTGGGCAACAGCACCTAATGGAGTTGGAGTGGTATAACTGATTTTATTTTTACCGAGAACTTCAGTACCAATGAATTGACCATGTAATTTATCAGCAAAACCTGCATAATATTTGAAAACTTCATAAGCTTCAACAATATCACCAACTAATGCTTCACCAGCATAAGGCTTACCGTTGTTATAAGACTCAATGGATGCAATCAGTTCAGCATCTCTTTTAATGATTTCATAAATTTTATAGATTAAATCAGATCTTTCAGAACCTGTCAAATCAGACCAACTTGGATCTTTGAAGGCCTTATTTGCCGCATCAACAGCTAAATCGACATGAGATTCATTAGCTGAAAAAACAGAAGCGATGACTTTACCAGTTGCCGGGTCGTAAGCGTCAATAGTAGACTCGGTCTTAACCCATTCGTTGTTAATAAACAAACCTAAAGGTTGGTCATATTCTTTGCCGTTTGGGGTGGTAATTTTTGTAAATAATTCGGAGGACATTATTTTTCTTGGTAGAGAGATAAATTGTATTAAATAATATTAATTAATTGGTGACACTCAATATAGAAAGTGATTGAGACTAATGAAAGAAATAAAGAAAAGAAAGACAAAGAAAAGAAAAGATCAAAAGGACAGAGAAGTATTTATAAAGCAACAGAACCTACTGCAAATTGATTACCAACAAAGGTTTGTCAAGATCGTAATCACAAATCAGGTAAATCAAGAAAAGTGAAAAATGGAAAGGAAGTGAAATGGACTTATCACCTTCCTAATCGGGTATGTGCACCCAAACTTAGGACACAGCCCCATTTGTGGGGGAGATTGTCCGGATGTTTTTGATTTACTGGGGCAAAGGTGTTTAATATTTTTTTAAGAATTTCAGGAGAAATTGATGACGGATTAATAAAGAAAAAGGGTCGGGTGGTTGATTAATCGATCATGTGGTAGTCTGATTGTTACATCTGTTTACGGTTAGTCAAGTGGTGTGTTGACCTTGTGATCAATTTTTATAACAATGTTAAGTTTCCCCATTTACTAAAATCTCTTTTTTATTTCTATCACGGGGGAAGGGGGAAGGGAGGGGACATTTCAGGGAAAGATAGGAGGTACGTTTGAGAGCCATTTATAGAAATCGAGGTGATCTGTTCTTGTTTTTGAATCCCAACAAGTTAGATAAATGTATAATGTATACTAATACTTATATATACAACTGCTCTTTATCAATTATGATAAGTCATTCCATCTACAATCTGCTAGTTCAATGTTTAGACCCCTACTCAAATAAGTAACAAAAATTCACATAAAAATGAATAACCTTATTAAGGTTGCGGCTCACCGACACGTCTCTAATAATTTTAAATCTAAATTTTAAACCTTCAAAAACAAGAAAATCAAAGAGTTAGACCACGGTGGATTTGAAAAATGTCATTTAAATTTTAGGGCTTAATCATTGCTTTGAATCCGACTGATAAGCATAGTCACATCTAGCAACCATATACTACTCCCAATATACTTATCACATAATGCTAATTGAGCTACTAGCTATAGTTGGTTCAATTGTTGGCTTTATAGCTCTCACATTGTCAATAGCGTCAGGTTTATATTATTTATCCGAATTAGTTGAGGAAAATGCTGAATTAACAGGACGTTTATTAAGCAGAGTCATCAAATTCATATCGATTTATTTAATACTATTATGGTTGATTGATGGATTTCCATTGAAATTGATTATGTTCTCTTTGTTTTCATATTTCATATATTTCCAAAACTTGAAAAAATTTCCAAATATTAACCTAAGTGGTCCAAATTTCATATTAACTTGTATACTATCCCTATTAAACCATTTCTTCTGGTTTCAACACTTCAATAATCCTTATATTCCATCAATTGATGAACGTTTAAAACCAGACTTCAAAATGCCACATTATCCATCATTTGCTGAAATTGCATCATTCTTTGGTCTCTGTATATGGTTGATTCCATTCGCTTTATTTATCTCATTGAGTGCTAATGAAAATACTTTACCAACTTCAATGTCGGATGTTAATGGGTTAAATGCAACAAAAGGGGATGAAAAAGTTAAAAGATCAGTTAATTTAGTTAAATTGATTCTATCATATTTACTCAAAAATTTGAAAAATGGTTTGAAATTACTGGGTGTCAGATTTAATAGAAATAGTGATATTGGTACAAATCCAAATGAACTATACATTTAATGTGCTACTATTTCTGTTACTTAGACTTTTTACATATCTATATCTAGTTTAATGTTTCCCTAGTTGGAAGGAGAACGATAATTACATCATCCACTTTTTAATTCTGTTTATAAAGTAGCAAGCCCCCTTGATGTACGATCAACACGATTTATCATATATTCACACGTTGAGTGAGTGAGTGTTCTGTATTTGCTAGCTTGTGGAGTATAATTCAAGGGTGATCAAATCCTTATAATGATAAGGTCTGTTGAACTTGAGTAAGATAGATTCAAGAGACGAGAAACTGTGAAGCTCAATAAATCATGAAGAGGATCAAGAGCGTAAAAGAAACTCCGATATTGTCTAACGATTACATCTTTAGTGTAGTATTTAACTTTCTACAGAGCGCAGTTAGGTTCCAATTGGTCCTAAATTGTTTAATAATAATAATAATAATACATAATACATAATTAATAACACACATATTAAATCATACATAAAAGAAAGCTCTATTTCACTTTTTTGATCCATTACCATGAAACTTATGAGATAAATATTTATATGCTTCTTTAGTACTGAGCACTTTTCCATAATCATCGGTATACACAAGATCAACCTTTGGATTATAAACAGATCCATTCTTCTTCTTCTTGCTATTACCTTCATTGGTTTGTTGGGGTTCATTTCTTTGTTTGAGTAGTTGCAAAGTAGCCGCCAACCCATACGACGCTGGTTCTTGACTCAATGTAACACCTGAGTTCAATATCGATTGGAAAGCCGATTCTGAAACATGATAAGCTGGGGTTGAATGGTCGGACTCTTCGACGGGTTGATCTCCGTTCTTATCGGATTCAATTTGTTCATCGGTCTCCTCGATACGTGCCAAGGTATCTAAGAAATCTGTGTCATCATCAAGAACTATTTGGTTTTGTAAAGAGGCCTTTGAGACTCGTTCACGTTCTTCTAGATCTTCTTTGTCTGGTAGCAAATCACTTATGGATCGTCTCTTTTTGAATTGGTTCTTCTGTAATGTTATTGATAAAAACTGATTCAATTCTGAGTGATCGTCAGTTGCAATATCTTCATTTGTCAATAATACTGGTGCAAATTCATCATGGTCTGTTTTAAGAACTCTTTGATTTTTTATAGGGGCCTTCAGTTTTTTGATCTTAGATGGCTTTTTCGCCTTGGCATAATCAGACCTTATTATTTCGGTTTCTCCATCATAATCAGATTCACTGTCAAATACCACCAATTTCCTTTTGTTACCGTTTTTATCAGCATCTGTACCAGATGCATCTGTTTCTTGCACGGATGGGACCTTACCTGGAATCATCCCATTTGATATTTGAAATGCTCCTGTTTTAATAGTGCCACCCCTCTCAAGTTCTTCGTCATTATCATCACCTGAGATTCGACCTTTCAACCGTTCTTGAACTTTTAACGTTTCGTTCAGTTCATAATTCTCCAATTCGTCCTCGCTGATATCCACATCATAGATTGATTTGTCTTTTAATGTTAAGATAACTTCGTTATTCCCATTGTTGTTTACATGGTCTTGAAATGATTCTAAATCATGCTTAATCTTCACATCTTCTAGATCAGTACTCTCCGTTGTAATGTTATCAGTTGCGACAACAACTTTGGGACGCTTCTTTCCTTTCTTTTTACCTATATTACTCAACCAATCATCATCATTGCCAGTATTACCTCCGGAATCAATTCTATCCAACAACGTACCACCTGAAAGTAATTTTTCTTTCTTCAAATCGTTTTTCGTTTTGTCTAATCTATTCCTCAAAATGTCTAATTGACTTTGTTTCGATTTAGCATCGTTGTAGTTCATTTGATTCGTATCTTCAATATCAACTTCTGCGTCCTTGATTGTGCGTGCGGATGTAGATGTAAACGTAGGAATAAGTGGGAGTCCTAATTTAGCTCGCAGTTTATTGGTATCATCAACTGATAGCGAAGATGCACTCCCATTTGAGCTGTCATTGTGCTTAGACGGCGTTCTTTTATCTGCTCCTGAATCTGTTGGTATCAGTGAGAGACCTAGTTTGGCACGAAGCCTATTTGTCTCCTCTACCGTAATGGATATTTCCATATTCTTATGTCAAGTGATGTATAATAATTGATAGTACTGTCTATTTGGATAAGTTGAGTCTTAATCTGCTATTTTTGATGTAGAACTGAATGGGAAGTGATAAAAGATCAAATTGAAAAGAAGCTAGATTCAAATGTCCCGAGAAGAAAAATCTAGCATCATGGTCGATCGATGTACATAATTAGTAAAAGCGACGCACCTAAAAGATCGCGCGAAGGTGCCAGCTTGAGCTGACAGTTGTGATTCCCAGGGCCCCGTGATGACCAATGAATGATCCCAGCTGGGCCGTGACTCCGTGGTGGGTGCGCACTGCGGGGTGTGTGGAGATTTATGTCAAGGTTCACGCCCAATGGAGATAAAGATTGCTCCTCTAATATTGAGCAAGTTGCTTTTATTTTCACTTCTTCCTTTTTTGTTCTTCTTCTTGTTGCTTCTTCGAATCTCTTTGGAACAGGTTATCAAAGATTTGGATGTTTGTATCACAGAACACATCAACAACAATATTAATATTAAACACAAAATGGTTCATTTTTTAATCGACGAATCAGATCCAGAAACCACTGCCTTGGAAGCTCCTTACATCAAATTGTATTCTACCCCAACTCCTAATGGTTTGAAAGTTACAATTTTTTTGGAATTACTAGGATTAGATTACTATTTACGTGGTATTGACATCCGTACGAATGAACAAAAGGAAGACTGGTTCTTGGCTTTCAATCCTAATGGGCGTATTCCTTCATTAACTAACGTCAATGAAGATGGAAAAGTTAAGCACGTCAATGAATCTGCTGCAATCCTATTATATCTAGCTGATAAATACGATACTGAACGTAAATACAGTTATGAACCAGGTACTGATCTTTATTATGAAGAATTGGAATGGTTGTTTTTCCAAATGGCAGGATTAGGTCCAATGAAAGGCCAATTCCATTATTTTGATCGTTTTGCTGCTGAGAAGATTCCATATGCAATCGACCGTTATCGTAATGAAACAATCAGATTGTATGGCGTTTTAAATGAAAGATTAGCTAGAAACAAGACTGGATATTTGGTTGGCGATAAGCTAACCATTGTTGATATTGTTAATTATCCTTGGATCAAATCCAGTGGAGACTTTGATAAGGAATTGGAAACACTTCCTCATTTGAGTCAATGGCTTGATAGATTAGGTCAAATTGAAGGTATCAATAGAGGTATGCAAGTTGGTAAATAGTTGATTTGATTATTGTTCAATATATAACATACATATGATCCAGGTATAAGTGCTTGGTTTTTTATTCTATCATATGACATATTATATAATATATCATAAAATTTTCCAAAAACAAAGAACAAGAAAGGGTGTTTCAGGATACTGCCAAACCAAACTATAGAAATATGTACTATATAATAGTATATACTATATATTACATAGATATTATATACTAATATGTAGACTTCTCGAATAATTGATCAAAGATCTATCACTACTAAAAGACTGCATGCATTTTGTTGGTCCGTGCCGTAATATGGGCACTAAAATTTAGTTTACAAACCAACACATTCATTTTGCCCTGAAGATTCAGAACACGATTCAGCATGACACAGCAGGATACAACAGACAATATACGAAACATTCTAATTGTTTAACAACACAACATCAAAAATAAGCTAATACTTGTTTGCAACCATCTCATCTCATCTCACATTACTTATTGCTCCTTTCTCTTCGCGATTCGGCAATATGACGAGTATCCGCAAATGTGGCTTCAAATTTAAAGTGATCATATAATCGATTATCATATAATATTCGCCTTTAAATGACGTACTTAGATAATCATAATAGAGCTATCGGGCGGTTACCCATTTAATCCTTTAGTGGCATGTGTTCTTCACTAATTGTCTTGCTCATGTGACGATGAACCATTGGATGAATTAGTAAGTCTGTTGAACCTTTATCATAGAAGATTGTTCAGATTAGCATACTCTTCTCTTTGTTCTGGTGTTTTCATGTTTTCTTCTTCTTTTATGGTATATAAAGAAGGAACCTTTCATGTTTTTTTTGGATGTTACGATACCACTTGATTGAAAAAAGTATCGTTGTTCTTTTTCACTAAAGCTCAATACAATACATAAAAAGATATCATTTACAATACAATTCAATTCAATTCAATTCAACAAAATGGTTCATTATTTAGTCGAAGACTCAGATTCAGCTACAACCTCATTAACAGCCCCATATATTAAACTTTATTCAGCGGCAACTCCAAATGGTTACAAAGTTACAATCTTGTTAGAGCTTTTGGGTTTAGATTACTATCTACGTAAGATTAACTTTGCCAAAAATGAACAAAAGCAAGATTGGTATCTAGCTTTCAATCCAAATGGTCGTATCCCTTCTTTAACAGACGTTGGAGCAGATGGTAAAGTCACTCACATTAATGAGTCTGCTGCTATCTTGTTATACCTTGTTGATAAATATGATACCGAACGTAAATATAGCTATGCACCAGGTACTGATCTTTATTATGAAGAACTGGAATGGTTGTTTTTCCAAATGGCAGGATTAGGTCCAATTAAAGGTCAATATCATCATTTTGCCTTCTTCGCTCCTGAAAAGATTCCATATGGTATCGAACGTTATTACAAGGAAACATTGAGATTATTCGGTGTCTTGGATGAAAGATTAGCTAGAAACAAAACTGGGTATTTGGTTGGTGATAAGTTAACAATTGCTGATATTGTTCATTATCCTTGGATTAACGGTCAAGGACCATCCAAATTGTCAAAAGAACTAGAGGAGTTTCCACATTTAAGTAAATGGATTGATACCATTTCAAGCATTGATGCTGTTAAAGTTGGAGAACAAATACCAAAGCGTGCTCCACCACAAAGTACCCCTGTTCCTTTGAATAAGCGTGCTTGAAAGTGTTGTTTTGATTACTTCCATATTGATGATGTTGCTATAAGCATTCACATTGATGTATATACATTTTCATGATGTATGATCTTTATATCTTTTTATATAACAAAAACAAATCCCCAAAAAAGTACTATTTTGATATTTCTTTATTTTGACCCTTTACCACTAGCTCTCCATTTCGATCATTTATACAAACACGGTGTGATTTGTTCTGTTCCCGTATATGCCAATGATAGGGCTTGAATGATTTAATTGGAATTTGATATTGGCTCAGTAATATTGATTTGCCTCTTGGATCTATCTATGATACTGCTTGCAATTTCAGTCGATATTGAACCTTCTTTCAATGCATCTCTAGCTATTCTTTCCATATTTATTTGCTTGTTTCCTTTAATACCTAGCTCAGTATTAGGCAACCCAGAGTTGATGATTGATTGCATTGTTCGATTACTGATTTTAATGTCAATTCCCATTGTATAAGGTGGTTTTTGTGAGGATTTGAACGTCTCTTTGAAAGAAGAAACATCAACCCGAGGGATATTATCTTCAGAATAACTAACTGGAATATGATAAACTTCACATGTATCAATAAAATTTTCAAGAGAATCAAAACCTAGCCAGCTTGTTAAAAGTGCAGCTTCAGGCATCTTCTTAGATTTTGAACGATATGCTCTACTCTACTTCCAGCTTTGATCAAATATCAAGAATGACCTCATCTTTTGTATTTGTAATCTTGTAATTTGTATTTGTCTCTTCGATTTTTCAGTTGCTTGCATGTCTTTCGCTTTTCGTCCGCTTTTCGCTCTTCGCTCTTCGGTTGTACTGTCGAGGAAGTCCGAAGTTCGAACTGGTGATGCATAGCAGGGAAACAATTGATCATCGTATTAAATGCTGAGTAATTAGATATTGACTACCCTACTAATAAGATTAGGTTACAGTCTTTTGAGGTTTGAAAATGCAATATGCGCTCTTCATATGGACCGTCTCGAAACTTCCAATGGTCCAGTCTCAGAAGTCAGATGCTCAAATCATCATTTCTCTCTTGTCCTGTTGAGTTCATGTTTGTTCTTAGTTGTGTATAAATTAGGAATTTTCAGCAATTAATGTTTCAATATAACCTGATTAGAAGAAGTATTTTTGCTTCCACGAAAACTCAATTCATTAAAAGACATCATCTACAATTTAACAAAATGGTTCATTATTTAGTTGATGATTCGATGACAACAGCTTCATTGAAGGCACCATATATTAAACTTTATTCAGCGGCATCTCCAAATGGTTACAAAGTCACAATCTTGTTAGAGCTTTTGGGTTTAGATTACTATCTACGTAAGATTAGCTTCGCCGAAGATGAACAAAAGCAAGACTGGTATCTAGCTTTCAATGCAAATGGTCGTATCCCTTCTTTAACAGACGTTGGAGCAGATGGTAAAGTCACTCACATTAATGAGTCTGCTGCTATCATGTTATACCTTGTTGATAAATATGATACCGAACGTAAATATAGTTATGAACCAGGTACTGATCTTTATTATGAAGAATTAGAATGGTTGTTTTTCCAAATGGCAGGATTAGGTCCAATGAAAGGCCAATTCCATTATTTTGATCGTTTTGCTGCTGAAAAGATTCCATATGCAATCGACCGTTATCGTAATGAAACAATCAGATTGTATGGCGTTTTAAATGAAAGATTAGCTAGAAACAAGACTGGATATTTGGTTGGCGATAAGTTAACCATTGCTGATATTATTAATTATACTTGGATCAAAGTCACTAGTGAGTTTGATAAGGAATTAGAAGATCTACATTATTTGAAAAAATGGCTTGACACTATTTCTAACATTGAAGCCGTTAAATCTGGTGAGCAAATTCCACCTCGTGTTTAACCACCTGGTAGGAAGAGATAGTGGTGTTACTTGTCCGATGTTCCGCTCCTTCTTCCATATCAATTGATGTTGCTATCAATATACATTATTTCTGATTTGATTTTCTAATGTATGATTATGATATCATATAACAAAACAATTTCAGATTAGTTAACGTTGCTTTATATCGTCTTTGATATTCTTTCCTGATAAAATCCTCATTTGTATCATTTAATCAAAAAGGATATCGCTTCTTCGTTTCCGCTTGCTAATGTAACATCTTGTATAAAATTTACCCAATCCAAACCTTTCAGTAAAGCTTGGGCCATTGGGCCAAGGGATTGCAATAAACTCTCTTTAATTTTCCAAGTTCACAATTGCTGATATCATACATATTGGCACTTGGATACTTTAAATAAATTTTTTGGAAAAGTTGATGAATTTCTATTGCTGTGTGTCTTTTTTTTTTTTTGGTTTTTGGATTATAGATAAATTAATAATTATTCCCTTTTTCATAAAAAAAAATTACATCAATTGAAATTTAATTCATTAACAAATTATTACCTTTACTTATATATATATTTATATATATAAACACAACATTTAGTAATGACAAAATAACCATTTATGATAACTTAAATAACTAATAATAACAACAAGATATAAATAAACCAAACAAAAAAGAGACAATGAAAGTTCAGAAAATTCAAGAGAAAGAGAGACAAAAAAAAAACAAGAAAAAAACAAAAAATCACAGCTAATAATCAATCAATCATACTCAAAACAACAAAATTTAATTAAAAAAAGCTCCACAGATACTTAAACAAACAATATCAACCTCTCCACACTAATAAAGAACCAATAATAATTAATCCAAATGAACTATACCACCAAAAATCGGCATCAAATGTCGATCTCTTAACAGCATTGGTTTTATATCTATTCTCTAAAGATCTCTTGACTTTAGCGCTTAATCCTGCACTTGAAGAAGCATCATTTGCAGATTCAGTACTTGATCCACCACCTGATGCATCACCAGTTGGATTCATTGTAATAGTTGGTAACATTTGAGGAGGTCTATAAGCTAAATATAAAGGTTGCATTGGTGCCCCATCTGATTCATATAATTGTAATTTGTATCTACCATGATATGCATCCAAACTCAATTGAAACGTCTTGAAAACTTCTAATTGTGAGTATCTTGAATAAGCTGAAATCCCATTATCATTACATGGATCAGATAATAACTGTCTTCCATCCACTTCAAATGGTGACAAGATCAATGAACCTGTTGAATTGATCTCATACGTACCATGCTGAAAAATTAATGCTGCAATGGCACATGAATGATTTTTAGGATTGGGTGTCACTTGATAAATAGCTTCTTCAAAAAATCCATCATCAGTAAATGAATATGAGATACCAGTTAATGCTGGTTCGATTAATAGTTCATCAACAGGGTCAAAGAAATCAGGTCCGGTGAAAACAGCATTGGACTTGGAGGACCACGTTCCAACTAATGAGTTATCATCTCCATCTTCGGCAAATGTTAATGAAGAAAGAGATAATGTAAGAAAGAATAATGATTTCAATGTGAACATCATCATGAATTTTATGGAATTCTTAAAAAAGGCTTGTACACTTGATAAGAAACAAAAGAAAACAAAGCAAAACACACAAGAATTAAGTTAAGGTCAAGTTAAAATATCAAATCAAATGACTAAATGAATGTTGACTGGTTATGTATAGGAGATTTATGAATAAATAGGAGATTTACTCTAATATTCGAAAAAAAAAGCAGAGAAAAAAACACAGAACTGATGCCTAAACAAGTGAATGAAATGTTATAATCTGGATTGAGCACGCGTATATATTAACTTGTTCGTCTGATATAAATGACTGTAAAAAGTGTGTAATTTTAACTATTTTTTTTGGTTATATTCAGAAATGTTGGGAACATTCAAAAGTCAAGTTCTGATGAAAACAGGTAACAGTTATTGAATTTAAAAATAAACCATCATCAGAATGTAATTTGTTCCTGATGATGGTGCTGCGCCATGAATTATGAGTAGCGCGGCTGGTGAGTAACCTTAGCAGGGGGCTGGTGTTGATTTGGCTAGTAATCCTTTTTTTTTCTTTTTTGGTCTTTTTCTTGTTTTGTCTACATGCTTGTAATCAAAGTGGGTCAAGTTGAAGATATTAGGAAAGAGTAGACAAAGAGATATTAATCCTGTGTTAAAAATAGTCAACAATACAACACGTTGGAATATTGAAATATGGCACCCTCCAAAGGATTAATTCCCTTAACGAAGGAGAACAGTGGATTAGATTCCACCCATGATTCCACTTTCAATAGCATTACATCAACCACCAACTTGAAACTAACAGGTTCTTACTCAATGCCTAAAAATGTCCAAGATGAATTGAACGAAGAAGCAGAGAACTATAAAGATCCATTGTCCAAACAGAATGATCAGAAACAAATCAGTTCGAGAGAATCTGAGTATCAGAAGAGAAAATACCATAGAATGGATAGGTTAGAAGATGTTGTTGCTGGGAATCTGACATATGAAGAGGCAATGGAAAGAACACAAGCTGAAAAACAGATAGCACTTCAATTGAAAGAGTTAGAAAGAGAGAAAACAACATCATCATCAAAGTATGACGAACAAGATTTAAAGGAGAATGACAATGAGGAAAGAAAAAGAGATAGAACTCCACCAAGAAGAAAAAAACGCCGATGGGATGTAAAAGGGATCGAGGAAAATACTCAGGATAATCAATTATTGGTGAGAAATGAAGCAGGAACGTTGATAACCAAAAAGAGAAAATCAAGATGGGATCGACAAGGTGAAAATGAGGATGAAGAAGAGAAGGAAATCAAAACGTTGAATGTTTCTGAAATTGTCCCTGTCATTAATGGGATTCCGTTGGATGATAGAACATTAGATTTGTTATTACCGGGAGGATTTACCAAATTACCAGTTCCTGAAGACTATCATAAACGTGTGGATAATAGTGTACTTCCTGATAAGTCTGACTTTATAGATTCGTCTCCTTCTTATGGAGGAGGATATATGATCCCTGAAGATTCTCAATTACAATTGCACCAAAGAGAGGATTTGAAAGAAATTATCAATCCTACATTAATTAATCAAGTTCCCGGTTTACGAGATTTACAATATTTTAAACAATCTGACTTGAAGATATTTGGAAAATTAATTCAAACAAAGGATATTAAAGATGATAAATTAACAAATGAAGAACTAAAAGAGCGCAGATTTTTGAAGTTGATATTAAGAGTTAAAAATGGTTCACCTCAAATGAGAAAACCAGCAATGAGATCTTTGTCTGATAATGCACGTAATTTTGGTCCCGAATTGATTTTCAGTATAATTCTACCCTTATTGATGGATAAAACCATTGAAGATCAAGAGAGACATTTATTAGTTAAAGCTGTCGGAAGAGTATTATTCAAACTAGATGACTTAATAAGACCTTTCACACATAGAATCTTGATCGTTATAATGCCTTTATTATTAGATGAGGATCTATATACGAGATTAGAAGGTCGAGAAATTATATCAAATTTATCAAAAGCTGCAGGATTAGCTCATATGATATCCACATTGAGACCAGATATAGATCATTCTGATGACTATGTTAGAAATACAGTTGCAAGGACATTCGCAGTGGTGGCCTCATCACTAGGTATTCATTCATTGTTACCCTTTTTGAAAGCTGTTTGTAATTCTAAGAAAAGTGCATTGGCTAGATTAACAGGTGCTAAGATAATTCAAAATATAGCAATCTTGATGGGTTCAAGTATATTACCATATTTGAACGGTTTGATTGGATGTTTAGTCAAGCTGATTAATGATGAAAATTTGACAGTTAGAACTGCAACTGCTTTGTCAATTACTTCTTTAGCTGAAGCTAGTGCTCCTTATGGTTTTGAATCTTTTGAGATCATTTTAGAACCATTATGGAAAAGTTTAAGAAATCATAGAGGTAAAAGTTTAGCTGCATTTTTAAGAGCAATTGGGTGTATTATACCATTAATGGATGAAGAGTATGGGAACTATTATACAAAAGAAATATTCAAAATATTATCAAGAGAATTTCAGTCACCAGAAGATGAGATGAAAAAAACAATTTTGAAAATCATTCAACAGGTTTGTTCAATCGATTTTATCGATAAAAGTTTCATTATTGATAATTCAATATTAGATGATTTTTTCACCAATTTTTGGAATAGAAGAATTGCATTAGATTCAAAGATTAATAAAATGTGCGTTGAATCATCTTATAGTTTATCATTGAAAGTAGGAGTCAATCCAATAATTGAACGTATTATAATTCCGATGAAAGATGAATCTGAAGCTTATCGTAGAATGGCTATTGAAACTGCTAATAAAGTGATTGTTCATTTAGGCTCATTTCCAATTGATGACCGAACTGTTGAAAGATTATTAGACGGTTTATTATATTCTTTTCAACACCAATCTAAAGAAGATTCCATCTTTTTAGATGGTTTTGGTAATATTATGATTTCATTGGGTGTGCGAGTTAAACCACATTTGATTTCAATTATCAGTGCTATTTTGTATAGATTGAAAAATCAATCAAGTGAAATTCGACAACAAGCAGCAGATTTAATCACAAAAATTGCGCCAGTTATTAAAGTCTGTCAAGAAGATGATCTCTTAATAAGATTAGGTACGATATTATATGAATCGTTAGGTGAAGTTTATCCAGATGTTTTAGGATCAATATTAAGTGCATTGAGAGCAATAATAATCAATTTAGGTATTGAATCATTAAATCCACCAATTTCTCAAATCTTAGCCACATTAACCCCAATTTTAAGAAATAGACATGAAAAAGTTCAAGAAACAACAATCAATTTGATTGGAGATATTGCAGATAAAGGTAAAGATTATATTAATCATAGAGAATGGGTTAGAATTAGTTTTGAGTTATTAGAAATGTTAAAAGCTTATAAAAAACAAATTAGAATTTCTGCTAATAACACTTTTGGATTGATTGCAAAAGCTATAGGACCATCTGATGTCTTGGTTACATTATTAAATAATTTAAGAGTGCAAGAAAGACAATTAAGAGTTTGTACAGCTGTTGCAATTGGTATTGTTTCCAAAATATGTTCACCATATACAATCTTGCCTGCATTAATGAATGAATATAGATATCCTGATAAAAATGTTCAGAATGGTATATTAAAATCTTTATCTTTTATGTTTGAATACATTTCAGATATGGGATCCGATTATATTTATGCAGTTATTCCATTATTACAAGATGCATTAACTGATAGAGATTTAGTTCATAGACAAACTGCCTCAACGGTTGTTAAACATATGGCATTGGGAAGTTTTGGACAAGGTTATGAAGATGCATTTATTCATTTTTTGAATTTAATTTGGCCAAATATCTTTGAAACTTCTCCACATGTGATCAGCAGAATTTTGGATAGTGTTGAAAGTTGTAGAATTGTTATTGGTAGTGGAATATTGATGAATTATATTATTATTGGGTTATTTCATCCTGCAAAAATTGTTAGATCAGTTTATTGGAAGATTTACAATACCATGTATATCAATAGTGTTCAATCTATGATCAGTTATTATCCAAGATTTGAAAGTATTGGTGAAGAGATTGAGTTTGAAAAGGAAGCTACAATCATTCCACCTCAAGATAGAACAGATTATAGAATATCCGAATTGGATTTATGGATTTAATTAATTGCGCATATGGAACTACAATCTGAAACATCGAGGCTGTGTTGATAATATTAGAATTAATTTAACAATTAAGGAAGGATATTGTTTAATTCTGTAAGTTGTTACTTTGTTGTTACTCATCATTTTTATGTTTGTTTGTTTTGAATTTTTATAGCGGTTCAAGAAGTACAATAAGTAAGCAATTGATCAGATTGAAATAATAATAAATAAAATAAGATTAAATAGAAACAAAGGAAGAACAGAAATGATAACAAGAACATATCAAGAACAATTAGAATATGGTTCACAATTAACTAATAGAATTCAAATTGTTCAAAGAGATTCTAAGAACATTTTAACACAGTTATCTAAAGTAAAGCAGCAAGTGAAAGACTCCGAATTGAAACAATTTTCTAATAATTGTGATGTTATTTTAAATTCGATCAATTTGAATAATTATAAAACATTAAAAGGGCACTTTAATAAAATTTTAACGATAAGTTGGCATCCTGATAACAGACATATATTAAGTGGAGCGCAAGATGGATTTTTATTATTATGGGATTCTGTAACGGGACTAAAAAAAAATTTATTAAAATTAGATGATCCATGGATAACTGCTAGTGATATATCGGAAAATGGTAAATTAGTTGCCACTGGAGGATTAGAAAATGCATGTATTGTTTATAAATTACATACAGTTTCAAATCCAGGTGAGATTCAAACTAAAAAATCAATTGTGTCAATATTTAAAGGGCATACTGAATATATATCAGATTTATCGTTTATATCAGGTAATTCTAAAGTTATAACATCATCGGGTGATAAAACAATAAATTTATGGGATATAGAGAAAGGTTCTAAAATTAGATCATTTTCCGGTCATTTAGGTGATGTATTATCATTATCAGTTTCACCAACAGATAATCAAAATACATTTGTTTCATGTTCATCAGACAGATTAGCTAATTTATGGGATTTAAGAAGTTCAATTAATACGAGACAATTTCAAGTTACTAATAATTACGATTGTTCAGAAGTTACCTTTTTCCCTAATGGATATTCATTTGCTGTTGGATGTGATGATGGAATCATAAAGTTATTTGATATTCGATCAGATTGTCAATTATCTGAATATCCTTTTTCAACAGTTGGTAAAAAATTGGGAGGGGTCACCAAAGGAACACCATATACAATGAACTCAAATTTTGATGAAACAATGTTGAGTGATTCTGGAAGTATTCAAGGAAATACTACAGGAGGTGCTTATTCAATGAGGTCATCAATTGCAGCAGCGTTAGATAATCCTGGTGTTGTAAGTATTGATTTCAGTAAATCTGGTAGATTGATGTTTGTTTCATATGCTGATTATTTTAATGTTGTTATATGGGATACGATAACCGGAGAATTATTAGGAACTTTGAATGGACATAAAGATGTTGTAAGTAAAGTGCAAGTTAGTAATGATGGGTTAAGTGTTGCTACAGGCTCAAGAGATTTTACTACTAAGATTTGGTCTATTTGATGATGATGACGATAAATACTTTTGTATCTTGGTTTTCATTTGATTTGATTTGTTTTGTTTGGGAAAGGTTCGGTTTCTGTTTTGGTTTTTCTCGATTTTTTTTTTTTTGTAATTTAATGTAAATTATTATTCTATTTGATTGTTTTATAATATAAATCATTTGAACTATAGATTGATTTATACGATGATTTTTGGCCTGATGTATTTGATTTGTGTAATCAATCAACCGAGTATAACGTTTACTTGATTACTTAGAAAGGTAAAAGAAAATCACACACAACAACAAATACAATTAGCAAATGATGTACATATATATATATATATATGATAAGATAAAAATAAGATAAGATACGGCAAATAGAACAAGAAAATATAAAAGAGGAAGAACAAAAAATAAGAAGTATAAATATAAGTATAAATCATTGACTAAAATACATGAACAATTAATTAATCAGAAGCTTTCTTTTTGACATAATCTGATAAACTTTTCAATAAAGTATCAGGTAAAGTAAATAAATCCATTGTAAATTCTCCATTTTCAACATCGTTTTTGATACTCATTTCAGGAGTTCTATTATCATTGATCATTTGAACAACTCCCAACAAATCATCTTCATTTAATTTAGTTAATAAATCAGCCAATTTCTCTAAATCGACACCAGCTTTGGTTGCATTAGAAGTTTTCGCTTTTTTATTGGTTGAAGGGGTGGATGTGGTTGTAGCGGAAGATAAGGTTGAAGATAATGGAGTATCTTGTTTTCTTTTAGATGGAATTGAAGGAGTCGTTGTTGATGTTGTATTGATATTGGATTTGGAATTTGCATTTGCTGTTAAATCTGTAGATGATGATGAAGAAGAAGAAGAGTAACCTTCGACAGGACCAGATTTGGTTAATTCTTTTAATAAATTTGGTTTATTTGTATTAATTGTAATTGGAGTATCAATAACATATTTTTCTTTTAAGAAATTCAAATCATGATTGAATTTTTTATCACCACCTTTTTCAATTAAAGTTAAAGTAATTAATATATCAAAACCACCCCAACCTTTTTCAGTTAATTTGAATGGGAATTTTTTTAAAGATCTAACTGGATTTGAAAAAGTTGGATGTAATTTATATGTAACTTTATCGAATAAAGTAGCTGGTAATTCATTTCCTTTATCATCTAATAAGGAGACTTGAATGCTCCATTCTCTCATTGGGAAACCTTCTTGAACTGGAGGAATATCAGTTAAGATATGTTGAGTTGTTGTAACTCTAACGGTTCTTTTTATTTCAACCATAACGTGTATTTATATATATACTCTTCTTCTTAAATTTGTACTTATTTTCAAAAAGTTGATGTTGAATTGATTGATTGATTCGAATTGGAAGAAAGGGAGTAGGTGGAAAGAGTCGATTAAAATCGGAAGTCTATAAGTTGACGAAATGTGCAAATTGATGATAATGAAGATGAATAATGAATTGGAACAAAAAGCACTCACACGCAATAAAAACAAAGACTACTTAATCAACAAGATATGCCTTTTGTAAGAAAGTTAATGAAATTAATAATAATAGTAAAATAATTAATAATAATTACTTTAAATTGCGTTTGCAAAGAGAGAGAGAGGTAAATTTAATAAGATTGGAAAATTTTCGTACTCAGGTTAAGAAAAAAAACGTGTAATTTGAACAACAACAGTTTGGTGTTTCAAAACTATTAAAATTGAAGTTTTTTGAGGGAAAAACAGAAGTATTAATAAATTAATTTTAAAACTTATTTTATAAGTATTATAAATGATATATAATTACAATTTTACAATATAATAGTATCATTACTGAATAGTTTAATCATAAATTACAACTTATCATTTATCCCATCACTTTATTAAGCAAAAAAAAGACAAAGCTCAATTAATATTAAAAACTGGACAAATCCATCCAATTTTGGTTTGTCGGTTGAGTTTTTAAAAACTGCGCAGTTTTAAAGGAGTAGTATTTTGTTTGTTTTAGTATAAGTGAGTGTGATATATACCATTGTTGTATATACCATGTAGACCTCTGATTACAGAATATATATTTAATCTTATTATTATTATCAAACCAAACTACCACTTTCATACAACTTGTCTTCACCAATATAAATTAATAGTACACTTGAATCAAACCACTTTGAAGCTTTGACTCCTCCTGTTGTCTCTCAGATCTCTCAACCTCAACGACGAGTAATTTTTAATTAGGCACGGCCACCAGGGGGCCACCACGGGGGCCACCACGGGGGGTCACCAGGGGGCCAAGTTCCACCTGTTTTTTTTTCTCTCCCCGGTAGTGACTAGTCTCTCTCGCCAGCCCAGATACCCATCCCAGTGCTCACTGCTCAGTCGCTGAGTCGCTGACTCTTCCCGTGTTTTTGCCCCGATGTCTCCCTGCCGGCCTCCCTACCGCCAGGACCCAGGCACCCTCACCAATTTCCAGAAACGGTATGACCTGGAACCATAAAATAAGAAGACAAGACAAGACAAGACAAGACAAGACAAGACAATATTATCTCTATCGATCTAATTAGGTGATGATTGATGACATCTGGTGATTTTACTTTAATGTCTATTCATTCTTCAATCAGACTAACCTAACTAACACATCTTGAATAGTGTTTTTTCTGATGTGTATCAATTTACTCCTTTTGTAATCATATGTCATCTCTATAGTTCCCTGTTGACTTACTCACCAGCACAACCCAACAAAAAGCATAACTCTTTCTTTTTCAAATCAACCCACCAACCAAAACAGCCTTATCGCTCTGAACCACTGTTTGGATTACATTTATTGATGCTTCCGAGAACATTTCGATCTTAACCTTCCATTAAAACTCCAGCTAGCCATGTGATGTTATCAAAAAGAGTGATTATACCGTGTATGTTGTATTAGAACATCTAACCAAAACAACACATACCTTTCTGGAATCACTCTTTGCAAGAACAGGTTCAAATTAATTCAACCCAGATTCTGTTAATTTAGTTATATTAGTTGTAGATTTGGACAAGGTACAAAGAGATGAAATGATACAAAAGTCAATACTTATTCTACGAATAACAAACAGTGTTTCTTTTGGTCACTCTCATTTGCAAATTAAAAGATGCAATAGAGACCCCCCCTCCCCAAACAAACGGTATTGAAACAAGGTAAAAAAAAATGTCTTCAATTCTATTTATTCATCATAATTTCTTGAAACATTCATTACATATCAAAAGTATATATATATATGTATATATAGGATATTATATTAAACCATTGCTCTTGAAGACATGGGATAGGTTAACAATTTACCTTTTTTTTACCATGTGGTAATCATATCATTATAAAAATAGAATAGTGTAGAAAGTACTTTTTGCGTACAATAAGTTACTGGAAATGAATTAATTAGCTAAGACCGACCAATTGTTGCGATGTCTATATAAATGTGGTGGTGTTAAATTGTTCAAAGAAGGAGGATGTTTCAGTTTGTGATTTAAATTAATTATATTCGAATTAAGCGCCGTCGACTCGACTCAACTCGACGCGACTCGACGCGACTGCCATCTCATCACCCGGTTCACTAACGCGGTCCCTCCAGATCTCGCGGCTCGACTTTATTATGCACGCCGGTGTAAACTTTAAAATCAATAAATACAAAAGAAATTTTGTTGAAATTTTGAAATTTTTTTTTGGTGTTTTTCGGTGTTTTTTTTTTTTGATTTTTTGATATTTTCAGATGTGTTGAAATTTTTTCCATGGGGGAAGGGGGGAATCGATTGATTGATTGATCGGGCCGGGGGAAAGTTAAGAGGATTAAGAAGAGGCGCAAGGCGCAAGGCGCAAGCCAGCCCGTTGCTTAATTTAATTAGCACGTAATTCGTATTCGTTATTAATATTAACCACATATATATTGTATATTGTATATTACCACACACACACACACAACAAGAAGTCTTCGTATAGCTAAGCTAATCTACATTGTACAATCAATCATTTGTTTCTGTAATTGGAATCTCGTTGTTTGTTACTGGTTGATCAATATGTTTGAAATTTTGATTTGATTTTATATATACAAATTGGGGCAGGTAATTAATTAAGTTACACTTTATTTATGAAAAATTGATTGATGTCTTTTTCTTTTTTTTTTTTTTGGTTTTTTGGTTGTTTTTTGGTTTTTTCATTTGTGAACAAAACGTGTGTATAATTAGTATTATTCTTTTGTGTTGATCTTTCTCTTTTCTTTTGTTTGTTTGTTTGTTTGTTTGTTTGTTTGTAGATCTATCATCTTACTAATATAGTAGTAGTATCTCAATAATATTTTACAACTGTCTCTTTTGTTAATTTGTTTAATTCATTCATTCATCCATTCATTCGTATTATTTATTTCTTGTTTGTTCCCTTACTTTCTTTTTGATAATCTCTCTTATTTTCTTTTGCCCTTCCCTTGTTTATTAGAACAACATCAACAATAAGAATGTCGTCAGTTGAAGCAATCGCAACGGGTTCAACAATAGTTGACCCATCAACTTCAACAACAACAATCAAACGTTCAGATAACATTTCAACTTTGTCATCAACAAATACAGGAAAATCTGCTCAAAAGACAGCTATCAATACAAATGGAGATGTTTTCAAAGTTCCTGATTATTCATTCAAACAGATTTTAGATTCCATTCCAAGACATTGTTTTGATAGATCATTACCTTATTCATTACATTTTGTTGCTAGAGATATCATTGCAATGACTATCATTGGTTACATCGGTACCAATTATATTCCATTAGTTTCAAATCAATTGATTAGAATAGCTTTATATCAATTTATGTCATTCTGTATTGGATTATTTGGATTTGGATTATGGATTTTAGCTCATGAATGTGGTCATGGTGCATTTTCAGATTATCCAAGAGTTAATGATTTTGTTGGTTGGGTTTTACATTCATATTTGATAGTTCCTTATTTTTCATGGAAATTTAGTCATGCTAAACATCATCAACAAACTGGTAATATGAGACATGATACAGTTTTCATTCCTTTCACTAAAGAAGAAATTTTGGCTGCTAATCCTGATAAAGAATCAATTTATGAAATTGTTCATGATACTCCTATATATTCCTTTATTAAATTAGTTGGTCAACAATTAGGTGGTTTACAATTACATTTGACAACTAATGCAACTGGTCAACCTCAACCTGGTTGGTCAAAATTAGGTAAATCTCATTATAATCCAAATACTCCAATATTTGGTACAAACCAATTCTGGTACGTTGTCTTATCTGATATTGGTATCCTATCTACATTCACAGCAGTTTATTTTTGGCAACATTATTTTGGTCTATTTAATATGATCCATTTATGGTTCTTACCTTGGTTATGGGTTAACCATTGGTTAGTCTTTGTTACTTTCTTACAACATACCGATACAACATTACCTCATTATGAACCATCGGAATGGACTTTTGCTAAAGGTGCAGCAGCTACAATTGATAGAGAATTCGGATTCATTGGTCAACATATCTTCCATGATATCATTGAAACTCACGTCTTACATCATTATATCTCAAGAATTCCTTTTTATAATGCTAGAGATGCATCAAGAGAGATGAAGAAAGTTATGGGAGAACATTATAGACATGATGGTGAAAATATGTGGATTTCTTTATGGAAATGTATGAGATCTTGTCAATTTGTTGATGGAGATGATGGAGTCTTAATGTTCAGAAATACTAATGGTATTGGTGTCAAGCCTTGAATTACCTAAAACGTATTCGATATTTAACAATCTAACATTTCTAGCAAATTTGTATTTTAGCTTATGATCCTCATTTGCTGTCAGTTTACTAGAATAATCAAAAGGGGTAAATTTTCCCTCTTTCCATGTACTTATATATAAATTAGATTTTTAGTCGTCACTAAATATAGAATATAGATATTTGACTCATTTGCGTTTTTTTACCACTCATATGCGTTGTAGCAACGCATACATGTATATGCTACCTCAAGTAATGCTTTTTTTCTACAATATCATTGTTTCGTTCTGATAGACTACATAAGAAGTTTTTCTTCATCTCATAGTCTTATCAAACTTCCCCCACTGGAAAAAAAAAAAGGAAGATAATATTTCTGCAAAATATGTTCTTAGAAAAACGAAAATCGTTTTCTCTATATAAAATATATATATATATATATATCAAAATAAGTGTGTTTAACAGCAAATTAAGTTAATAATAAAATCGAATAAAGACCGTCAACAACAAGGAAACAATATTCAAATTATAATATCAAAACACTAAAAATGAAAAGAATTGTAACAAATTCAACAAGATAATTTTGTAATCCAATACCATTTTTGAATGAATCATTACTGAAATCAATTTCAACATCAGCATTTGGTAAGTCTTTAAATAAGTCAAATCCAGCGAGATCCTGATCATCGTTACTATCTGATTCAGCTGTAGAATTTCCAAATAAACCACTGAGATTTCCTTTACCATTAGCACTATTATTCAATGAAGAATTTGTCTTTGAATCTGATTTGAGAGACTGTGTGGAACCTGTTGAAGAAGATGATGAAGAAAAGGGAGAATGATCCAAAATCGATGAGGAAACAACCTTCTTACTTGTTGGAATTGTTGAAATCACATTATCAAGTAGCTTTGTACCGGAAGAAGAAGACGATGAAGTGGATTCAAACTGTTTAAAATCTGAATACTCTCTGGAATGTTCAGAATCATCATCAGATTTGTCTTTATTACCACTTCTATGACCACCACCAATAATGAAATCACCTTCATTGATATAATCTTCAAAAATTGATTGTTTAGTAGTTGTTGCTGCTGGAACTGGTAAACTAATAAGAGATTCAATACCGGTTGGCTTGCCACTGAAAGAATTAGCTCCTGTTGGAATTATTCCAGCTAAACTGGATGGGAATGTCTTCAAACTCAAAGATCCTGATAAACTTGATGAGTTTGATGAAATTGTTGGTGAATCGGTGGCGATAACTGTTATTGTTGCATATGAGATCTTTAAAGTTTCTGTAACTGTAACAAAAACTGTAGATGGCTCTAAAGTAATATAAACAACATTAACCAGTTGTTCCAAATCAACATCTTCTTTTTTAAAGTCATGTTGTTCCACTTCTTTCTCTTTGTCTGAAACCGGTGGAACTTCATGATTACCAAACATTTGATCACCATGATAATGTGCTGCTTTCACTGCTTCATCTTTCTCATTATAAATGTCAAAGTTGAATACTTTGGCCTTATCGGCTTTGGCTAATTGAATACAAATTAACGCTAATAACGGGATGAATTGTTGTAAGAACTTCATCGTTTGTCCTTTATTCTTGATTCTTGGAGGTGTTGTTTGAACTAAACAATAGAACTTATTTTCGAATCTATCTGTGTATAGAATGTGTTATGTATATCAGTATAGCGCAGCTTGCAAGAGTTTTATATGTATTATACCAAATAACACTGATATTGATTATAACAAAAGCAAGATAAGTAAATACTTTTTTCCTTGTTTTGAAGAGATTAATTTATCAGAAATATCAGTTAGCGCTGAAATGTGTGCGGCTCCCTATTTACTAGTGGAAACAAAATTATGTCATATATTACAAATTGAAAAGCCAAATCGGCCCGTCCATCGACGTACGAACACTTAGTTCGATCGATCGATCTTTAGTTTTAGAGTATACTACTACTATTCACTATTCAGTATTTGGTATTCATGCCCAATCCTGTGTCTATCCACCGATTATTGAATGACGACGACGGCCGTGCCTCATGTGTGTACGTACGTTAGCAAAATGGAAATCGTAATAAAGATATTGGAGAGCTTTATTGGGTGAATATCCTTTCTGTGGTGTTGTTTTGAGATCCATTCAAGTGTATTGATAAAACAACATTGGTCAATTTCCACTTTGAGGTGGAGTAGTAATATAAAGTTCAGTATTGTGGTTTTTGGTCCACAAGTTCGTGCAGGTATAATAATGACTCAGATCGGTTACATGCTTCCGTGGTCAACTTGGCAATTTTATAAATGTACTGTAACTTGATGATTTCTGCAGGTTGGGATTGGGGGGACAATTTTTAGCCAGTCAAACACAACGGTATCGGAGGTTTCAATTGATGGAGACCGGTATTCTGCTAAAGCTCAATAGATAGATAGATACACACGTACATTCAAAAGCTTGAATGGCTTACTTGCTGTTGATCCACTAGAGGTATAGAGTTAGTTGAATATATGGTCAAAGGCACAAAATATCAAGAGCTCTTTATGGTAGCCACTACATTGTGTGGTATTTTCAAGGTTGTAAAAGCAGAGATGTCAATCAAATAAGTATTGAGCATTGAATATATAATAAATCTGTTGACAATTAATCAGCTAAGCTAATGTTTTTTTGATTTCTAATATTCTGTAAACCCACCTTGGTGTTCGTTTCAACTGCAACAATTCAACTGAAGCAAGAGTTATCTCCTAAATCCTAAATCCTAAATCCCACGTGGTGAGAAATCCCTGCTTTGTTTTTGGAAGCTTCCTTTTTTATGTCACCTAAACGGCGGGAGCATAAATCAAATATTCTTATATAATCATTGGATCTGTGCCACGATGTAACGTGGCTGGAGTCTGGACAATCGAAGACAATCAATCAATCTTCTGCAAATCGATCCATATATATTAAGAGAATTATTACCTTGTTGATACTGTTTGTGGCTGGAATCTATTGTGCTTACGTTACCAATCTGTTGGTACTATTAAAAATGAAAGCTTTTCTGTTAGTATTGGCCCAAAATTAAGTAGTTCTTCCCATGGAGTTAGCAGTTAAGCGAGTGGAGAGCGGCAAAGCGGAGGCTTTGGATCGAGGAATGTTCCAACTTTGTGAATCCAACCTTGACACATATATTGATTGCTCTTAATTCAATCAGTATTGCTGTTATGAACCATGTCTAGGTAATGTATATACCTTGTGCACCGATCCGCTTTCTTCCTTTATACATTAGAGATGATTACTAATTAGCGCGAGATTTGAAGCTCCCGTTTGATGATTAGTTTTCAAGGCTTATTGACCTATAAATACCATGAAGATCCTGCTACCTGGTAAGAGCTTTTTGATCCGGAATGTGTTCCACTCTAGTATCAACAAACAGTCACACAACTTTTCAACATCAACTTACAAACTAAAAATGTCATCGTCAGCATTAGGCTCTCCATACTATGAATTAAGCAATGGCACAACCATTCCAAAAATCGGATTAGGTGTCTATTTAACCCCACCTAACGTTGCATCAAACATTGTCTACAAAGCATTGAAAGCTGGATATCGTCATATTGATTCAGCTCAACATTATGAGAATGAAAGAGAAGTTGCAGAGGGTATTATTAAATGGTTGAAAGAAGATCCCGTTAACAACAAGCGTGAAGATATTTATTACACAACCAAAATCAAAGCAGACAACCAGGGTTATGAACTTGGTAAAAAATCGCTTAAAGAGTCATTAGAAAAAGTCAAAGAGCTTGAATACATTGATTTAGCTTTGATTCATTCTCCAGACACTAACTATGAATTAAGACATGGTACATGGAATGCATTGCAAGGTGCTGTTAAAGCAGGTAAAGTTAAGTCTATTGGTGTCTCTAACTATGGTGTCAAGCATTTGAAAGAGTTATTTGAATATCCAGACTTAACGGTCAAACCTGTTATCAATCAAGTTGAGATCCATCCATGGTTGCTGCGTACTGATATTGTCGAATATTCTCACAAGAACGGTGTTCTTATTCAAGCTTATTCTCCATTGGCAAGAGCTAAGAAATTCGATGATCCTGATTTAATTGCATTGGCCGAAAAATACAAGAAAGATAAGGCTCAAATTTTGATTGCTTGGTCTTTAGCTAAAGGTCATGTCACATTACCTAAAACTGTCACCGAGTCTAGATTATTGTCTAACTTGGAAGCTATTAACATTAAGTTAACCGATGAAGATATTGCAAAATTGGAAAAACCAGATTCGTATTTAGTTACTGCTTGGGATCCGACCGTGTATCCTCTCGATAATGAAAACAAAAACTGACGAATTTGCATTATGGCAGGTCAATTCCAAAAGAAGCTACTCATGAACTTATTTAGTTTCTCAAAATATATATATTTAGAATTGGTCTTAATGAACTTCTAGTATTACACCATTTACCTCTGTTGCACCAAATTGCAAGCCTTTTTTTTAACTTGTTGTAGCTCCCCACTAACATGGAATTCCTATGTAGTCTGCTTGGTGTGTATATACTATATAGTATATAGTATATAGGTAATGTGGATTGAGTGTTTACTTTACCTTGAACCGTGACTTATATATATCTAGACTCAATACCTCTCTCAAATTTACTCACTGTCACGATTCTGGAAAGCTTTATTGTGGACCAATTGACTGTTTACTGCCATTTTTGAGAGCATAGTTATTCAATTACGTGCACTGCGCACTTGATAGTACCATGAGTTGACTATTCACACTAATCCTATCACATCAAGGTATAGAATTTAAACGATTAGTTGACCACCATCCAACCCCAGAAAATAGAGCTCAAAAATGACGAATTGCACTGCACCTCGTGACATGCGGAGATTAAAGCTAAAGTCTTCTACTCAGTGGGGCTTTGGAACTTACTACTTTGATGTTTGCCTTCATCATATTTTACATGTCTATAAATATCACCATTACTAACACCCTTGAAGTGTTTATTTAACATGATACTTATCCCAATTGCCTCTGTAAACAATTGATACGCTGTAAGAATTATATTGTTTCACTCAATTATTCAACATCAACTTACAAACTAAAAATGTCATCACCAGCATTAGGCTCTCCATACTATGAATTAAGCAATGGCACAACCATTCCAAAAATCGGATTAGGTGTCTATTTAACCCCACCTGACGTTGCATCAAGCATTGTCTACAAAGCATTGAAAGTTGGATATCGTCATATTGATTCTGCTCAAGCTTATCAAAATGAGCACGAAGTAGCAGAAGGTATTAGTAAATGGTTGAAAGAAGATCCTGTTAACAACAAGCGTGAAGATCTTTATTACACAACCAAAATTAAAGCAGACAACCAGGGTTATGAACCTGCTAAAAAATTGATTGAAGAGTCATTAGAAAAAGTCAAAGAGCTTGGATACATTGACTTATTCTTGATTCATTCTCCAAACACTAATTATGAATTAAGACATGGTACATGGAAGGCTTTGCAAGAAGCTGTTGAATCAGGTAAAGTTAAGTCTATTGGTGTCTCTAACTATGGCGTCAAGCATTTGAAAGAGTTATTTGAATATCCAGACTTAACGGTCAAACCTGTTATCAATCAAGTTGAGATCCATCCATGGTTGCTGCGTACTGATATTGTCGAATATTCTCACAAGAACGGTGTTCTTATTCAAGCTTATTCTCCATTGGCAAGAGCTAAGAAATTCGATGATCCTGATTTAATTGCATTGGCCGAAAAATACAAGAAAGATAAGGCTCAAATTTTGATTGCTTGGTCTTTAGCTAAAGGTCATGTCACATTACCTAAAACTGTCACCGAGTCTAGATTATTGTCTAACTTGGAAGCTATTAACATTAAGTTAACCGATGAAGATATTGCAAAATTGGAAAAACCAGATTCGTATTTAGTTACTGCTTGGGATCCAACCGTGTATCCTCTCGATAATGAAAAAAAAGCTGAGTAAATCCCTAATTCTTTCTTTTATTTGACTTAATCTACGTTTGTGTATGATTCAATTGATTCTTGCACCTTTTATTCACTTGTAAACTTGTACTTCTATTCTCTTCGTCGTTGGATATAATTATTATTCCATATATCGGTTTGGTGAAGGCTAATTCTTCCGCATGGAAGTTGTTGCCGATCAGAGGCTCGTCCCTTATCAGACAATTGCAATTTATTATGCTTACACTAAAAAAAAAACACCGACGCGGTACCGATGCATGTACAATGTATGCATTACAAAAGGCTGTAAAAGTCCCGCAGCGGATATATATTTACTTACATGAATCTAATCAATTCCAGCAATTGATATCTTTGACTATAAATATCAATGCTAAGTCTCTCAACACCACCCAAAGTTTAAATATCTGTATCTATTTCTCTATACCAATCCGCTTGTTACAGTATACCCGAAAATAAGCAAAAACAATATGGCACCATCAGCATTAGGCTCTCCTTATTACATATTGAGCAATGGTAAAACCATTCCAAAAATTGGTTTAGGGATCTACCTCACACCACCTAAAGTTGCTCAAAATATCGTCTTTCAAGCACTGAAGGTAGGTTACAGACATATTGACTCAGCTGAATATTACAAAAATGAAGGTGAAGCTGCCGAAGGTATATACAGATGGTTACAATCAGATCCAGAAAATAACAAACGTGAAGATGTCTTTTTCACTACAAAAGTGTGGGATGAATTCCATGGTTATGAAGCGACTAAGAAAGCTATTGAAGAATCTTTGGAAAAAGTCAAAGATATTGGATACATCGATTTACTACTATTACACTCTCCGGAATCTGACTATGAAAAGAGACATGGTTCGTGGAAGGCCTTTGAAGAGGCTGTTGAATCAGGTAAAGTTAAGTCTATCGGTGTTTCTAACTATGGTATCAAGCATTTGAAAGAGTTATTTGCATACCCAGACTTGAAAATCAAGCCAGTTGTTAACCAGATTGAAGTTCATCCATGGTTAATGCGTAGCGAGCTAGCTGAATTTAGTGTTGCGAATGGTGTCTTAGTTGAAGCATACTCTCCATTAGCCAAGGCTAGAAAATTTGATGATCCTGATTTGATTGAATTAGCTGAAAAATATGGTAAATCTGCAGGACAGATCTTAATAGCCTGGTCATTATCTAAAGGTTACATTGTCTTGCCAAAGACGGTCACTGAATCAAGACTGGTTTCTAATTTAGATGTATTTGATATCAAGTTATCTCAAGCAGATATTGCAAAATTAGAGAAACCTAATTCATACTTCACTACCGGCTGGGATCCAACTACTTATCCGTTGGATAATGAAAAATGAGTTAAGATATTAATATTTCTTTAGTTTTTTGCAATTCTCAATTTTTAACAAACATTAGACATTGTTAAAAGTATCTAGGAGCACTGTCGTTATTACCTGATCTGTTTACACTCTTTAAATAAAATATTGTAGCATTGTGAATACAACAAAAATCAGTAGAGTAAAAAAATGACGTACGTATATCTACTTATAAACAAAAGGAAACTAATATATGGGAAAATTCAATGAAAAAAAAACCTGTAAAAAGAAGCATGCTACAAAACACAAAACAAACAACAAATAACAAATGAAAAAAACACCAATCTAAGAGAACAACAAAAACAGTGGAATTTTTGTTATTCATAAACAAAAAACCATTTATACATTAATCACTTGGAAACCCTTCATCAGTCCAACAATCAAAATACAAATCAATCAAACAAGAAGCGCTCCAAGCTTGTGTTGGACTTGAGTCATCACACAATTCGCCATCTTTATTAGTCAACTCCGTTAACCCAGCCCAAACACTTTCACTTAACCATCTTTTATGAGCACTTAATCTTTTGCTTAATAATTGATGTAAATGATCAGTAGCATCACCATTCTCCTTAGCACAATGAGGGCCAGCTGCTATATGGGTGCTTCTGAATGCTCTCAAAAAGTAGCCATTAATCCAACACCATTCGGGACCTTGATGATAGTTACGACCTTTAGAGGTGGCAAAGTCATCATTATCATCACTATTACGATAATAAGGTCTGTAATTCAAATCAGATGGATCTAAAGTTGCTAAACCTATTGGACCACGAAGCACTTTATCAGCGGTCTGAATACTCTTCAATGCTTTGGATGGTGTGAACAATTCAGGAGCAACAGAAATAGCAATCGGGAAGTTTCCTCTTAGTTGGTAGTCCTCATATGGCTTACCAGACTTATATAAATCTTTGTAAATACCTCTTCTATTGATAATTGAAGGATTAACATAGTAGTCTCCATCTTCGGATGGGTCTTCTGGGATATAGAAACATTTTTCAAAATTGTCTTGAATCAATTGATTCCATTGTTCAAATGTAACCTCTTCGCCATCTTGAGTTTTAACTTTGGTGTAAGGGAAAACACCTTGTTTGTTTAGTTCAATAATAAATCTTAATGCACTTTTCAACAACCCATTGATTTCAATGGCAGCACCATCACGAGGAGTACCGGGAAAACCTTTATTATTAGCTCTAACACTTTCACCCATTTTGTCCATCCAAGTACCGCAATTGAATTGGTTTCCGCCAAAGACTAAACCATTTGACCAATCGACATGAATATTAACGTTGAAACCTTCATCTTTCATTTGAGAATCGATTTGAGGCCCAGCATTAGCTTCACGGTAACTTATTCCAGCAGCATGTCTACTAAGAATTTCATAAATTATATCTCTGATACTAGTTGTGTAACTGAAAGCACGTGGATCATCCAGCTTCACATATGTATCGTCCAATGGAAATCTTCTTTTCACTTCAACATCTAATATCTCGATCCCATCGGGAGCATTCTTAATATAGGACTGAACGCATTCAAGGAAAAACCAAGCTGCATCTCTTGCATTATATCTTGGTTCTTTGCCGGATCCCAATAAGTTTGGAATCAAGCCATGTTTCAAAGTCATTGCAAAATTCAAAATATGTTGTTTGGCAATATCATATCTTTCGGTAGCTATTAACAAACCTCTAACAGAAATAAAAACATCTCTTCCCCAACAGCGCATGAAATCATAACTGAAATGTGGCAAGCCAGCAGCCATAGAAGGAACTTCATCGAATGGATTGATCGATGCAGATCTTGTGTTTGCAACCATCTGAAGAGAAACCATAGCAAGACTTTGAACAAACTCAGTACTGTCTTGAATTTTGGAACTCATCAATGATAATGCTTGGTATCTTAGGGCTTCATAGGCAACACCAACAGCTAGAGCAAAATACCTAGGAACAAGGAAGTATGGAACCGTTTTAACCTTACTTAATCTAGATTCTAGCCAATTCTTGAATTCGGCAACAGGCGGACTTGTTGCAGCATATTTGGATAATCTACCTGGAACGTAATCTAATGCCCAAGTACCGGTTCTCAAATGTCTTGCTAACGGATGGGCCAAATCGTTATTACGTATCACGTCTTTCAGAGGGGAGATCCATCCTTGAATACCAGCATAAACCAAATGTCCATAATCAGGAATGTTGTAAACACCATCAGTACCACTACTTGCATCGCGTTCTTCAGATTCACATCTGTATAGAATAGCATTAATATCAATCAAGTTAAGGTTCTTTGCAGCTTCTAAAGCACCCGTTCTCAAATAGCGAAGAAACTCGTCATCGCAGCCTTTAATCGAAGTAGATAAGACAGCAATAGAACCTTGAGGGAAATAGTCTGGAAGTGTAACAATGGAACAATTTCTGGAGTGATCAAATTCAACTGTAGGTGGCGGCAAATTGGTCAATTCGACTGGAATAGGTTTGATGTATTGATCATTTGGATCTTGGTCCGGCACGTCTCCAGCCCTTGATAAAGAATAGGCAAATTCATTTTTGGCAACAGTGCCACTTAAAGTGATTGGAGCGAGCGATTGTTCACCATCTTCATAAAATTTAGTTCTTGCAATCAAAAAATAACCTTCACCTGTCTTTGCGTTTGTTCTATGAACAGTGATAAATTGGCCTTCATGATGAACATGCATTTCATTTGACTCTAAGTCGTCTAAGCTTTGATTAGCAATTTCATTTCTAATTTGATTCAACTGTTTTTTAACTTCACCAATACCATTACCATATGTATATAGCTCTGTATCATGGACCACGTTAAGTAGCTTTGGATAGCATTCATCATAACCAAACGTCGTACCAGTTGCGCAAGAACAAAACGACACTAAAGCAGCATTTGGTAACGTGTCTTCGATCGTTCTCTTTTGAGCGGGCGTTTCATTATCGTGAGTACAATCCATAAATAATGCGTGTGGGGACTGAGCGTTTATAATTTCAGGAATTGGGATTTCGGATCTTTTGATAATGTTTTCTGAATCTCTCTTGACGAATTCAGACTGAGCAGGGTAGGAAATCTCATCTAATGGTAACCATCTAAAAGAACCGATTGGTCTACCACCATGTCTATGAACTAATCTAGAAAGTTCGCCGACAGAATTTGCCTGCATAGCTTCCCTAATTAGTGATGAAATCCCTAGTCTTTCAACAAACACTATATCTAGCTCCTCGCTACCCGTGAATAATTCAGCAACGATATATAAGTTAGGATTAACTTCTCTGGCTGCATCCAGCAAAGTCTCGCCAACATGAAGAGGTGTAGAATGACAATTATCTATTCTGAAACCGTCAAACAATGAAGCAGATAATTTTGCATATTCGATCATTCTAGCCCATAAATTAGGAGAATCTTCGGGCTTTGTACCATAGCGTAACTTGACACAATCACCCCAAACAATGACTTCCCTTCTCAAATAGCATTTCGAATCACTAGATGCAAAATCAACCAAAGGATTACCACCCCAAATCCATCCATTGTTAGCTAGTGCCCACTCATTACCATCAGCATCTTTGAATCTAGTAAAATATGGTTCGGTCAAAGGACTATCTTCTGTAACTTCGCCCATTTTAGGGCCATGTTCTTCAAGTCTTTGATATTTAATTCTATTATAAAGTTGCTCCATGATTTCATTGTTATCTTCATCATAAGTACGATATAGTGGTAAGTTTACTTCATCAAGTATGTTATGTGCTTTCTTTCTCAATTCTTCAAATTCAACATCTCCGTAAATGCAAAATAAAACATCAGCAAACTTTTTGGTATCAATGGTATTCGAATTTCTGGTACTGATACCAAAATCTCCTGTTGCGCAAGTCTTGGTAACAAATTCAGCTATATGTGGTAAGCTCGAAATGACATCTTTCGGAACGTTGATTGAACACGAAATTTTATCCTTCTCATTAGTCCAGAGTTCTTCTAACTTTGTCAATATATCATTAACATTGACAACATAGTATTGCCACAGTTTCAGTTCACCCAAGACATGAATTTTGATACCATCCATAACTTTCAATAATTCTTCAGTGGACTTAATATTAGTCGGGTATCCATGCCAACCCATATACTTGCTAAAATGCAATAAAAGCTTGTCTAACTCCATCGCAGCGGTTAAATGTGGTGCAGTCACTTGATTATAGCCAACATCTGGGTGTTCTCTTAACCATTCGGAATTATTCGCCGTATGGTTGAACACGACATCGGTCATTGATAAGATACCATGATCCGTTTCAAGTTTTGTGATCATTGACTTAACATCGCTAACACCATTCTTGAAAATCTCAGGATCAAATGATAATTGATCGTAGATAGAATAAGGAGAATTCGATTCACCTCTATGTTGTAAAGGGGTGAAATGAATCATATTATAACCTTTTCTTGAAACCTCGTTGAATAATGGAGTCCAGTCTTTTTGAATGTCTGTACCCATCCACTTGGAAATCATAGATTGCATACTGACAGCATTCAAGGGTAAGTAAGTATTATTAATGTACAAAGAAGGAGGAGCAATAAAATAAAACTTTCTAGTGGTTTTGAAGTGTTCAGTTTCATTATTATCGTCATCATCGGACAAGGAATTGTATCCCAAGTAATAACTATATGCACCAGGTCTGTAAATTTTAATATCAATAGTTGTATCTTTATAGAATGATGATTCAACCTTATGTCCATAGAACTTACCTCTCTTGTATGGTTTATCGTGAGAAGGAGGGGCGTCTGTCCAAATTGTACCACTGTTTGTCACCTGGGACCCAGCAACTATAAAGAATCTTAAAATGAACAAAGCGTCATTTGGTTTAGCACTTGGATTCGGAGGACCTGCTGGAAATGTGAGAACTCCATTTTGATCATTGACTATTGGCTCACCCGTATCACTTATCCTGAGTAAAACTATTTTCGGCATTGTGTTTATTTAAATGTTATACTGTGATTTGTTATCAGGAAACAAATTCGTAACAGCAGATATGAGAAGATAGGCCCTCAGTAAAATAAGTCAGGTTTGATTGCTAAGAGTGAGTGAAATTGGCCTTGGAATATATATATTATATAATGTATAATTGAATTGATCTTTGTTTATCTCAAGAGCCAATGGGGCTGTTAACTACTTATTGGTTGTCCATATCTATCCGAGTTCAAACTGTCTCTTCCCCTCGACGTAGTAAGGCATATCTCTGTCAGGTGGTGGAGTTCGTTTGTTTGGGGGGACGTTGGTTGCTAAATACAGTTACGTAATAAAAGATATATTAAATTGGGCAGCGCTTAATTGATGACAACTGTTTCGATATAATACTTGTCGGCTATATAGTATATATACTTATATAGTTACATGTTTAAACCTATCAAATATTCACAATTAAATGGCTTGTGATCGAACTATATACGCTATGACGTTAAACACTATATACAAATACAATTTTGGATTTCAACTTCAACACTATTTTACTGCTCTCTATCCATTCTGTATCTAAATCTTTATACTTTATATCTTGGAAAACATTATAATAATTAATCATTAAGTTCACTATCGGTATCTCTAAACTTGGTTCAAGAACCATAGACTCGTTGGTATCTACAGTTATATCATCCTCTGGTTGATTCGACGCACCACTGTACAGTTTTTGAAAATCACTGAGGACGTCAAGTATACTGACGCCCATAGAATTATTATTTAAATCTGGGTCATTGCTCCAGTAGGCTTGTAAGAATAGTAAATTGAAATCACGAACCTTTAATGGAATACTAGAGTTTTGCCAAACGCTTATTTCTAAATCGTCTTTGACTTTATGTTTGGCCTTTTTCGATAAATCCCAAATTTTTATGGAAAAATTGTTAAAATCTAAGCAAGAAACTCTACTTCCGTCCATTGAAAATCTGGGCCTGAATAATCGTTGAATATACCCCATTTTATCCTTCAAGTGATTCAAATCATGATTCGGCTCTTCTTCACCTACTACCTTTGACGTTTTCGAAAACTTCAATGGAAGAATTTCCCAGTTTTTTGAATGATGTTTATGGTGGGTCGCATGATTGATGTAAAGCAATCCCTGATATCCTATACGTAACTCCATATCATCCAAAATAATGCACAGTTTAGCCTCATGCTTCGATAAATGAAGTAAATCAGAATGTCTCACCTGTGATCCCGCGTCCTTGAAAAAAGAGCAGATTGAACTATGAAAATTCGTAGATAATATATTAGTAGTTAAATCTAAAGTATCCCATAAGTCTTTACACATCTTTTCGTGATGTCTGGTATAATTTTGTAGACTGTTGAAAAATACAACAAGACTGTTCGTTAACACAACAAGATCGCCAGATGATAGATTATCTGAACTAGCTTCAATTAGTCGGTAATTAATATAGTCCAATATTGATACCTGAAATTCAGTGCCAATTCTGGAATGGTTTAATAGGTATCCCAATAACACAGTAACAAACGGCCCATGTTTCTCTAATAGTGTATTCAAATACTTGTTACATCCATCCAAAACTTTAGAGTTAGCTGTGTTCGCCGCTTTGTCTCTTATTTGAAATATTATATCGAACAATTGCACCGGATTGATAAGTTTTCTCACAAATAATACCGTATCTAATTTAGTTAACAGTTTCAGTCCAAGTAGAACCATTGAATCATTTCCCTTAGATCGAAGTAAAATGATTAATTTATCAAGAAGATTGAATGGTATCTCTCGAATACTTGAAAAGAAATGATCAAAATCATAAGACACTAAAATTGAAAATATTAGCACGGCGTATATGGCCTCAACCTGCTCCAGCTCATCAATCCAAAAGTTATCCAACTTCAAAACAGGCAACCAAGTATTCACAACATCATCTCTCGCCCAATTAGTAGCAACTAACAGATCATCAAGATACGTAAATGCTTGATTGGAGATAATATTGTTAGATGATAAGCAAAATGAGCACAACTCTCGCAAAATCAAAGAAAGAAAGCTGAGATCCGCCATCGTATATGATAAAAACAATTCAGATACATGATTTTTCTCATTCTCTGGGGCTATTATTCCAAGCACAAGAAAAAACTTGGCGGATAAGTGATTCAAGTCCAAAGTCATGTTGTAGAACACCATATGATCGGCTCCTTTATCGGTTATAGATAACCATTTGATCTGATTTTCCTTTTTTAAAATGGTATCTGATATTGATTTCGTTAATAAATTATCATTAATCAAGTAGTGAAAAGGAATAAGCTGGACATCATTCCCAAATAGAAAATCGTTAAGAACAACGGGTAAATCTCCAATTGTTAACAAATGATCATTTTTGAATATTTCGATCTTAGAATCTCGCAAGTCACGGCTTGTTTTGTTTATTTGTAAAGTGTCCAAATTGATCAGCGTTCTATGATCAGTCGTATCGTTATCACTTTTGAGTTCCAATAACTTCAAACTTTCCCAAACGATTAATGATTGGAGCTTTTTAACCTGAATAGTTAATCTATTTACAAGTCTGGTTAAACCGGAACTTAAAATCAAAATATGAATATTGCACAATTTATCAATCACCACCAAGTAGTGCCAACCGTTGTTTTCGAGATCAGAAACTGATAGCAATGGAGATACAAAATTAGTAATTTCAAGCACTTCTTGGACATCAGAGCCAATAGCACTGAAATTATTCAACAATTTTGTATCATCTTTCCCATCAACTATGGATAAACAACGAGTGAAATTATTCGTAATGACCGTAAATTCGTCAAAAGATTTCTTGAAACTAATTGAATCATGAGTGTCACTCGAATCAAACTTGAGAATTGCATAATCATTTGAGGCAAAAGGAGACCACTTCAGTTCATCAGTGCTAGCTGATTGTATCGTGAGATCGTGGGAATTTTCGCTTCTAAACAACCCAATAAGAGTATCGTTTCCAAAGGAGGTAGCATCAAGTAAGCTCATTGGTGTATTGTTAATCATTTGAACGTTCCCATTATTGACATACATAATATCACTACTTGTCATTAGTATAGCGAATTTGTAATCGTCTTGGTTCGATACACTATGATCATCTTGAAAAGTTATTGCTTTTTCGAAGTGAGACCCTAAAGGCGATGAAATTAAGTCGATGAGTTTCCCATTATTAAATTGATATATCACCCACCCAAATTCCTGTAGTACAACCCATCTTCCATGTGGACCGCCATTCAAAGAAACAACACGATGAAGCTTTCCGAATGACACATCGCCAACTTTGTTCTTGTGAAGCTGTGTCAATAGTTTGTTGTTTGACAAAGTTAACGTTTTCTGTGTAGCTGAGTATCTAAATATCTCGCATTGGCCATTTGTTCCAATAATATACAAGTAATGGGTATTTAAGTTGATAACACCTATCGGCCAAAATTGAAGGTGGATAATACCTGAACTGGATAATTTCCCCGTTGATAATTCATGTGTTATTACCACTAACATGGATGAGTTTGTCCTTGTCGACACAATTATGTTTGTATGCTGAATGTTTAACACATCAAATGAGTCCATTGAACTTTCACAATCAATTTGAGATACTATTGTAGTTGTTCGAAGGTCAATCACAAATATGGTTGACCTATTTTGAAGACAATATAAATAGGATCCCTTTGTGATCAAACAATTGTTTATATTGGGAGATATAGCTTTTCCAGATAATTTTATTATATTTGTTAACGTTGGTGGACTTGTAGGTGTCGTTAGACTTATATGATAAATGAAGATAGTATCATTCAGGGAAACAACAATTCCCTTTGACCATCCTGTAATAGTCAATTTGTGGGATTCGATTTTCCCGTTGATTGATTCATTTAAACTATCAACTATCCCTATTGCAATTGACTTTCTGACTGTCTCTCCATATACTGAGTTGTGATTTAATATTTCAGGCTTGTAGTGGAGGTCATTATTGATGTTAAGGGGATTACGAATATCCCCACGAGCACTGCCTAGTTCTTCGTCTCCCTCTAATAGACTATACACATATGCATCATTTGAAATAAAAGCTTTTGATAAAGAAAGTCCTATTGAAGATATACTCATGTCATTCTACGAATGGTTCTTTGTTTTCTGATTTGAACTAGGATATTCAATTAAAAACGTTTAAGGAATGGGCAAGTAACACTGTTATCAATATCCGTTGTCACTGTTGAATATATGCCACACAATCCTATCAGTACAATATCATTTGCTGAACACGTTATTATAATGGCAGAATGGTTACAGATTACGATAATTTAGAATCCATCTGGGGTCTTGATGTGTGTGTTAAGTTTAAGGTCGATATCTTGTTTTATCTGATTAAAAATACATGTATATATCAGCCATACCAATTAATATCGTATGCTGAGCATGCAATGCATGGATCAAATGAGAGACACTGAGGAGAATCTACTATGTTTGATAGTCGATTCTTTGTCATTTCCTCGGTCAGTTTGTGAAAGAAAAATCTATGAATTAGAAACAGGTCAAGAACACACCTATTTCAAAGCGCAATACTATTTAGAGATATAATTTTGATTTGGCGATAAAATATTGAGATATATTATAATGAAAGGAAATTATCAGAAGTACAACCGCTGAACTCTGAAATTTTCAATAACCATTAGCCCAGGTTGAGTTGGGGTCTTTGAGTAGTATAACAAGTAATAAACGTTCTATGAATTGCAATTTGGGTCTCTATTAAAAAGTGGTTGTCTTATTCTTCTTACTTTTCTTGTGGCTTTGCTTCTTCTTGAGCGCATGATGTCTAGCTTTTCTCCATCCAGATGTACTGGCCAATGATGAAGTAGAGGTGGAAGCAGCAGCATTACCTTCGTCTATTTCCATTTGTGCTTCTTCTTGGGTAACGTCTTCGCCCTTTTCTTTCTTTTGTTTGATCAAATTCTCTTTCAGTTTCAAAGCTAATCTATTTTTTCTTTCTTCATTTGTTTTTAAATAGTCTGAATTTTTGCTAGTGACTTTGATAGCTTTGGATCTTAGCTTTGATTTGGATCTTGCGGAATGGGCCATTGTTATAGTTGTATGTGAATATGCTGCAGTAAAGGGGACTGGATCCAATTGAATTTTTATTTAACTATTATATGTAGCTATAGGGATCAGAGTTATAAATTTAATTATAAATCTAGTTACAAAAAAAAATTAAATCTTCAAAAAATTTTCCTGCAAGATAGTAAGTACGTCGCGTGAATTACATCCAAAGTCGATCGGTACCTGACAAAATTTATATATATTATATATAATATAATTGATAAGCGCATCTTTACACAAGTAAAATTATAAGAGTCACGTGTCGTTGCTTGGGGTTTACTTAACCCTTAATTTACACTGCCCTATTTGGTATGTGGTGTGTATAACATTACGTAATTACTGACATAGTTTAAAAGTGACTGTGAAAAACTTTTCTCTTCCACTCCACAGCTCTCTCTCCTGTCTCTCTCTCTCTGTCTCTTAACTAAGCAGAGATAATCTCAGACTGCGAAGACTAAATCCTTATTACTGAGAGAACAGGAGCAAGAGGAGGATTGCAAT
This sequence comes from Ogataea nitratoaversa, assembly GCA_030579435.1. Classification (NCBI taxonomy): domain Eukaryota; kingdom Fungi; phylum Ascomycota; class Pichiomycetes; order Pichiales; family Pichiaceae; genus Ogataea; species Ogataea nitratoaversa. The sequence continues at coordinate 208,149 of JAKTQZ010000007.1, forward strand.
CCTTACAGTCTGGAAAGGACCTTCACTTAAAATTTTTACTCTTTGAGATTTATATACACTAGACCTATTTGAATAACTTGTACATATTCATAATACTTGTTTCAGAATATACCATTTAGACATATCTAATTAACTAATTAATAATGTATGTGCTCATTAGACACCTTGTTTAATTCAATGAACAACACAGGTTTACAGACAAGAACAAAAAAAGATTGATATAGATAGATTACTTGATTGATGATAAAAGCCATCTAGGTTGACGATTTGAATATGCAGAATCAATATATATGTATACATTTGTGCCAACAAGTGATTATAATGATGCATCAAAGTATACTTTACAATTTTTGGATATCTGCTGGAAAGCAAACGTAGTAGAAGACAGCATTTATCAAATGGAAATTAGAAGAGAATTGGATCCATCTCCAACGGCCCAACAACGAATTCCAACATGCAAGACTCATATGAGACCACAATCTTAGGGATTTCCTAGCATATTGGCATCATTATCATAGTTGTAAACCCTTCCCCTACCAACAAGCATCGTGTATCATCATCTATCAATCGTTACAGAAAAGTTAACTTTTGTCGACTGAAAAAACTGTTACTATAGATTCAAAGTTATTCAACGATTTTTATCCAAAACACCATGAGCCAAACTCACTAATCAACTTGTTTAAATGAAGCTTCAATCACATCTTAATAGACTATGAAATCAATCAAACCAGAGACGCTTCAATTTTCAAATCAATCATCATCTATCTTCCATGTTCTATTTGATTCCTTGGTTATCTAATATACTAACATTCATTTGATTAAATTATCTTTCAAATTTAATATAGGGCTAACTTACGTACTCAAAAGAGACTTGCCGCTTCCGTCTTGGGTGTTGGTAAGAGAAAGGTTTGGTTAGACCCAAACGAAACCTCTGAAATTGCTCAAGCTAACTCAAGACAAGCAATCAGAAAGTTATTCAGAAATGGTACTGTTGTCAAGAAGCCAGTTACTGTCCACTCAAGATCTCATGCTAGAGCTTTAGCTGAATCAAGAAGAGGTGGTAGACACATGGGTTACGGTAAGAGAAAGGGTACTGCTGAAGCTAGAATGCCATCCCAAGTTCTATGGATGAGAAGATTAAGAGTTTTAAGAAGACTCTTAGCTAAATACAGAGCTGCTGGTAAGATTGACAGACATTTATACCACTCTTTATACAAGTCTGCTAAAGGTAACACTTTCAAGCACAAGAGAGCTTTAGTTGAACACATTATCCAAGCTAAGGCTGAAGCCGTTAGAGAAAAGGCATTGAAGGAAGAAGCTGAAGCTAGAAGATCAAGAAACAGAGCTGCTAGAGAAAGAAGAGCTATTAGAGTTGCTGAAAAGAAGGAAGCTTTCTTAAACCAAGAATAAATTTAGTCAAACAATTGATTTAGATTTTACACTTGACACTTTTCAAAGAAAAAATTAGCATTTACATCATATATTCTAATGTATATATATGATGTATCTGTTCTACTCTTCAATCTTTATAACTAACTTTTGTCTTTTAATTTAATATATATCAAGTCAATATATGTATGTTTCAATACCAAGGGTTTTTCACTTTCAACTATACTTAAAAATCTATTGTTCATTTCATATTTTGAAAAATTTGTAGAACTCGAGGTATCAAAAATTAACAGGTCTGAGAATCATTCCCAGTAAAAAATTCGAACAACTAGTTTACTGCAATTTTATCATGTACATATACAATAAAGCAAAGACTGAATTGGAATAATTGAATCTCTAGCTTGACTACTCAATTAAATATGCTTTCAATATTCGCTCTTTATCTTTTGTACAACTTCAAGTGAGCATGTAAGTGTTTCTCCCTTTTTATGGCCAATGTGTTTTTAGTAACACTGGAGTTCTAATCGTTGTTTGAAGACAATGTGGGGGGGAAGGCGAGGTGAATGTTTGCTAAAAGTATTAAACACATTGAAAGTGGTAACATAACATAGTTGAGGCTAGGATAATGGAAAATGGTATCAATCACTATTCCGAACAAAATGTACAGAATGCGGAAAGTGGCGAAGAAACATACTTAAAGGCTACATTCATAAAAAGTAATAATTCACGAATTCAATGGATTATTGAAAGTCAAATGTAAATATATAAGTGAAATGCATATATAGTTGATACGTAGCTGAACATATCTGGTGATGGTGGAGATCCAGAAGTAGAAAAAAAAAAGAGAAACCAAAGGGAAGAAATAAGGTCTCGTTCAAATTTAAATCCGAATACCAATCAATATTGAAAAGGAACACTACGATGATAGCTCATAATGACAACGTTGAAGAAAGTGATTGTTTTTCAAAAGAAAATGATAAAGACACCCTAATTCAACGGCTATTTTGTGGAAAGTGTACTCTCTTATGTATCAAATTATTACATTCGATATCAAGTAATCCATCCATGTTCAGCATCATCAACAGCGTGATCGATTCGGTTCTGGTGATCCTCATTAGTTAAAAATGGATCATTATCATTGAATGAAGATATTGAAACTAGCATATCTTCATGATCAAATTGTTTATCCTTACTATCATTAGATTCATTTATCATTTCATTTGTTGTTGAGAATGAAATCATATCATCTTGTTGTTGTTGTCCATGCTGTTGATTGTTTTGATATTGATGCGTGTCACAATTTAAGATCATTGATGGGAAAGCGGACTTCAAAGGGGAAGGCAACTCAAGTGATGTTGATGATGGAAGATTTTGTATAGTAGATGGAGTATCATAAATAGACATTTGTGGTTGTTGGAAGTTTTTACTATTGGTATGCAAATGATGCTGGAAAATACGTTCCTGCTCGGGGTGATTTTGAGATCTATGATACATTGGTGTTGTTACAGTCGTTATTGGAGTGGAGAAGATGTCAGGTTGAATGATTTGATAATTCCCACTTGTCCTTGTGTCTGGCAACATGTTAATGTGTGTAGTTGTTGATGTGTTGAGATTCAAAGTAGGATGATACAGTAGTTGTTGTTCGGCTCTTGTTGTTGGGAATGTGATAAATTGTTCTTCTTGTTGTTGTTTCGGGTCGAAATCTGGTTGCTTTTGTGACATTGGTGTTGGAAAGTAAGTAGAAAGATGTTGTTGTTGTTGTTGTTGTTGTTGTTGTTGTTGTTGTTGTTGTTGTTGTTGTTGTTGTTGTTGTTGTTCAGGTTTGTAATCTACCGTTAAGCTCGATTTCGGTTTTGATGTTAGTCCATTCGGTAAATGAATTCTCCTCATTGTTGTAAATGATTCGTTCAAGCCGGGACTATTGTTAACTCTTAAGAATTCCCATAATACAATGGAACGAATGTTTTTCTTTTCTATATTATCTAACGTGAAATTCACATTGGACGATGTATTGTCATTAAATTCATTATTATCCATAGTGAAAATTACTTGCTTCATAGTTATCCCTTTTATAGCTTTGTTCAATACTTCAGATTCATTTTTAGATGAATTTGGATTGTTAATCATTTTGTAAATCCCGCTAAAAAAATCACACCAGTATTTTGTTCCTAATCTTAATTCAATAGATATTTCTTTTTTAAATGTATCAGTAGAGTCCTTTTTAATGAATTTGGCGTCCAACTTTTCAAAAGTAGTCAACACAAGTCTACCAAAAGAATATACTAGTGTCAAACAACAGAATTTCTCTTCCAACATTGGAATATTAGTCAGATGAATTGAAGAAGTAGCATTATAAGTACCTGAAGTTAAATCATTATTGACTGAAGGAGTTGTTAATTTTATCATACCGTGTAATATTGGAACAGGTGGGATGGATATCGTATCTGGATTTTCATCTTCATTTTTAGATTTTGAAACCCGCCAACTTTTTTTGATTGAATCGACTAAATCAAATAACATTGGAAATCTATGTTGTAAATTAGCATTTGTTCTTATTCTTAATGGAGATTTCATAAAATCGTCAGCTAATTGTGTAAAACAATGAGAATCTTGTGGTTTATCAAAATTAATGTAATTCATTGAGAATTTATGTAAACTAATATCAATTTTTTGTAAATCATCCAAATTGAGAGGTGATAAAGCTAATGGAATACTACGTTTTTTAGATTTTTGAATTGGTGTGAATGGTAGATTTGATTTATTCTCTAATACTTCTGCTTCTGTTGATGAATCAGCAGTTTTTTTACCAACAGTACCAAGAGATTTAGCCATTGAAATCCTACCAAAGACTTCATCAAATTTCCTTTGGGTCTCCTCATCTTTTGATGGGCCATTAACAATAAGGCCAATTAAATGTATATCTTTTTTCATATTCTTGATCACTTGAATATGAGAAGAAACTTGTTTTCTTGTTCTAAATTTTCCTGTAACTGTCATGATATAATCCGAGATCAATTCATTTCTACCACAGAATCTACCACTTATTTTGATTTTGGATAATCCATGTTTTGGAATAATTTCTAATGCATCCTTGAAAGCAGTTTCAACATCCTCGGACCACTTTTGATCATCGTCGTCATCGTTAATTGGTTCAGTGATTTTGGATTGAGCATCCGAATTTTTAGTTATTTCTTTATCATCGTTCATACTATTCTTATTTGATATATTCGTATCATAATTAATATGTGGGTCTAAGTTCTCCTTGTTTGTTGCATCATCATGATCATCATCATCATCGCCCAACTTTACTTTTTTACTTCCAAGTGTAGAGCCGTGTTGACCTCTTCTTTTATTGAAAGTTGGAGAGTTAGATAGTCCATTATTATCATCATCATCAAGTTCAAGGTTGTCATCATCATTTTCAGATTCATTTAATGAAGTTGTACCATTTTCTCTCGTCTTGGAAGATGATTTTTGTTGTTTGTCTTTTGAAGAAGTATTTTTAAACTTGACTGATTTATGCATACGGAATACTTGTTTGCCAGTATTGTCTAAGCTTATATCAACAATCAAAGGTGGTTTGTTAGAGACGCATTGTGTGCTAGGAGGGGTCAACATCGTTGATGACTTTTTATTCAAGGGAGTCTTGATCATTTTGGACATTGTGTATATGCTACTTCAAGTGAGTATTGAAATGGGGTATAGTATTAACAAGAAATGGAAAGTATTTAATAAGTAAGCAGCGCTGATTTCGATTGAATGAAGGTAAGTGAAAAGTTGATAAATAAATAAATAAAATTGGTATATATCCAAACAAACAAACTTGAGTATGGTTTTGTGTATTGTAAGTTCCCAGATGTCAAACAAACAAATGGAACTAACCTATCTTAACAACCGATGTAGCAATCAAAAAAATAAGATGATCAACAATAACTTAAGAAGGACTCTTTAACTAAATGATCTGCCAGACGGTAAACAACACTGGTTAGTAGCTGGTTAGTTACTGTACCTTAATTTACCAAACAGACTGACTAGAAATTCAAATTGTAATGAAAGTTAGAACGTTTGTTACAATGCTTCTTTCCACTTGTCTATCATACATAAGACCTAAGCTGCAAGATTATAATAACTAAACAGTGAAGATCAGCTCTCAATTTCATCATCAATCTAATTGTAGAAACGCTTTTGAAAAGTAAACAAACGCGCCCTTGTCTGTTTTCTTTTTGTGTACACTACACACCCAAATAGATTTTTTTTTTAGCACCTGTGAAAACCGTTTCCTGCCTCCCCCGTGACCCGTCGCGCGTTACATTCATTGCGTTGCGCGGTGTTAATTCCACATAAAAACAAATTTCGTACGGAAATTTAAATTTGCTTCCACGCGCCCCCCGTCCCCCGTGGTGTCTTGTCTTCCTCCTGTGCACTGGTGACTGGAACCGTTTATTTGAGTAAGTAAGTTGTACCAAGATTTTCGTGTTGTGTTGTGTTGTGTTGTGTTATTATTTAAAGTTTTATTTATTGTGCCTGCGCCGAGTTTAATATGTGAATTGAATTCGATCCATTCAAATTCTAGACTTTGCAACTTTATTCAAACTTTAGTTTAAAGGAATATTAGTATATATATGGTCTAGACTCTATACTCTTGACTAGTTAGATTGATCTCTGAGAGTTTCCAAATAAGGAAATTTGATATATAATATATATTATATAATATATATTATATATAACTACAAGCTAAGTATGAATACAGTTTTATAGTACTTAGTACTGAGTAGTAAGTTGGCCCTGGAAAGTCAACTCAAAAGTAAGATTTCCTGGCTTAAGATGCCTATTCTATTTATAAGATACCTAGTCTTAGACTCTTGAGTTTGAGAATCAAGATTTTTCGATATTTGGTAATCTGTAAAAGTTTCTGTATACTCTTTTAAAGATTACAATTAGTTTAAACTTCAAAAAACAAAAAAAAATATTTGATAATTTTGCGTGTGTTGATACAACCGAGCTCTTGTTGTATATCCATCAAACTTCAAGACACTTTAATTTATTTTCCTGTTATTTGAGTGGTTTTTTTCCTGAATACTCAGCTTAGTAAAGGCTTTATAATAAGGGTTTAACTAATTTCAAAGTTACTATTGATTTACTATTCTCCAATTATTAAATCATCTTGATATATTTTACGTACATTAACTTGGCAAATCATTATAGATTAATAAATGTTTTTTTATTCGAATGAGAACCCAGCACCATTTACAATAAATATATAAATAAATGAATAAATAAATATAATGACAGTAATTTTATGACATACTCAATCTACAAAAGGGGAATAAGTAACGTCTTATTCAAGATCTTCATCATCATCAGATGAATCCAAATACTTTGCATAATCATCAGCAGAAGCAAAAGTAGGCAATTTCTGCTTCTTTGGATTCTTCCCCTTCTCATTATCTTTCTCATTCTCAGCACCTCTCTTCTTTCCAATACTCTTGCCCTTAACTTCAACCTCTTCTTCGTCACTTTCATCAGCATACACTTCTTCATCATCATCATCAGATCCCCCAATCTGTTCTTCGATCTCTTCACTATCATATTCGTCATCTTCTTCGGCTGCCAGTAAATCGTTGATGTCTTCATCGTCCGAAGAGTCTTCGCCTGGATTAACAGGGGTGGCAAGATCATTTTCACTGATTTCATTGTCTTCAATATCCGAATCGTCACCAATAACATCGTCGATGGTTTGCAATCTGACTAGTCCATCATCTTCATTATCTTCGTCGTCATCATCGTCATCATCTTCACCTAATCCAGCAGCATCAATAACAACACCCGCACCTTCGTCATCCTCATCATCATCCTCGTCATCGGAGAAGTCTTCCATATCGAAGTCAGAAACGTCCTCATCTAATTCGTCCTCATCTCCTTCGACTTCCGGATTAGACTTCACTAAAGCGTTCCAAACGGCTTCATCATCCAGATCTTCATTATCATCAAAGTCATCACTTTTAGCACGTTCGTTTGTTTCTTTATCCATTTTTGAAGCGAGCAATTTTTCTTGCTTTGTTGAAAAATATTGATAAAAGAACTGATCTTCCGCTTTAACTTGTCCTATCTTCTTGTTTATCCAATCTTCGGTATTAGCAGGAATAATAGAAGCAGATGATGATCCATCATAACCTGTTGTAGATTTGACCAATAAAGAACCTGTCTGTGTACCACCTAAAGGTTGCATGATGGATGAACCACGAGTTGTTATCTTCTTTTTAGCATTCTTGTAAACGAATCTATCTAAGAAATGAGACAATGTAAATAAACCCAAATCTGGTTTCGTTATTGGAATTTCGGACTTCTTTGACGGTCCTTCTAATAATGCGTTAGCATACAATGCAACAGTTGGATGATAATGAGATAAGAATGAATTGATTTCCCAAAGTGATGATTTATCAGCGTTTGTGAATTTAGGATCTCTCTTTTTGGAATCATAAACAACAGGCTCTGGTTTAATTTCTTTTCCTTCATTTTCACTTTCATTTCCGGAATCTTTTTCGTTTAATATATCATCCATTGGTGTATTGTAAAATAAGTTTCTTAATTCAGGTGTCGTCTTTTCTAATTCAATTAATAAATATATCATACCGGACACAGTACCAATATTGATCCAAGACAAACAAATTTGACAAATTCTTTTAACAAATGACAAAACTCTAGCTTTATCATCATCTTCTTTTAATGATTTGAATAACAAATTTAAATAGATACCTTGCTTAGAAGATGATAGTAATCTCTCATCAAGTAACGATTCATACAAGGTTCTATAATATCTATCCTTACTTCCTGTAGTGATGGTCTGGTGCTCTTTTGGTGCTGAGATAATGTTATGAATCAATAATAGCGCTTGCATGGACGTATTGAAATTAGTTGAATGTGTGATTTTGTATAATGTGTTTAGATGACTTTCGAAAACATCTGAAGGTAAATTAGAGAATGGGAAAGCACGATTCAAACCAGTTAAAATAGCTGCAAATAATTTGGAATTTTTCTCTTCTTGAAGTTCTTCTTCACTCTTATCTTCTTTAACTGATTGTCCACCTTTTTTACCCTTTTTGAAATTTCTTTTTCTTCTACCCTCTTTTTGATAATCTGATTGCTTAATAGTGGAAACGTTGTGACTATCTGTTTGAACTAACATTTTTTCAAACAATGTGAAATAGGCATCAACCAATTTATTAGCCAATTTTTCTTCTTTTCTAGTGATGATAGTTTGATTTAATGCAAGACATGAATAATAAATGGCATGTTGATCATTATTTTTTCTGAACAAAATATCAACCACAGCATCAACAACAATCTGCTTCATGGCTGGATGTTGTTGTTCCAATTGTAAAATGTTATATGAAGTTTTAGAAGAAACTTTATTATCAATATCACCTAACTTGTTAACACCCAACCTCAATAAATTTGCTTCTTGTTCAGGTTTAGCTTTCAATAAATCAAATAAGTATTGAACTATCTTAGTTCTAACGTGTGTGATTGAATCATGAGATAATCTCTCCAATATACCAATGAACTTGAAATATAGTTTCTTTAAGTAATCCTCAAAGTAAAATAGAGCCAATTGTAATTCTGATGAATTTTTACTCAACGGTTGCTTATTGAAATATCTTAACTTTCTATCTGGTGGTAAGACACCATTAACGAATAAATCAACCAATGCGTCAAGACATTGCAAAGCAGCCGTTCTAGATTTCTTTTCACACATACCAAACATATTATCCAAAGCTTTTATGTTATGCAAAGGAGCTTCTTGAATCAATAAAGTCAATGCTGAAATTTTATCATTTAACGTACCACTTGCTAAAATTTGAGACAAGAATCTTTTCTGAGAAGAAGATTTATTGAATTCTTCAAAATATGTGTTATTTTCTTGTTCAACTATATGCTTAGCATCTTGGAAAAGTTGTTCAATATCTTGAGCTGATAATTTACTTGGAGTTAAAGATTCCTTTCCTAGTGGGATAGCATACCAATCATTTCTAGCTGGAACTATAAGTTTATCAGTGATAACATTTTGTAGATTGGTGATTTTGTCCTTCTTTGATTCTTGTTTTGGTGGTTCTGAAATTTCGGTATTAACAGGAGCCACGTCAGTTATTTGTTCTTGTTCTTCAACCAGTTCGGATTCGTCTTCCATCTCTTCCACCAGTTCGGATTCTTCTTCCACTTCTTCGACCAGTTCGGACTCTTCTTCCACTTCTTCACTTCCAGCAAGTTCAGGGACATCCTCCTCTTCTGCAACTTCAACTACCTCTTCGTCATCAACAACGACATTATCAACATCAGAACCACCTAGCCCGATATTCTTAATAAATGCGCTCAAATCACTAGCCAGCAACGGATCGACTTTCCCACCATCAACATCATCAAATTCCTGTTCACTCAGCTCATCGTCATCGTCCGCAACGCCTTCTAATAAAGCTAGATCCTCTTCAGTAGCATCTAATTCCAATGCTTCACGACGAAGAATGTCAGCGGATGATTCTTTCTTGTTGACTTCATTTGTTGTCAAAGAAACAGTTTCGCTTGAGTTATTTTTCTCTTTCACATTAGATCTTGAATCGTTATCTTTTCTTGTACGGTTTGAATTGAAGTCACTTCTGTCGCTTGATCTTTTATCTTCTTGGCCTCTATGATTTGGTTTTGTGTCATTGGCGCCTCTTCTGTCATATGATCTTGTGTCATTGCCAACTCTTCTATCTTCTTGACCTTTGAAATTTGACCTTGTGTCATTTCCACCTCTTCTTTCATATGGTTTGGATTCATTACCTCCTTTATTAAAATCTCTTCTGTCGGGTCTAGATTCATTTCCACCTCGTCTTTCATATTGTTTTGATTCATTACCTCCTTTATTGAAATCTCTTCTGTCATTAGATCTTGAATCATTTCCCCCACCTCTTCTATCACCAGAGTTGAAATTTTTTCTATCGCGAGACCTTCTATCACCAGAACTGAAGTCTCTCTTGTTGTTGTTGTTATTATTACCTCCGTTCTGTCTACTCAATTCCTTGATCTTTCTATCATTGTCACTCTGTTGATTTCTTCTAGCCTTTTCGAGAGCTTGTTTCTTATTCACTTCCTTTTGTGACGCTAAAGAGCTAGCAACTTTGTCCTTCAAAGAGGACAAGTTCAACTTGGACACATCCATTTGTAAGCAAGTCTAGTTAAGTGTAACTAAGGTGTTGAATAGATTTGCAAGCTTTAAAAAAAAAGTTGTATACTTTATAATTACTTCTGATAGATATCATGATCCCTATAGATTTAAATTTTACAAAAAAATCAAAAAAGATTTATAAAAAAAAATAAAAAAATTTTTGCAGATGAAAAAAAAAAAAAATAGAACGTTGCAGAATGGTAGGTAAGCAATTACATAATAGTATTTTGATAGGTCGATCGACCCACACTTAAATTAAAATACATAATCGACGCATACATACATAGCTCGGTTACTAATGGGTATAATTAATTAAACAGATAACCGCCGACATCCGAAACCTTCACCCTTTATCTTTTAAAACCACACTTCTTGCAACTTTTCTGGATAATTAATTTTTTAATCAGACGCTGATATATTTGATTTTGTTAACAAATAATTTTACAGAATATTTATATGAAGATTTTTGAACGATTGATATTTAACCGTTTTGTACCAGTTTAATAGGTCTAATGTTGTTGATTCAAGTAGTCTCGGTTCAATGTCATGTCATGTTTTCTGTTTTATTTTCATTCAACATATATATATATACAGCCATAAGTATATAAACATCTTCACTTCCCTTCTCTCCCCTTTTGCTTCCTTGTTCATTTCCTCATAAACTACTTTTTTTTTGTTTTTGTTTTGTCCATATTAGACATCATTCTACAAAAACAAAACACAGTGATATCAAGTATACAAAAATATCATGGCTCCACCAGTTGCCCTTTCAGATATGTCCCCAGTGACATCTACATCATCAACAAACACTAATTTAATCCCGCTTGGTGAATACTTGTTCAAAAGAGTTCAAAGTTTAGGTATCAATTCGATTTTTGGCGTTCCAGGTGACTTCAACTTGAATTTACTTGAACATCTTTATTCAACCGACTTAAAATGGTTTGGTAATTGTAATGAATTAAATGCTGCATATTCTGCAGATGGTTACTCACGTATAATGTGTAAAGATCAAAAATTTGGTGTTGTCATTACTACATTTGGTGTTGGTGAATTAAGTGCAATCAATGGTATCAGTGGATCTTTTGCTGAATATGTTCCTGTTTTACATATTGTTGGTACCACATCGACTAAAGTTAAACAATTAGGTGTCAATACTCATCACTTAATTCCAAATTTGAATTCAAATAGTAAATCAAGTGACCATTATATTTATGAAAAATTAGCTGAATCTGTTTCATGTAAGGTGGAAAGTTTAACCAATTTAATAGATGCTACTGATAAAATAGATTCCTTAATTCAAACAATCCTAGAAACTAAAAGACCAGGCTATTTATATTTACCATGTGATTTGGTTGATCAATTAGTTGATGATTCAAACTTATATTTAATTTCTCCATCCAAATTAACATCTCCAAAACAAGAATCAATTCCAACTGAAAATGAAGTTTTCAATATTGTGAAGCTTATCTTGAATAAAATTGAATCAAGTGTTCATCCATGTATCCTTGGTGATATACTGACAGATAGGTTTGGTCAAACAGACAATTTAAGAAACATAATTAATTTAACTGACATCCCAAATTTAAGCACATTTATGGGGAAATCAATACTTGATGAATCTAATAAGTCTTATGTTGGAGATTATAATGGTAATGAATCTTCAACTGAGGTTCAAAATTTTGTTAGATCTTGTGATTTGATTTTACATGTTGGTAATTATTATAACGAGATTAATTCTGGTCATAATACAATTTATCAAGACATTGATGAAAATGTATTGATTCTATTGAATAATGATTATATCAAAATTGGTTCGAAAATATTCGAAAATATCAATTTTATCCATATCTTACCTGAATTGATCAAACAATTGCAAAACTCACCTATAATCAATACTCATTATCAAAATCCACAACTAACATCAATAATTGAATCAATCCCATCTAATACACCAATTTCTCAAACAGATGTTTTGAAAACATTACAAGATTTTATTCAACCGAATGACACACTTGTTGTTGACACAGGCTCACTAATGTTTGGATTACCAGATTTAAGATTCCCTAAAAATGCAAAGCTTATAGGGCAACATTTTTATTTATCCATTGGTATGGGATTACCTTGTTCATTTGGTGTTTCTGTTGCATTAGCTGAAAAGAATAATAGAGGTAGATTGATTGTAATTGAAGGTGACGGTGCTGCACAGATGACTATTCAAGAATTATCTAATTTTAATAGACCTACAACGGAGGTGGTTGCTCCTTTGGTTTTGTTGTTAAACAATTCAGGATATACCGTTGAGAGATTGATTAAAGGTGCTGAAAGATCGTATAATGATGTTAGACCAGATTGGGAATGGTCTGGATCATTGTTGAAATCTTTCGGATTTGAAGGTGATGATAATGATTTCTCCTGTAAGATTGAGAAATTGCAAGATCTATCAACTGGACTATTTAGAAAAGATGAAGATAAGATTAAAATGTGTGAGATAATTTTAGATAAGATGGATGTTCCATGGAGATTTAAATTTATGTGTGGATTAAGTTAACATGTCATTATTTAATCATGTATAATGACTTTGTATAATGATTATTTATTTCAATATAAATTTGTTTTGACTGAGCGAAGTGATAGAACAAATAAATAAAGGAATGGTAAATTGTAAACCTAACGGTGGAGAAGGGGAAGGGGAAGGGGAAGGAAAAAGATGACAACACCTAAAAAGCAAAGCGCATATGCCTTCAAAAGCAGAAGAAAAGCAAGGGCGAAAGGGTAATGAATCGTTTCAAAGCACTAACATGTCAACATAGTAGCTATCATCATCATAGGAAAAAAAAACATACAATTGATATTCGACCATTGTAATGCAATCATCAATGCAATCACATATGATAATCAATAAAATCATTAATATTTAATTTGACAAAATCATTCAATTCATTAACTAAATGTAATTTGAAGAAGTTATTGTTTAATACTTGACTCAAAAATTTCTTAAACTCTATGATTAACTCATCCATTTGCTCTTTATCTGATCTAAAATTGTCTTTATCTTGTGAATCATTTGTGGTTGATTTCCTGTCTTGTGAAACATTTGTTTTCTTAGGGCTCAGTTTACTGACAAGAAAAGAACTATAATAAACAGAAGAAATGATCAACAATTTTTCAAACAATTTGAAACTATTCGCCTCTAATGAATTATCATATTGTAAGCCTGATTGAACATTATCTTTCCAATACATAAAACACAACAAATTCTCAAAACCCGTCATTTTTGATCCTCTTGATGACCTATTTGATAATTTCAATAGTTGATTCATCACTCTATATAATTGTAATAATTTAAATTTATTCAAGTTCCAATCATTAGATGTATTATCTATCAATGAATCGATTATTGATGTTAAGTATGCGAAATTCAAGTGCAGGCAAATATCATTGAACTCATAATATAGTACAGGTGAAGTGGAGTTCAATGAATTAGAAGGGTATAGTGGTTTCAATTCGTTGTATGAATCATATAATTTGTATAACTGTATGTTTCTGGTAATTTGCGAACAGTTGTATGTTTGTTGTCTATGATCTTCTAGAATTGTAGAACTCGGTTGATATGGATATCCTACAACTAGTGACTGGATGATTCTTTGATTTTTGATGTAATTTTTCAGTTCGTTTTCCTTTGTTGTACTTGAATATTCGTCTTCTTCTAATTTGAGAGATACAAATCGTTTATAATTGACTAATTTGTCATTATTGAATTGATCATAAAAAGATGGAAATAGAACATTTCGTAATTCAAAGATGTAATTTGTAATCGTGATATAGATAGTTAAATCATCATGATTGTTAGCTATCAGTCGCTGTAAATCATTGTTTAACTTATGATCGATTTGAGGAACGTCATTTGAATCGGGTGAGCGAATCAATGCCGCAGAGACTTTGAAAGAATGCTTGAAATTGAAACCAATTTGGAAAAAATTCGAGTCTCTTTTGGAATTTAGTATTGAATTTGTCTTCTGTGAATCTATTTTGGGGAACAACTTTGTATCCCATTGATTTAATTTGGAATCATCAATTTGAGTCTCATCATCATTATGTTCATCATTACCATGGTCATTATTGGTGTGATTGGTATCACTGTCTATATTAATATGTGATGCACTTGATTGTGATAGAGACGATGAAGCTCTTTTGAAAAATATTTGCCTGAGTTTAGATTCCGCATTACTTATTATACTTGAGCGTCTATCTTCATCATCTGTTATTATTATCGAATGAAGATCATCAGCTGTTGCTGTTGCTGTTGCTAAAGTATTTTGATTTATTATCAATTGATTTGTATCTAAATTTAGATATAAATCCCAGTTCAATTTTTCTTTAAATAATAAGTTTGATGTTCCAACTATATAGTAATCCAAGTCTTGTATTAATGATAGATTACCTAAATCCAATATAGGATAACAGGGGTATTCTTCATCAATGAGTAATACTAAAACTTTGATAATATCGACTAATTCAGTATAACATTCATCATAACTGTAAAGTATTATTTTCTTATTCAGTAACATTGAATTTATTATCAATTGTAATGGTTGTATCTTCAAATATGGTATCAAGGCACAGATTTTCATGTCTGATAAATCTGACTTGATTAAAGATAGTAAATTCAATCTTTTTATCGTGTTACGAAATGTAGAACCTTTTAACAAATCTAAACCGAATTGAAACTTTTTGGAACTTATTAATGAAGAAATAGGTAACTGAATCGGAAATGGAATTTTCCCAATATTGATGAAACTTTTCAATAAATCATTTGACCTAGTGAAAGTTTTAGGTAAATCAATATTCAAATTCGGATCTTGTAATCTTGTCAAAAGAAATCTTGATTGATCATTGAAATCAAATTGATCCGTAATATGATATAATTCAGATTGATTTAAGTTATCATAGACTTGTTGTAGTGTATCATCATCGGTCAAATTGAAAGAGTTATGTAATATGAAGGTTAATAAAGGTTTAAAAGTGTCAAATATGGGTAATTGAGTTATGATAGATATTGATTTTGCAGTACCATTTCTATAACTATCGTCATTTTTGAAATAAGAAATGGTATATAAATAACAAGGCTGATAAGTAGCAGAAACTTCATCAAAGCTGAGTAATTGGGATGTAGGATCAATGAATAAAGGTATGATTGTATAATGTTCCCTGTTCAAATATTTATGTAAATTTAAGGGCATTATCAAATCAATCAAAAAATCCACTTGATTTGAAATCAAAGGTAGATTGGATGGCGATTGTTTCTTGATGGTCAGCCCTTTCACCTTATCAAATTCAGAGAGTAGGATGTAATCAACAACTGATTGAGTTGATCCATTTCGAGTTCGGTCTTGAAGATGGCCATGACCTAGGGCGTGGCTAGATCCAGGAGTTTTAGTCTTACTCCGACTTGCCATTGGGTGATCTGAAATGCTATCGGTTATTGTCAAACAATATATGAAACTGATACAAAAGATTTAAAGACTGATTTAAAGACTGATGAAGAAAGGGAGATTAACAATAGTTAAGTACTTTGAAGATCCCTTTCTTTGTCTTGTTATTCTCATTCCAAAATGTCAACTTGTGAAATTCGGAGATGGCGTGTACAACCCATTGTTAACCCGTAGGTGACATCAGCACTGACCTAATATGTTTTATTTCCTTTTTAAGCTTAATTAAACAGCCCCAAATTTCCCATTTCCCAGTTCTGAAAACCTTACCACCTTCCCACACGAAACAAGTTGGTGCAAAACTCAACAGCACAGAAGTTGAGAATTTGAGAATTTTCGAGGATTCGCCACCTCCCCTGTAAAAAAAACTTATTTATCTTGCCTATTTAATATTTATCTTATGTAGTGTTGATTAGCTTAATTATCTTTTCTATCCTAATTCTCCTCAAGTATACTGTACATTTAATTACGATACAAATACTCACTTCAAATCAAATCAAACTAAATCAAATCAAAATCAATCAATCAATTAACTAGTTAATAAATCAATAATGTCTGCTTTAGAACAATCATTAGACGCAATTATCGCCTCCTCAAAACCAAAGAGACCTTCTCAACCTAAAAAAGCTTCAAAGTCAAGAGTTGGTAAATCTGTTTCAAAACCTTCTGCTGTTTCCAACAGAAGATCAAATAAGCCAATTCCAAGAGATCCAAGAAGACTAGCTCCACGCTCAGGTGCATCTTCAACCCCTTCTGCCCCTGCTAGTTCTGGGTCTGCTTTGGATTATGCTACTAAAGTGATCGTTCATGGGTTACCAAAAGATATCAGAAACGACAATATTAAGGTATGTTTTTAAACAATAATATAAGTAGTAGTGTGGATATTCATTTTATGTTTTTTTGAGTTTAAGGGTCCAATTAATTTTCGGTTACTCTTTATAGACTCACAAATTTGAATCCTGCTATCAAATTGAATATATGAAAGAAATAGTTAAAGAAAAACTATACTGGGACTTTTAAACGAGTCTTTTTTTTTGCTGAATGTTGGTATTTTTGTACTTTTTTTCCGTTACTGTTTATGATTTGAATTCTCGTTCACTGGATATGGTTACGTTTGACAACATGGGCCTGTGTTGTTTTCTTGTTGCCTCATTATAATATACGTGGGTATATCATATTGCTGTTTTCTCAAAGGTTTAAAAAATATATCAAAGCTATACTCTTTGTTCGTCGGCTGCTTAGTATTAAGGAGAGAGAAACAGCTGTTCATCCACTGAACTTGAATTGATCAGACGGTAGTGAAGGAACAAATTTTGTAGCTTCCCGCTCAAAGATTATTTGTGTCTTCGCTAATAAGGGTAAGCACAGGAGTGTTTTTGAAACACTTTAAACATATCTTTATCTCGTGTACGATATGAAGTTGTTTCATAGTGAATACAATATGTGTGGTGTTGGGTTTATATCATCCTTTCTTGCTTGAACTTTGAACAAAGGTTTACAACTTCGAATGGATTTCAAGTATATTGCCGGTGGAAAGAGAGAGAGAGAGAGAGAGACGGACAACGAACGAGTATGAAAATGTTTCATGTCCCTTTATCAGCATTCAATGCAATGGCTGTGTGTTTACGGTTTGCGGTTTGTTTTTGAGCTCGCCTACAAGTGCAGTTTATTCTTGGTTGTACGTCAAGTCCTCTCTTTCGACAATACTGATCTCTGTCTTGTTTAATGCAGAGATTCGTTACATATGTTCCGATTATCGCGTTATCTGTCTGTCTTTTATCTAGCGTTTGGATTGTGCCAAAAACAGTTACTCAAAAGAATTGAATAATTGTGCTAGTTGATTAATTAATTGATTGATTTTGATTTAGTTTGATTTGATCCCTGGAACCTTCATTGGTCACGGGTTTCATTTTAGTGTTCAGCCATTAACGTTGAGCATTATTTCTTTTTATGACTCTGACAGACATTCGCAAATAACGATAATTAGCATAGACAGGAAGATATAAGTTTTTGTTCCCCTTCAAGCACCCACACTGAGTTTCACAACACTATAATCTTTGAAGCAATGACGAGAATTTAAAAGAAAAAGGTCAAAACCATTCAGTGAAAAATATAACGTTTCTTTCATTTACAATGTTTTATATCCGATTGGTCAAAAAAAATAATACTAACTAATATCAATAATAAATAATACAGGAATTTTTTCAATCTCAAGTTGGTGGGTTTAAATCCGCCACAGTTGCATATAATGAGAAAGGTTTATCAACGGGTGTTGCTACAGTCATTTTTTCTAAACCTTCGTCTGCGCAACTAGCGGTTCAAAAATATAACAATGCCCCAATTGATAATGGTAGAGCTAAACTAAGACTAGAACTTATTGTTGAC
The DNA here is from genome assembly GCA_030579435.1 of Ogataea nitratoaversa. Lineage (NCBI taxonomy): Eukaryota > Fungi > Ascomycota > Pichiomycetes > Pichiales > Pichiaceae > Ogataea > Ogataea nitratoaversa. The sequence goes on from JAKTQZ010000007.1 coordinate 226,617, forward strand.
CCAACTAAGAAGCCATTAGCTGCCAGAATCCTACCAAATGTTGCATCAACAATTGCAGCCAACTCTCAAAAGAAGCAGGGTACAACTGGTGCTAAACAAATTAGACAAAAAATTCAACAAAAACAACAACCACAACAAAAGCAAAAACCACAAGCTGTTAAAAATAAGAAGAAACAAGCCCCAAGACCAAAGAAGAAGACATTAGCTGAATTAGATCAAGAAATGACTGACTATTTCACCACCAATGAATCTTGAATTGTTTAAATTTTCGATAATTTGTAATTGATCTATATTATCATTCCTTGTGTTTTTCTTGTCTAGTATAAGCTAGTGTTTTTTTTTTTCCAATCCATCTCGAATAATCAAAATGCAAAATGTTGGATTTGTATTGTCGTCATATACTAACTTGACTGACTGTGTGTACTTAACTTTTCACTTTTTCCATGAATTTTATTATTACCATATGTGCCTATTTTTCTGTTTTTAATATGTATTATTTTAATTTTTCTTACTAATGCCTTTACATTTATCATCAATTGTATTATCGATCGTATTAAAGTAAACATCAAAACTATAAACTATAAACATGTATATGAGTTACAAAACAAAAAAACACCAAACTTTTTCTTTTCATTTAAAAACCAATCAATAGATATTGAGTGTCAAAAACACACAACAAGCATGCTAAGCATTTCTCTATAATATGCATACATATATAATACATATATATATATATATACAAGCACCTCCTAAACTCCTAACACTCATGGCTATTCAGGACCACCACCATGAGATATAACTAAACTTATCACCACGCTTTCTACTCATATAAGAACTACCTGCCCCTTCATACTCGCTTTTTCTCTTATACTGACTCATACCACTATCATCGACCTGAGGCAGCGGGAACCCAGGCCTAACACTTTTGATGGCATTCGGATCTGTTGATGGTGCTGGTGTTATACGTAGGGCTTGTGTGGAATCATAGGATGAAGTTTCTTTAATGAATTGCTTCTTTCTGCGGATCGTAACTTTAGATTTCACATAGTATGCAGTTCCTATAGTTAGTACAGATAGAAAAAGAGTTTGTTTCCAAAACTGTCTTATTGATGGTAATGCAGACATTGTTCAGGCACTGTGCGGATTGGATCGGGTTAGTCAAACAAGCTGTATGGGTGTTGGAATTATAAACCAATCATCACAGTGATAATAAGTAAGCAAGATGGTTCGTTTAAATTGTAGCTTAAATATTGAGAAAATTAGTAAAGATACTCTCATACACTGTGTAAGGATGTGAAGGTATATATTTAAAGTAATAAATTTAAATTTTATTTTCTTCCCCCAACATTGATATCGGGTATAATTGTGAATATATATTATGAAGGGTATACAATGTTACGGCCTGTTCTTGATATAACATAATAATAAAATCATATTTCATTTATGATTACGCTATAAGGTTACCTAAATATATATATATATATATACAATTTAAATGATGGTTTGCCTTATCCCCTATAACCTTTAAGCTAGACAATTTGTAAAGTATGGTCTAACAATCCACAATTCAATCTGCAAATCAATAACACTTCCTATAATAGTAATTACCCGATGCGGAAGTTCATTCCCTTAAAAGACGATAGGCTACAAACTTCAATTCCAAACCAAAATTAACACCACAAAGATCTATCTTCACCCTCTTTGTTTAGCTATTTCCTATTTCTGACTTGTCAGTTGATCATTGATGGTTGCTTTCAATTATAATACATTGAGTTTGACAGGTTAATCATCATTTATTCTTTTGAAAAATCGTAACAGATTCACTTGTTTCAACATTATATTTCTTTCCTTCATATCTGCTGCTATCTTCTCAAAATTAACAAAGTATCGTTTAGTTGATATATATCAAAGTCAAGTAATATCGTACATTATACATCAATATGGCCTCAAAGGATGATATTGATTCCCTTGCTCATGGTTTGGCAGGAGGTTTAAGTGGGTTATTATCAATGACTTTAACTTACCCATTAGTCACACTATCAACTAAAGCTCAAGCCTCTAAAAAGAAGAAAAGAGCCACTTCTTTGAATAAGAATTCAAAGCCTTCAATAGAAGCAATAAAGAATCTTTATAATGGTTTAGAGAGCGCTTTAGTTGGTATTACAGCAACTAATTTTGCCTATTATTATTTCTACGAGTTGACTGGTTCAAAATTACGTGGATTAAATAAGAGTAAAATTAATGTTAACGCTAATGGTGGTACTCCACAATTAAAAAAAGGTTTGACTGCTTCTCAAAGTATACTAGCTGGTTTAGTAGCAGGTGTTATTTCAAGAGTTGTTACCAATCCTATTTGGATAGCTAATACTCGTTTAACAGTTTTGAAAAAATCTTCCAAATCAAGTACAAAAACTTCTCCCAATACAGCACAAGTTATTTATTCAATTGCTAAAAATGAAGGATGGAAAACTTTATTTCAAGGTTTAGTTCCTGCTTTATTTTTAGTTTTAAATCCAATTATTCAGTACACTTTCTTTGAACAATTGAAAACTTTAATAGTTACAAAAAGGAATAGAAAACTGACAGCTTTCGATGCTTTAATATTAGGTGCTCTAGGTAAATTAATTGCAACTATTGTTACATATCCTTATATTACATTAAGATCAAGAATGCATTTACAAAATATTAGAGATTCAAACACTCATTCAAGAACATCCTCAACTGCTGAAACAAATGAAGAAGATCCATCTGCACCACCTTCCCCATCTCAGTCACCAAATTTAGGGGATTCGGTTAGATCATTGCCTGATGAGGAGTTTGAAGCTTCAGGTCAATTACCACCATTAACAAAAACAACTGAACCAAAAGGTATGTTTGCATTGATTGTTGAAATTTTCAAAAATGAAGGATTTTTAAATTTTTATAATGGTTTAAGTTTGAAATTATTACAAAGTATCTTGAGTGCTGCTTTCTTATTTTATTTCAAAGAAGAATTGGTTTTGAAAACTGATACTTTGATTAAAAGATCAAAAAGAATTGGTTCCAAGTTACAACCAACTACTGATCAAGTTCCTCAAATTTTATAATTGGATTTGGACATATTTGAAAATAAAAATAAAAAAAACAAGAGATTTATTGAGTTTATTTTTTTGAAAACAGTTTGTCTTTGTTTTTTTTTTTTGTGTGTGTGTGTGGTCACTTTAAATCGTAGGTTTGTGTGTTTTTCTTATTTATTTATTCGAAATAGTTAGTAAACTATGTATATAAACACCCCCCATATATTCGTTTTCTTTCCATTCAAAACGCCTCTGTTAAATCCCAAATAAACTTCTTGATTCTTTCTAATCATTCACTTAAAACTATAAACGATTATAGTCATTCATTTATACTAATATCCATCTTTTCAAATTTTCATATGAATAAAACATAATAGCAGAAGCAGGAATGGTTTTCAACAAAGTAACACCAATACCTGAATAAAAACCTTTGATTCCATTAGTTATCCATATATTTTTCGTCACTTGCATAACTCCAGAGAATTTATTATTGTCACTAGCCTGTAATGTATTTTTAACTGTATCAGCAGGAAACATTGACGCGTTGTATCCTATTCCTGCCATTGCACCAGCTATCAGTAACTCATGTGCCTCGTGTTGATAATGAATATTTTGTTTGTCACCAGGGAGAATCTTACGGGCACGAAACAATTCAAGTGTATATTCATAAGCGCCAAACCATGCTGCTGAACCACCAGCTTCTCTAATCAGTGTTGTTGATTGACCTTTCCAAAACCCTTTAAGACCTTCTTGATGATAAATTGATTTAATTAATTGTTTCAATGTCACTTGTGATTCTCCAGTTGTTGGATTTTTCAAGTTAGAAACTTGCATCTTACATTTAACTAACTCAATTGGAGTCAATGCAAAACTAGTTACCACCCCTGATATAGCACCGCATGATAATCTCTCTAACATTGATAATTCTGTTTCTCCATGACTACCATTCTGTTTCCTTCCTGTGAGATGTAACAAACTATATTGTGCCAATTTATAAGAGAAAAACAAACAACTGATCTCGATACTTGCTCCCACCATAGGAGACATCAATCCTTTATAAAAACCTCTATATAATCCTTCATTTTGATATGTCTTATGAATACAATCTAAAGTTGATGAGAACAATGGTGTTGGTAACGATTGAGAATATTGTAAACGAACTTTAATTGTGTCAAAGGGAAACTCGACAAATTTTCCAATAGCTCCTGATATTGAACCTACTATAAGTTCTCTTGATGAATCTCTTAATAGATCTGTTGAATCTATTGTAGGTATATCTTCTGTAATACTACTATTAGACATTTTGCGGCTCTGGTTATTCTTGTCCTACTATATATATTCTTTTACCCTAGGGGGTTAGAAGTCATTGTAATTCTCAAGCAATAAAAGTTGATTGATGATATCATTAATTAATTAATTAATTCATTTAGCCACTGACTGATCCCTGAAAAAAAAAAAAAAAAAAAAAAAAAAAAAAAAAAAAAAGGTCAGATAATAATGCCAAATAAAATATTGCATGCACCAAAAATTTAAGCGACTAGAAAACTTTTTCAGATCCCAAAGGTCGAATTGCCTAATTTGGAATTTCAATATCTAACTAAAGCCGATCGACGCTCTATCAATACACTGCCTCAACATACACTGCCTCTTTAATTTTTTTTATTTTGTGTCACGTGATCACTAATCAGGGCTCCTTGCCCTCTTATGCTGACATCATTACTTACCTCATTTCCCCTTTCTATCACACAAAAACTTTTTAATTCTCAACGTAATTAAAAATTATATTTCCGGCGAAGGTAAGTGAGAAAAGGTTTACTCTCTCATTACAGGTGTTTGTTAGTTATACCCACTAAAATTTTTCACCTCTCTTTTTTCCTCCATTATTTTTGAATCTATAAACTTCGACTTCGTTTACGAAACCTTTACCTTTATTTTTTTTTCTATATATAAAAAGTCTTTTCAATTTAATTAAAGGATAGTCTGCTAATTTATACCGGCTTAAACGTGATTATTCTAACAACAACTTCAATCTTATCGATCTATCAACAAAAATGAAGTATTTAGCTGCTTACTTATTATTACAACAAGGTGGTAATTCATCTCCATCTGTTTCTGATATCTCCACTTTATTAGAATCAGTTGGTGTTGAAGTTGAACAAACCAAATTGGACTTATTATTAGCTTCATTAGAAGGCAAATCAACCGAAGAATTAATTGCTGAAGGTGCCACTAAATTAGCTTCTGTTCCATCTGGAGGTGCTGCTTCTTCTGGTGCTGCTGCCTCTTCTGGTGCTGCTGCTTCAGGTGAAGCTGAAGCTGAAGAAGAAGCTGAAGAAGAAAAGGAAGTGTCTGATGATGACATGGGTTTCGGTTTATTCGATTAGATTAATAGATTTTTTCAATAAAATACAAAAATACAAAAAATCAAAAATCAAAAACCATGAGAAGGATTACTTTGAAATTGAGACAAGCAACATTGTTTTGATTAATCAATAGAAGTCAAAGAAAAAAAAATTTGAAAGTATTGTGGAGTTTCATGAATAATATTCAATTCTTATATTATAAATCATTACAGTTTTTTTATTTTCATCGATACTTGTGTCTTCTTTTTTTTTGTTCTGAAATTTTGTTTTTATTTTCAAAACAACTTGATTCTCTTTTTTAAGTGTGTTTCTTATCTTTGAAACAAATTAATGAATCAAAATTAATAGGGATTTATCTTCAATAGCGACATGACAGTTAAAAACACAAATTGTCATATCAAAATAATTATAAAAGTTTAAAGTTTAAAAGTAGAATAAAAAAAAAAACTCTTATAATTCATTAGCGCTCTTGAGTAATTTATCTTTCAATAATTTAACATTCTCATTCTTATCATCATTTAATTTTTCTAATACCATAGCTAATAAGATTCGACTTGTTGATATCTGATCAACTAACTGATCATTCGAATTTAAAAGTAAATTTTTTTGTATTCCATCTCCATCACCATCAATAGTTCCTATGAAATTACTTAACTTATTTTTCAAATTATTATAATGTTTCAATTTTTCAATTGTTTTTAAATATTTTTCTTGATTGATTTTCAATTGATTCATTGAAGAATCATATTTTTCAATTAATTCTAGATTAGTAGTATTGATTTCATTAGATGACGGTAATTCTTCAATCAAATCAAGTATTTCAGTTTTTTTAATGTCAACTAAACCATTCAAATTGATATTATTCAACTGGTCATCATCATCATTATCATAATAATTCTTGCTTGAACTGGTAGTATATGCACCATCCAAATCTACAGTTTTTTCAGATCCATAACTTAAGATCAATTGATTCAATTCAAGTAAATTTTTCTTTCTTAATAAATTCAAATTTCGTTCATTATTAACCACCTGTTGAGTTATTTGTAAAATAGCTTGTTTTTGGAAAAACCGTTTCAATCTTCTTCTTAGTATATCATTCACTTCATTAAGCAATTTCGTTATTTGTATATCACTCAATTCATTTCTACGTTGGAATTTTTCAATATTTTTTGTTTTCTTTAATGGTTTTTGAATTTGTTGGATTTGAATTTCTATAAAATGTTGTAATTCTTCAAATGATATTGTAGTTATCGTTGATGATGGTTCAATTATATCTTTGATAACTAACGATGTCATCTTGAGTCATAGTGGTATTTTTTTTTTTTTTGTCTTTTGTTTTAAAGTCAAATCATTGATATATTCTTTAATATTATTATTCTATTTATTTATCTAGTAGTACATCATTATAATTTTACGCGATTTCCTTTTGTTTACTTTTGAAGTATGTTGTGATTATGTAATCAATATAAAAATATATAAAATTACAACAGTTTTTGTTGTTGTGTTAAAATTTCAAGGGTCAAGATGGAAGATGGAAGATGGAAAGAAAGAAAGAAAATAACAACGAAACATTTTGATTAAAATTTGTGATGTTTTAAATCTGATTGTAAAGGAATCATTCAAGGATAAGGGATTCAACAACTTTATTTGAAAAAAAAAAACGTAATTAATCTATATGTGCAAAAAATATTATATTTTGCAATCTTTTTGATTTGTTTTTTTGATTATTTTAATTCCATGTTTGATAATTAGATAAATGAATTTTAAAAATATACATATACAGACAAATACACACACACACACACACATAATCATTTAAAAGGTGCCTTTAATGGATCAACAACACTACCATGTTTAACGATAATTTTAGGCATTACTAATTTTTGATGAATATCTCTACTAGTCCATTCTTGTCCAATTGGAACCCTTAATGATCTTTCATATTGTTCCATTGTTTCAAATGGATATGGAACATTAGTTGTTTGATATTTGATATTTTTCTTATTAGTTCTTTCATTCAAAATAACATTTTTTTTCAATTTATCTTTTCTATTATTTTTTGAAACTACTCCTTGAACAGTTTTAATAATTTTTCTTTTATTATTATTATTATTTTTTTTAATAGAATCACCTGCCCATGATCCCCATCCTGGTAATGTTAAATCGATTTGTTGATCATCTTCAAGTATAGCAATTTGTTCTTTTTCTTTAACAAATTCTTCAAGAATTACATCATCACCTGCAAATGCTTGTTTAATAAGGTTTTTTTGTGTAAACATATTAATATCATCTTTAGAAGTGGCTTCTCCTTCGAATTCATCATCATTATCGAGTTGATTGGTTGAATATGGATCAACAATTTTTGCTTTTTTATGTTGTTGTTGTTGTTGTTTTGGTTTTTCATTTATTAATAATGTATCATTCAAATCAATTTGAACGTTATTATTATTATTATTATTATTATTGGAATCAACTTTATCATTTAATTGATGTTTCTTTTCATTTTTCAATTGATTTTTATTTATTTTAAAAGCTGATTTATCCATTTTAGAAGAATTTTCATCAATGATTTTAAATTTTCTAGATTTATTATTATTATTGTTGTTGTTGTTGTTATCTTGATCTTGTTCATTATCTTGTAACCATGGATTAATTTCATCATCTTTTTGATCAATAGATTGTTTTTTCTTTGATAGTTTTGAAATCAAACCTTTAGATTCATCAATTTCGATTTCTTTTAATATTTCATTATTAATCGATTTCATTTCATTTGATAAAATCGAATTAGCTGGTGTATAAACTCTTCTACCTGAATTCAAATTAATATTAGTAATTGGTGATTCATCATCATCAAAAGAAATATCATTGTTTCTTAATTCATCAATATCTTTTAAATTTTGTAATCTTTCTCTTTTTTCTGCATTTTTCATGAAATCCATTTCCATTAAACCTTTACCAACTTTTCTATTTTCATTTTCATTTTCATATTCATTATTATTATTATTATTTTCTATATCTGATAATCCTCTATCATCATTATCATCTTCATCACCTTTTGATAATTGTTTTAAACGTAATTTTTCACCTTGTCTTAACATTTCTTCCATCTCTTCTCTATTTTCTTTATCTTTCATTAAACCATTTTTTAACATTGATTTAGCCCATTGAGAAGTATTTTTATGTTTTAAATTCATTCTTTCAAGTGCTCTATTATAATCTGATTTTTTTTCATCATCATCATCTTCTTCATCTTCAAAATCCGAATTTTGTTGTAATAATTCTTTATTTTTCAATTTTTCTTTTCTTAATTTTTGACGATAAGTTTTACTTTTAATTTTTTTCAATCTTTTAGAATCTTTTTGACCACGATACATTAATTCACGCATTAATCTTAATTCATTTGTACGTTTAATTAATTCAGATTTTGAAATTTTAGAAGTTTCAATTTGTTCAAATAAATCAGTACTTTTAGAATCTTCTAAATCAACTTCTTTTAATATGGAATTCAATTTTGAATCTAATTCTGATATATTTGAAGTAATTGGTTTGAAAGAAGAAGGTTTATTAATTAATCCTGAACCTTGTGAAGAATTATTAAATTTTAAAACTTCAGCTTTTCTATTTGATTGAACAATTTCAGTCCATTTTTCTAATTCTTTTTTTTGGATATCATAAGCAGCTTGACGTTCTAATTTTTTTTGAATACTTTGAGGTAAAGGAACTGATAATGCTTTGCTTGTTGTTGTTGTTGTTTTTGATTTATCTAATAAGATGATATTTTCATCATCATCATCTGATAAAGATTCACCCATCATATCAGCAATTGATAATTTTTTACCACTTGTTGGTAAACCAAATTGATTTTCATCTGATTTATCATTAATTAAATTCTTTTTAATTTTTGAATCTTTTTTTGATTTAGATTTAAGTGATGATATAACAGTATTTAAGTTATTATCATCATCATCATCAATTAATAATTCATCAAATGGATCTTCTTCATTGATATTATCATCTGATTCAATTTCACTATCACTTTCACTATCACTTTCACTTTCACTTTCACTTTCACTTTCACTTTCACTTTCACTTTCACTTTCACTATCATTATCTGATTCATTGAAAATTAAATCATTATTTGATGCATTTATACCTTGTTGTTGAGTTTTTTTAATATCATCATCATCCATTGACCAAATTTCAGATAATGGTTTTAATTGTGATTCATCAATACTATTATATCCTTCTTCATCATCATCATCTGAATTATTATTATTCTTTTTATTTTTTTTATTATTGCTTTTTTTATTATCTCTTATAGTTTGAGAGAATTTTGAATTTAATATATCATATTCATCATCTGAACCTAAAGCATCATCTGAATTCAATTCTTCATCATCAAATTGATCATCATCATCATCATCATCATTATTATTGCTGCTTTTTTTTCTCAAATCACCTAAATGTTTTCTTGCATCTAATACTGCATTATTTTTATAACTTGTTTTAGATTGATGATGATTATTATTATTATAATAATCATCATCTGAATCTGATTCGTTATTATTAGATCTATTTTGATAACGTTGTTGCTTTTCAGCTATTTGGAAAGCATCTAATACTCTTCTTTGAGATTTGGCTTTTGAAGTTTTATTTTTTGAAGTTTTATTCTTTTTATTAAAAGACATGGTGAAGGGGGTAGGATAAGAATAAAAATCAATTGATGATTTAAACAGATGGATAGATAAATAGATAGATAGATAATATATATTCAATTAATAGCCCCTTTTAATTTTAGTTTAATATAATTTTAAAAAAAAAATTTTTTTTTTATTTTTTGTTTATCAAAAAGGGAATATTATGTAATGGATTATATAATGGGGTGTATTACATAACACATTACATAATATAATACATTATTACATAATATATTACACAAGACACGGATATCCTTCCATTGCCGTCTATATCCACACCACACCACACCACAGACACGTGACTTATACTAATTAATAATTTTTGTGTTTTTTTTAACTCCACAAAAAGTTTTTGAATTTTATTTGTTTTAATTTAATTTGTTTTAAATTTATTTGTTTTAATTTAATTTGCCACTGTGGATTTTAATTGTTAATTGTTATTATTTAAAAGGAAGTAAGCCACCGTGTCTTTAATTGGCTATTGTTATTTAAATAGTTTATTCAATATTGTTGATTATATCTTTTATATTATTATAAATACTCATACTATTTCCTTGATTGATTGATTAATTGATTGATTGATTGATTATATTATATTATATAACTTGTTGATTCATTCATTAGTATTGTTTTCCCCCTTTTCCCACTTACCACACAATGACTAATCTTTCAACTCGTTTGATTCATGCTGATGATGAAGTTTTTTCAAGAACTCAAGATGTTGCACCTCCAATTAATGTTACAACAACTTTTAGATATTCAAATGATCCAAATGAATTAATTATTGCTAAAGATCGTCCAATTTCTAAAATTTCAACAGGTTTACCAGTTTATTCAAGATTATCTCATCCAAATTCTTCTAAAAATGAAGCTTTATTAAAAGAATTATTAAATGGTGAAGTTGTTGTTTATAATTCTGGTTTATCTGCATTTTTTGCTGCTTTAACTTATTATAATCCTAAAATTTTAGCAATCGGTGGTGGTTATCATGGTTGTCGTGAAATTGCAAATATTTTTCAAAGATTAAATGGTTTAAAAATTATTAATTTTGATGAAATTGATCAATTAAATAAAGGTGATGTATTACATATTGAAACTCCTGAAAATCCTTTTGGTACAAGTCATGATTTAAATGAATTAGTTAAAAAAGCTCATTCAAAAGGTGCATTTGTAATTGTTGATTCAACTTTTGCTCCACCACCTTTACAAAATCCTTTTGATTATAATGTTGATTTAATTTTACATTCTGCAACAAAATATTTTGGTGGTCATTCAGATCTATTAGCTGGTGTTTTAGTTACAAAAGATATTAATGTTAAAGATTCTTTGATTAAAGATAGAATTTTTTTAGGTACTAATATTGCTAATTTAGAAAGTTATCTTTTATTAAGATCTTTAAGAACTTATGAAATTAGAATATTAAAACAATCTAAAAATGCTGAAATAATTGTTAAATATTTAAATGATAATTTAAATTCTTCAAAATTTAAAAATGTTTTAACAAAAATTCATCATTCTTCTTTACAAACTGAACCATTCATTAAAATTCAACATAAAAATGGTCATTCACCTGTTTTTGCAATTGATGTTAAAAATGAATTAATTGCTAAATCTTTACCTTCAAAATTAAATTATTTTCATCATGCTACAAGTTTAGGTGGTGTGGAAAGTTTAATTGAATGGAGAGCAATGAGTGATCCTTCTGTTAGAACTACTTTATTAAGAGTTTCAATTGGTATTGAGGATGTTCAAGATTTAATTGATGATTTGGAACAAGCTTTAATTAGTTTTAATTAATTAGATATATATATTATAAATATAGAAAAGGTAATTAATTATCAAATAATGTAAACGTACGTATGCACCGCCACTTTTATTAATTTATTAAAAATTACCATTTTTTATATAAAAGACAAAACAAAAACAAGCAAATAACAACAACAACATTACTTTATAATATATATTATATATCAAATATATAATAATTCAATATATTCATTTATTGATAATAGATCATTTTCTTATCTTTGCTACTGTGTTTTTTTTTTGTTTTGTTTTGGTCCCTTTCTCAAATTAAAATCATTCAATAAACGCGTGTTTGTTTGTTGTTAATTGTTGAAGATCAAATCATCACACAGCAATATGCCACCATCAAAAAAGAAACATTCAAAATTAGATTCATCATCATCATCATCATCTAATACCACCACTAAATTGAAAGATAATGATTCATCAATTGATTTAATATCAGATCTACAACCAGATGCAACATCAACTACCAATTCTACTCCCAAAAGATCAAGTCGTACTTCTGCAAGATTAGCTGTTGATAAATTGAAACTTTCATTAGCTACAAAGTCTTATAACTTTGATGATGATGAAGATGATGAACCGGAATTCATTGATGATGATGATGATGATGAAGAAGAAATAGGTGATAAAGAAATTGAACCAATTATTCAAGAACAATCACAATTACAATTACAATCACCAATTAAAAAAAAGAGAAAATATACAAAATCAGAAATTCAAAAACCAAAAGAATCAAAATTAAATAATAAATCAATTAAAAATTCTAATATTGATTTATCCTCTTCATCAACTTATTTACAAACAAAATATCTTAAAAAACTTGATCAATTTAACATTTCAAGATCTTTAGAAATAACACCTGAATTTGAGAAACAAATCAAATTAGAATATTTAAATCAATCAAATCCATTTTTACCCATAAAATCGTATGATAGAATTAGACAAGATGATCATAAATTTTTACATTTATTTGGTATAACAAATCAATCAATTAAAAAATATAAATTATTTAAAGATGCTTATATTAATTATCCATTACATTTTAATGATAAATTTATTGAAAGTTATAAATTTAATAAATTAGGTGAATTTCCAAATAATAAAATTAATAATATAATTGAAAAACAGATTAATCAAATTGAATTTAATGATAAATTATTTAAAAATAATAAAAAATCATCTTCATTTAAATTTTCATTCAATAATGAAAAACCTATTGAATTATCAAATAATTATAATAATGGTTTACCATTTCCTAAGAATAATTCGTATAGAAAAGGTTGTGTTATTAATTGTGGTGGATTACCATTAATTACAACATGGTTTGATAAACAATTTATTGATAATGAGAATTATTTATTTGTTTCAGTTATAAATCATCCTGAATCTTCAATGAATGATAATATTTCAATGGCTTCAAGATCTTCAAATGATTCAGGTTTATTGATTTATAAAGTCAATCATATGAAACAAACAATTAAATTACATAAATCCATCTTGATTCCATTCGGTACAATTATTGTAATGAAATGGTTATATACAAATAATTTGAATGAAAGTTTATTAGCTTGTGTTTGTAAAGATGGATCAGTTAGAATTTTAAAAATTAATAAACAATTTTTCCAATCAGATTCAATTTTTACAAAATTAATTGAAAGTTCAATTACTATAAAATTAAATGATTTTGATATCTTATCATGTGATTGGACATCTCCAACAACTTTATTATTAGGTTTGAATAATGGTTATTTATCCGAAGTTGATATATTAAATCCAACTAAACCTTTTTATATCCATCCTTTAGAAATACCAGATATAGTTAACATCTCAACAACTTATACAGATAAATTATATGATGATGATGATGATAACAACAATAACAATAACGTTGAACAATATTCAAGAATTGTATCAATTTCATCAACAAATTGTTCTAATTATTTATTAGATTTGAATAATTTAGAGATATTAATTGATTCATCTAAAACTAGATTCCCAACAACAAATATTCAATATTCTTCACTATTGGAAGGTTTTGTTTATTCAGATACTTCAAGAAGTGTAAAATTCCATACTAAAAGAGTTAGAGATTCTACGTTTAATATCACATTTCCTGAAGAAGACGCATCATGTTCATTAACGGTATCTAATTATACTCCTTTTGCATTATTTGCTTTCCCCAATGGTCGTATTAGATTATACAACGTTATTAGAAAAACTTTAAGTCCTGCAAAAACCCCCGGTCCAATTCATGTCTCTGTTGGTTTATTTAAACTTGATTCAAATGAATCAATGAATCAATATAGACTTGATCTAAATTATGATTTTATTGCTATTGATAAACAATTACCTTCTGGTTCAAATAAATCAAATGAACTCGTTTATTTGAATCGAAAAGGAAAACAAACTGGTGACTTCACAGGTGATCCATTAATGTTTTCTAATGAAAATGGTCAAGTTATAACTTCTTGTAATTTCAAAAATTCAAATAAAGATTCTGGATTATTTAGTTGTTCTTATGCTAATGGATTAATTGTTGTTGAAAAATTGATGAGTACTTCAATTGAATAACGAAATTTCATGATATTTTTTTTTTTTTTTTTGTTTTTCGCAATTATTGTCTATTATGTAGATTAATGTATTATTATGATCAAACCCTTTCCTTATCTATGCCTATGCCCCCCCTTCTTCTTCAATAAATAGGAAATTCAGAATCTATTTTATCAGACCAAGCAGCTAAACCACCTTTAACATCAAAAACTTCTTTCAATAAGAACTCCCTTTTCAAGAATTCAACAGATAATTGAGAATCATTACCTAGTCGACAAATCACAAACAATGGTTTATCCTTTCGATACCCAGGAATTATTTGATTGACTGATCTTTCATCATCTTCATCACTGTTCATTTTTGTTAATTCCGTATACGGCAAATTTATTGTATTCGGTAACTTGACAAGATCAAATTGTTCTCTTGGTCTTACATCCAGTATTGGATTCGTATCTTTTTCTTTTTGTTCATTTATAAATTTGGCAAATTGTTCAACATTGATCCTTTCTGATGAATTCAAAACTGAATAATCTATCTTCCCACACCAAACAGCATAATCCAAATTTCCTGAAACGATATTTTCTTTTGTAATGACACGATTTTCTAATGATGATGAACATACATTACAAGTTGCTGATTTCCCTCTCATTTTAAATGTTCGTATGGATTGACCTATTTCCGCATATCCGTTATACAAACTTAAAAATGGTTTAAATGATTTCAACTCATAATGGCCCGTCAACACCTTTAAAGTCTCAACAACCATCATCAATCCAACCATCCCTATACAAGGACCAAGGACACCACCATCAGAACATGATGATACACTATTTGGAGGGGATGGAGTTGGATAAAAACATCTATAACAAGGACCTTTGTTTTGGTAATTCAAAATACTTAACTGTCCTTCCATTTTTAAACCTGATCCGGAAATAACAGTCTTACCACTAAGTACAGAAACGTCATTAATTAAGTATCTTGTTGCTGGATTATCAGTACAATCTAAAATAAGATCATATTTGGGGATGATATCAAAAGCGTTTAAATTCGATATAGGTTCTTTGTAAGTGACAACGGAAACGTTTGGGTTTAATTTCAACATTGCTGATTTGGCAGAATCACATTTATAATCACCTATTGTATCTGATGAATGTATTATTTGACGATGTAAATTAGAAACAGAAACCGTATCATGATCAATTATTCCAATTTGTCCAATTCCAGAACCAGCTAAGTACAATAAAGCAGGTGATCCTAATCCACCAGCACCAATCACAAGTACTTTAGATTTCTTCAATTTCAATTGGGAAGATATTCCACCAAATTCCGGAATAATCATTTGTCTTCCATAACGTGAATATTCATCTAATGACAAAGGGAATTTTGTTGATGATGACGATGATGTGGATATAGATTGAAGTTGTGGGGCTGAATAGGAGTGGTTTTTCAACTGGGCCTTAAGTGATTCATTTTCCAACTTCAATCGTTCTAGTTGAATAAGTAGTTGCTCCTCCTTTGATACATCTGTCATAATTTCAGATCACCTTCTTCAGTAGACATCATAAGTTTCATCAATACACACCAGATCAATAATTGTTTCAATTTCAATGATCATCCACCATCACAACTTCACAACTTCACATTTTCAAAAAACGAAAATTATCAAAATTATTTTATTGCTGACGTAATACATAACATAGTAGGATGATGGGGGAAGAGATTTTACGTGTCACTTTACGTGAATGAAATCAAATTTAGTAATGACTATGGTTCACACTAGCAAGTGATCTTATATAATTACAGATATATATAACATATATGTGATGGATGGCGAAGATGGAAGAGATGTTTGATATCTTATCTAAACAACTTTTTGTTTGACAAAGAATCCTTTCAAATAAGTTAATTGCCAAACACAAACTCCAACCAAGACCAATAATTGGATCACTGTCCATTTAACAGCTCTGTAGTTGACAGATTCAGAAGCATCTCTGAATATAGCTTCTCTTTCTCTGAATAAAGATTGTTCTCTTCTAACTTCTTGTAATTTTCTGACAAGTTCATTAGTCTTTGAAGTCAAAAAGTTAATATCACCTGTTCTTTTGGAATCAACTAATGGTTTAGCATCACCAATAACTAAATCGAAGAAAACCCTATGTTTAGTTCTTTTGGACCAGTCAGTATGTCTTGGAGTGATACAGAATTTATGTTCACCAGAATCTAATGAAGTGAATGTAAATTGACCAATTGGTGAATTTTTCTGAGACACCACTCTATGATTATTATCAAAAGTTTCATCGATTGTGATTTCCACCTTTAAGTTTTGTGCTTCGACATATTCTTGATTGTTGTGGTCCAATTCATATGCCTCGTATTTCCCAACTGCAATGGTATCTTTTGGTAATTCTTCATAAAAACATTTAGTTTCATCAGTGTCAACATAAAAATGAAGACAGTTTGCTAATGAAGCAAACAAAAGTGCAACCAGGGCGTATAAATATTTCATTATGCGTGTGAGTATAATGATATATATATATATATATATATATGACTGACTGTACTATCCGAAACACCAAAGAAATTGGAATGAAAGGAACAAGTATACCGTAGTACAAAACCAGATCAACAAGAAAATACATCAACACCAAATGTCAAATGTCAAATTAATATGATGTGTTGCTGACACGCGCTAAATATGGCAGCAGAGGTGCGAGGGGTTTATATTTGTTACAGTAATTTTGTTTTTTTATTTAATATTAGGCGCTTATTTGATTCCTTATTTGATTCCTTATTTGATTCCTTATTTGATTCCTTATTTATAGTTGCTTATTTATATAATATGGTTTGTAATATATTATACAATAATGCCCCCCCCCTGTATCTAGTTGGTTTTCCCTTTATGCTTACGCTTGATTTTCTGAGCTAACTCTATAACAGGCTGTCTACCAGCATCAGCATTTTTACTCTCCTTAACCTTTCTTTTCTTACTATCCTTCTTCACTTCATCAGACTCGGATTTATGTTTCTTTTGCCCACTTTTTAACAAATTATCCATGACAGATGTCTTTTTGAATTCAGTGTTGGTAGGATCAATTGCAAACTTGTGATCTTGGAAAATCTCATTGAATCTATCATCACCTTCATCGATCTTGATGTCGGTATCGATTTGTAATTCGGCGGCTTTTCTTTTATCTTTCTTACTGATTTTCTTCTTATTCTTGAGTTTTTCGGCCTTGAGAACGTCTTTCATAGTGAAGTGTTGGTCTTCTTTATTAATTCCGTTTTCATCCATCATTAATAATTCCAATTCAGCCTTGGATTTATCATTCTTAATAGCTTCATCGTCACTGTTCTTTGTTGCTGAATACTTAGATCTTTGTTGCTTTTGTTTTGTTTTCTCTTGACGCTTTTGTTCTTCTTGAAGTTTCTTCAATTCTTTAATCTTATCTTTACGTTTCTTACGTCTTTCCTTTTCTTTCTTTTGGAATTGGTTTATTGTTGACTCATCTTCGTTTTCTTCCGCATTTTCTGCATCTTCTCTTTCTTGCTGTTGTTGTTTATTGTTACTTAAGCCAGGCGTGAATGTGATTTCCATATCAATATCACCTTGATCATCATCATCACGACTATCAAAAATATCTGAATCTCCAACTTTACTTGAACTTAGCGCCAAGTTCTTGTATTTGTTTTTCATGTTTTCTGTTTCTTCTTCACTTTCATCCGAATCGGAAGCTAAATATGCCTTGAAATCCATATCTTCAATCTCTTTTTGTGAAAATGCTTTGGAAGAAAGGGATAATCTTTCAGCAGGAGTTTCATCCCACGTCAATTTCACTTTGGAATGTTGTAATGCATCAGTGGTGAATTCAACAGGTTTGTAGCTGGTTGGAACTTTAGTTGCAGAGTCTCTTGGTTTATCTTCAAATTCCATGTCTTCAGGAACGTATCTCAAATCAAATTGATTAGCAGTAGATTCATATTCCGTTCCATCACATGATTCATAAATCTTTTGAGCAGTTGCTATAGAGTCACATTTCACTATGGCATAATAGTACCTTAATCTTTGTAATTGATACTTTCTTAAAGCTTTAGAATTATAATCGGCACCTTCATCTTCTTCATATAACTTCTTAGTCGCAGTGGCCATATCCATCTCATCTTCATCATCACTGGATTCAATCTCTTTTGTTTTCTTGTCGGACTGGAATAAGTCTCTTGGAGGACCTTCTATTTCTTCCTGTTGCATTCTTTGTTTACCGAATTCAGAAGGATATATTGAAACATTGAGTATCCTTCCAGTCGTTGGAGTAAAACTGGAGAATGTAGCTAGTAAGTCAGTTGATGTCACATGATCCCAATCCATATTGACACATGCAATTATTTTTGTTGGTTCTCCTTCTGGGGTTTCCTCTTCTTCAATTTCAAGTCCCGAATCTTCATCTTCCAAGACTTCTTCATCTGACGAGTCATCAGAATCCTCATCTGATGATGAAGTGTCATCAACTAATCCGATACCTCTTGCTTTATCTAGCTCACTGACAGCAGTTTCGCCTTGTTCTTCTTCATCATCACTAGACGATTCGTCATCATCCTCAGTTTCGCCAGCTTTGTCACTCTCTGCTTCATCTTCTTGCTGGTAATATTTATCAAAAACATCACCGTCATCATCGTTAGATTTATTATCCTTCAGCTTTCTACCATACTTGTCAACTTTCGAGGTGGATTTAGATATAACTAACTCATTCTTGGAAAATCTATCATCAATTTTGACACGAAGATCTTTTCTTTTCGGAGCTTTAAATCTAGGATCATTGTAAACTTTGGCAAATCTTGGATCTGATGTCACTGCTTCTACGTTCGTGGACGTGTTAGACTTGTTTTTATTAGCCTGACGACTCTTGCCGTCATTGCTGTTCTTGCTTCCTGCCATACTGATAATTTCTCTCTTAACTAGCGATTAGGAAAACAAGAGGTAATTTAGCGAGCAAGCAACAACAGGCAAATAAAAGTTTACAAATAAATCAAACCCCAATAAAATGCCAAACAAAAAAATCATTAAAAAACTGAAAAATTTTAAAAAATTTAATATTTTGGGGGGTGGTGAACACTCACAGCCTTTAAAAATGATAAAACCGAATGACGTAATCATTTAATATTTACTGTCCTATATTATTAATTAATCTGAGATTGGTGGAGAGAATAGAATAGTAAGAACAATAATTCGTTTTATAACAATCTCATCGACATATTTCTCATTTGATGGTTTTCAGTAGTTACTCGGTTATTTCTTATTGAATGAAAAAGGACAGCCACAGATTGAATTTCAAGGTCAGAAAAATAACATTAGTGCAACTTAGTTATGGGTCAATCACTTAGTCAGGAGCATAACTCCGAAGGTGACAAAATTTCGCCAACCTACGTCAACACAAAACTAACCCGTAGTGCCCTTGATCAATCATTTGTTAAGAGATGTACCAAATTATTCAAACCAATTGAGCTTTTCACCTTGAAGGAAAATTTAAGAATACAAGACTTGAAAGGAACTCGTCAAATAACAAAAAATCAACTGTTTCAACTGATTGGTTTACCTGAAGATACACCAGCTTCAAGTATCTTATTTGATTCTTTAAAATTCTTATCATATTTCCCTAATTTTAAAAGGTTGCAAAATACTGTAGAACACGAAAAGAGCACTATAAGCTTGGCAGGGTTAATTAAAGTGTTGACGATTCTGGATCAAGAAAAGTCAAGTTCGATTTTCCATGGTAATCAACGTTTCTTGCATATGTTATTATTTTTATCGTTCAGTTATCGATTTGATAATCATTTAAAGACAGTAAATGAGAAAGAAGAGAAAGAAAGTGCTGATTATACGAATGATGAACTAGTTGATGTTGTACTAGTAGATGATAATATTCAATGGTTACTAACACCTATGATTCAATCATTTGATGCTATCGAAATCACTCAATATCCTTTACCAGCATTGAAATTGCTACATTTGATAACATTCTTATTAATCAGTTCCCCAATCTCCTTGGATTCAAACAATAGTATACCATTAAATAAGCAATTTGATTTTGGTTCTGCAAATTGGAATAAGCATGAACATAAAAGTATTCATCTAGTAAAATCGTTCAATTTACAATTAACTTCAAATAACTTGAATCAATTCCAAATCAATTTCTCAACGTTTGACTCCACTATAGGAACATCACTCAGAAATGGAACAATGCCTAACTTGTTTAAACCTTTACATTTTTATTTAAACTCAATCTTATATGATTCCAAACTCTACAACAATCTCAATTTCGATGATAATGAACAATTTAAAGAATCTAGAGTTTTAAGCAAACCGTTATTATCACAAATATCAACAATACTACCTAATGACTTGGTTTTTACAAGACTCCACAAACTTTATGTAGCTTCTGAATTTGGATTTTCAATGAGACAAATGGAATCCAAAATTTTCAAATGGAATGCACCAACTATATTATTCATATCAGGAAGATCAATAGATATCACAAAACAGACAAAAAATAAAAAACTATCTGCCTTTCAATCTGAATTCCCTAAATTTCACAAAACTTCTAGGGATTCATTTGATTATCCATCAGCTGAAGATGATTCAAAGCAGCAAGTAACTTTTATGGTTTATGTGGATAAACCTTGGAAACTATCAAATGTTGAATGTTTTGGAACCGATGAAACTTTCATAGCACAATTGTCACCACGTCAAATCATTTATAATTCCAATAAATCATCGAGTTCACCGAATTATGCATATTTCAGTACTATTGGAGGAGGGTTTGGGTTTGGTTCGAAACCACCAATGATTAAACATCAGATTAAAGTTTACAAACCTGGTGAAGTGTCGTTAACTGTGGAACAAAACATGGAAATCGGTGTGTTTAGACACTTATCGGTTCCAGGCACTTACGAAACGGGTTCAATTTACAACAACTGGTCTGTGAATAAACCCATCACTACTACAGGTGACACCAATGTGCTTCAAAGTAAAAAATTACCCGAATATGAGTTATCTTTACAGATCTCCGATATCGAGGTTTGGGGATGTGGATCTCAGAAAGAGATTGATGAACAAAAAAAGTTATGGGATTGGGAACATCGTGAAGCCGAAGCTAGAAAGAAATTAAATTCCATGGATTGGAATGATGGTAAAGCTTTGCTGGAAATGGCAGGATTGTTAAGTGGTGCAAATAACTCAGGTGGTAGCGTTTGATACATAGCGCACGAATAGTGTTTAACTTTCTATCTATTTATTTAATTACAAGTACCATAAAAAATCTGATTGGTTAATGGGTCTTTTCAAAAAGGATATTTAATGAGTGTAAAATCTAATAATTACTTCTTTTTACCAGTTTTCTTTAATGCTTTTTTCTTAATGTGTTTTTTCATCTTAGTTTTTCTTTTCTCTTTCGCATCTTCTTTAGCTTGTTTCTTTCTGTCCTTTTTGATGTCTTTATCTTCGTGTCTCTTGTGCTTTAATACACCTTTATCCTTCTTTGGTCTGAATTCTTTGGTCACTGCATCATCATCATCGCTGTCGTCGTCGTCGTCAGAATCATAGTCAGAGGAGTTGGAGTTATCGGCATCGTCATCGTCATCGTCATCATCATCGTCATCATCATTTTCTTCTTCCTCGCCCTCACTGTTATCATCATTATTTCTCTGCTCTAATCTACTGATCTCTTCACCACCAACCAAATCACGTAACGTATCAATATGTCCATTTTTGAATTTTTCGAAATCCCTTTCTTCTAAATGATTCAAAGAGCTGACCAAGTGTAAAGATCTGAAAATTTCATCTTCTTGCTTTTGTTCTTCATCTTCATCTGTTTTCAACGGCAAGCGACTCAAATACTGTTCGCAAACCTCAAAATTTTCAGCATCTACGTCATCTTCAGACTGTTCTACTGCGTTCTCACTAGCACCCCGAAAAACTGATTGCCATGGCTCAATGATAAACTTAAAAATTAGTCTCTCTGGATAAACGTTTATTTTTTTCAACCTTGAGAAAAAATCATTGACGTTTTTGATATCCATTCTTAAAAAATCCATAGACATCCCATGATCTGGCTCCACAGATTGACTCACGTCAAATATATACAATTCATCTTTATGAACAATTGAATTATACTCACTTAAATCCGCATGGACCAACTTACATTTCTGAAACAACCATCTCATGTAAATAATCATCTTATTATAATACTTCACAACTTCGTCGACATTAGCAAACTCATAGTCCTTCAACTTTGGAGACGGCCATCCATCTCCTTTACTTAAAAATTCCATTACTAAGACGTGTGATTTTAAGTCAATTGGTTCAGGGGATGGAATTCCTGAAAGGTGAAGTCTTTTCAAATTTCTGAATTCTTTTTCTGCCCAGATTTTGACCATTTTACGTGGGTTAGACTGATTTCGTGTGTTCCTAAAACGAAATTCTCCATCAACATATCTCTCACGATCTTTAAAAACTAAAATGGATGTCTTATAAATCTTGACAGCAAATTCACGACCCGAGTCTTCGTTCACAGCATGATACACATTAGCTTCTTTACCTGTCGATATGCATCCGTTGATTTTTGTGATGGTTCCGTTTTTGAACAACTTTGACAAGAATCCTAATGTTCTTGGGTCCAGCACTTGCTCCACAGTAGCTCTTTCTGATTTATCTCTTGTTATTCTATGCTTGCTGAATGATAATTGATCAAAATTCATCTTCTCTGAGTATCTTTCAAGAACTTCTGTTTTTTCCTGTAGTATAAGCTTGTTCTGCCTTTGCTGTTCTTGTGTGTTTATGGAGGAGTATTGGTTGACATCATTATGGGATGGGTTCTTGGGCCCTAACCTAGACTTGACTAGTCGTTCATCATCATCCGTTGAATAATCGTCTGAATCTGAATAATAATTCCCATCATCCGACAAATGGGCGACCTGTAACTGCTGCTCTATTTCATTCGTCATGTTCTACGTAAATTATCTTTATTTCGGTCCGTATAATTTCCATCTCTTCGTAGTATCGTACGATATCTTCTAATATTCCTGTTTTAGAGGGACAAAGTTAAAAAAATGATAGTCAAAAAAATAAAAATTGAAATAAATTTTTAGTGAACCTGATTTTATTCTGACAGAGATCCAACTGTTAGAAGATCAGGAAACAGTTTGTTAAATTGTTTGTCTGTTTGTTAAAACAAAGAAAGTTGGTGCTTGGTTCTTACACATACATACAAATAAGATAAGTACCTAGTCAAGTTAGACTTATCATTTCACAAAGAAGATGGCAATCATTAATTCAGTTCCTAGAGTAAGTATTTACAAGGCGTTGGTGCCCCATTTCCGTTTGTGAGCATTGTATTCCATTACTAACTGACCGAAATCATCAATGATCCATATCTCGTCTCGGACAATAGAAATTCTTAGGGGTTTTACCACTTTATACCGGAGTTGAACTAATACTCATATATGGGATAATCAACAAGATGTGCGGTGTATATGGATTACTTTCATTAATCACCGGGCATCCAATTGATTTAATTCAATGGGCTTATTATTTATCTTCTACTATTCTGGTGATTATTTATATTAGTGGATTAAGCCGTGTCAAAACTCCAACAATAAATAAATTTTCACTGATTGCTTTAGTTTACGTGCTTGACTCAGTTGTTGGGTTTGTATTTACTGCTTACTTCTGTTGGTTTTGGTTTGCTGAACAAAGCCAGCAAACTGTTCAAGAAACCACCGGAAGCGGAAGTGGTAGTGCTATTACTACTACTAGTGATAAGACACAAGGTAAAGGGCTACTTGGACTAAAACAAGCTAGAGATCTTGTTGAACCATTATTTGTGGAATTAACAAGCAGGGCCTTGACCGCCGCAACATCCACAAAAACAGTTGGGTCCGATCTATCTTCTCATTCAGCTTCTGAGTCATATGAATTATTCATAACAATACTAGTGACATTAACCACAGTTATGGTGAGAATCTATTTTACGTTAGTCCTTCTATCGTTTTTCAAAGAGATGAGAAGCGCATCTAAGTTTGATTCAAAGTTTAGAATTACTTCTTCTGTTAGTGAGACCAGTAATAATGTTAGGATATCCAGATTTATTAACGGATTGGAGGTGAGATCTTACAGGATTTTGAATTACTTAGTTTGATTTGTGAAAGAAGAGAGTAGGCATAATACCCAGAAGAAAAAAGATTACATGACATATATAACAAGATATAATTACCGATTATCACACAACAGTTTTAACGGTCACTCGTTTGACCATTATGCTTGAACCAAGCTAATTTACTTACTACAGACATAGAACAGCTATATCACCCCTTGGATGCATGAATCAACAGCCAAACGATCACACAAGTAAGATAATTATTCAATACCAAATAAATAGTAAATAGTAAATAGTAAATACCAAATAGTAAATAGTAAATACTAAATACTTAATTCCCAATACCAGTAAATAACAAGATTATAGTAATATACCACTTGAAAGATAAACCGGAACATTTACACCTCTGCACCACAAAAATGGCTCTCAAAATTCATGTGAAATTATAAGAGTTGGAGGTGAACTAATGAGGCAGAAGTGATATAGTAAATGGATGGAGAACTGGAGAACAAAAGAACATTGAAAATAGTATAACATAACATCAACTCCTTCTTTTGTTATTGTTTGTTCTTTACTTCTCTTTATCAGTCACTGACTACCACTAAAGGTGCAACAAGCTCACAAGTCATTTCTCAACCGTTGTGTTCCGTCTTTCCCCGAACTGTCTTTCTTTACTATTCCCCTTCTACTCCTGACTATAGTCTTTGCTTGTTCTTGTTTTTGTTCTTGTATTTTTATTTTCTCTTCACTTTTACTCAATCCATTCAGTGTTGTATAACATTTCCAGTCAAGCATATACCTGTCTTCCTAACATTTAGCCCATACTGATTTTCTATCCATTGGACACCTTATTGCAATGCCGATTGAAGACTCAGACACTGTTGCTACGGCCGTTGCTCCAACGACTACTACAACCACTACGGATAGCACCATTGGTACTAAATTAGCTACCGAATCAGTAGGCATCATCAGTGCTGGCACTCCCATACCCCCAACTACAACTGCAGCCACTATCAGTTCAACTCGAAATTCATTATCTTCTTCCGCGGATGAGTCCAATGACCAACAACAATCTGCCACGTCCAATGCATCTGCTGCAGCTATTACTCAACAACAAAAAGATGCTCTAGACAAGAAAAATAATCCTCAAACCACCTCTTTCATTCATAAATTATACGTTATGTTAGAAGACCAAAGTTTGAATCATTTAATTTGGTGGCATCAAAACCATTCTTCGTTCTATGTATCTCCGGTTGAGGAATTTTCCAAGGTTTTGAGTACTTATTTCAAGCATGCAAACCATGCTTCTTTCATTAGACAATTGAATATGTATGGGTTTCATAAAGTTAATGATACTTATAATACTTCTTCCACTAGTGTTCAAGCAACAGCAACAACAACAAATGGATTCACCACGCCAGAAGCTACTAATCCGGACATAACTTCCACTGGTGGGGGTGAAGATACCTCAAGAAAGGGATCCACAACCTCTTCAACTTCTGGAGTACCAGTTTGGGAATTTAAACATTCTCTAGGATTATTTAAAAAAGGTAATATGGATAGCTTAAATTTGATCAAAAGAAAATCGTTCAAAAATGTGGCATCTCAAAAAGAAGTTCATAATTTGAAAACTCCTTTGTCACAATCTTATAGTATTGGCGAGAATTATAATTCCATGAATTTCAATCCAAATGATAGTGGTACAAGTCTGAGTGGTTTAGTGAATCAACCAACAATTCCAACACTTTCAGCGAATGTGTTGCATCCCACTAATTCTTCAACTTCGCTTCATAATCAATTAAATAACCAGTCAATGCCTCCTTCAAACAATACTAATTCTCATCCAAGTTTAGGTAGTGATATCAATGAGGTTCAAAGTTATACACCGTATAGATATAATAATCAACAGCAACTACCGCAGCCACACCAGGCTGCTCCAGGTCAGCCACCTTATCAGGTAAAGAGCCCGACTGATTATGGTGATGCACAGTCTCAACAAGATGAACTAGAAATGAAAGCAAGATTAACAAATTCATATTTGCATCAGCAAATGGTTTCTTCCCTAAATCAACAAAAAGATCCTAAACTAGTTGACTTAACCAATAAATATAACGAGTTATCTAAAAATCATGATTCATTGTATTATAATTATGAAATTATCAAGGAGGATTTAACGAGGACGAATTATGATTGTGTTTCAATGCTCGATTTAATAAAGGATTTAATCAAACTGATTGAACAGCCATCTGCAAATGCAACCACCAACACATCAATGCAGAGTGCTCAATCAAGTGCAATATCAAGACTGACTCAAGAACTAGAGACATTCAAAAGTAACATTTTGCAAAGATCAGCCACAAGAGATATGTCTTTGAAGCAAGCAACTCATAACCCGGGTTATTATTTAGATCCGAGTTATCACCATCAGCATCAACAACATCTTCCCCAACAACTTCCGCCACAGCATTTACCGCATCAAATACCTCAACAGTCACATCAAAATTCCTTAAGTCAACCTCCAGTGCCATTCAGAAACCAACATAACCCATCTACTACCTCTCTTTCAACTTCCGTTCAATTGAACCAACATCAGAACTCGTTCTCACACTCTTCACAGCAACTGCCCACCTCATTACAACAACAGCAACAGCAACAACAACAACAACCTCCACCAGGCCAGCAATTTTACTTGCATTCCGGTTATCAACAGGATTCTCTACCAGTTTTACAAAAAGATATCAGATATAGTATCACATCAAGTAGATCTAGAAATTTATCCGTTTTTGACCCGCTACAACCTGCCCCACCTATACAATCTTTAGCTACCGACGTAATACCTCATTCTCCTGCTTACCAACCTCATGAGTCAGATCAATGTCAGGAACCACAACAACATAGTTCACATCATGCTCCACCTGCTCCACCACCACCACAAGCAACAGCTCATGGCCCTCCAATATCTTCTGGTCCTCATCTGCATTATTTACCTCATCAACATCAACATCAACATCAGCAACAACATTTAACTCCAAGAAGCCGTTCTCCGTTACAAGTGCCAGCAAGAAGTCATTCCCCTCTTCAACAGCAGCATAATATACCACCAATAAGCCATTCCCCATTGCAGCAACAAAATGTACCACCAAGAAGCCATTCTCCAGCAGGGCTATTACCACCACCCCCTTACTCTCAACATCCACCTTTCCCCAACTCTCCAAATCCTGTTCGTAAATTCACTCCAAATTCTCCAACTGTACAACCGAATTCAATTCATACACAGCAACAACCAGGGATATCACAAATGAATCCGTCCTCAATTTCAACGACTCAACCTCCCCCTCTACCCTTACCACAACAACCACAACCTCAAGTTATTCAAACATTATCAAATCAATCATTCGCATCAATGGACACAACAAAAACAAGATCTTCGTCATCTACATCTTTACTCTACTACAACACAGGTACACCAGCATCATCATCATCAGTGAACCAACCTCAATCAATACAACCTGCACCTCAACAACAAGATCAACTACAGCAAGATCAGCCATTGAGAAGGACATCTCAGCCTACAAATCCACTAGAGGATAAATCAGGAGGACAGATATACTCATTAAATAACCCGCCCCGTTCGATACCCACTGAGTCAACGAATCCTCCTATACTACAAGCCCACGAAGAATCAAGCATTAGCAACAACAACAGTAATCCAATTGTGACACAATTATCATCTCCATCAGCATCTAATGCGTCTGACCGGCCTGTATTCACACAACAAATTTCCTCGTATTTCAATCCACATGCTCCTGGTGTCACTCCACCCTCCAATCAGCACGTATATCAACCGCGCACCTCGTCATTGAGTTCGACGAACTCTAACCCAAGTCAAGCAGCGACAAGTTTATTAATCTCACCAACTGCTGGAATATCGGGAGTGTCAAACTCACAACTCCCTTCAGTATTATCCACTCCACAACAACCACCAAGACCATCTACGGGTTCAAAACCCAGCTCAAGCATGAACCCAATACCTCCACCGTCCACGACTAATACTCCAAACCCTGTGAATAATAATAATTCAAGTGGGTCGGCATCTACAAATGTAGCCAATCCTCCAGGAGGATTGCATACAGTTTATTCGTTGTTAAACCCAACCGCCAATGAAGGGACTATCAAACGTGAAGGAGACGAAAAGGACAGAGAAATTGGGGTTAAGCGCAATAAAACGTTATTATGATGAATTTATTTGTTACTACTGCTTTTGAGGTAACGCTTTTGAGGTCGCCATTCAGCTAGCTGGCACCTGTTTGATTACAGAAAGTCGCTTTACCCCGTTTGCGATGCTTCAAGGTGAACTGACGAGCATCATTTTCTCTCATTTATATATTCAAGATTGAACTCTAACACTAGGTGTTTTGGTTTTAATTGTTAGTGTGGCGTATTAAGAACTGCTATACATTTTATTCTGCGTGGTAATTTGTTTTGGTTTCTGTTTCATGAGCGAATGAGAATGCGTTTCCCTCTCACCCTAATGTACTAATAACAGCCTTCTGATTCCGTTTGTATAAAAGCAAGTGATCTGTATGTAATATGTAATAAGATGGTGATCGTTCTTCGTAAGTAGGTAATTTGTGACCGTTGCCAAAAAAAAGAAAGCACTCTAATGGGATCTCGTACATCATAAAGCGCATGAACCAATTGTCATGCCCGTTAATTAGTCTTCGTCCATGATAATTATATCAAACTCAATTCCCATTCACCCAGAAAGGATAACATACTAATATTAATGACTCACTACTTGTACCAATCACTTCATCTCTCACTCGTCATTCCCCCTTTTCTTTGTTGCTTGTTCAAAAACATATCTAATCAAACTAGGCTTCTTCCCAGAACTCTCGGTCCTATTTTTCCAGTTCTCAAAATCAGCCAACACTCTTGCATCTTCTTCATCTTGAGCCTTCTGTAATCGTGACTCCTTTAACTTCATGTTACGTTGTTCTGCCTTTGTTGCTTCATTGTTTAAGATGTACTTTTCAATTTTTCCTGATTGATCCAGGTCTGCATCAGCAGTTAGAGTTGAGTCATCAAAGCTTTCTCTGTTTCTTGCTTCCAAAAGTCTCAATAAGTAGTCTGCCCCACTTAGACATTCAATTTTGTCTATAAATAAACTGAATTCACCCGGCTTGTTGTCTGAAATTGATATACCTATACTTTTGATACGATCTTTTTCGAACTCACCTTGAGCTTGAATTTGAATAGTACCTCTATTAGTCAATACGAAATCATCTAGTTGGATGAAAACATCCCGCCAGCCCAATTCTCCCTCGTCTTCAATTTCAGCTATTTCGTTCAACTTAATCAAGCTTTTTTTTTGAGACAATGGTTCCCCTAAAGTTGGTGTGAATAAAAATAATCGATGTTGATAAAGATCAGTTCTGGACATGGTGTCCGTTTGAATATTCACCATAAATCGTCTACCAGGAGTATTATTCTTAACTCTCAGATATAACACATGATACGCGGATAAATCCCACCAAAAATTAGCAAATTTTTCACTCACAAAGAAGGGTTTGAATTGAGCATTTTGATCCTTTTGTCTATTTATTGTTTTCATCATTGACCATCCTGACTTCTTCACCTTCAATGGGTTAATAGCAGGTAATGATTGATTTAAATTCCCATAAAAATGAGCAACAATTCGATCAACGGAACGAATTCTATATGGTTCAAAGTTAACTGTTGAAAAACCACCTAATGATTTATCTGATGAAGTTTCAATTCTTGTGAAAGTGTCTAGAGCGTTGAAATCTAATAATGTTAATTGAGAGGGTTTCACTGGAAATCGATATTTCAGCTTACCAAAAAATTGCTTCAGCATCTTTGCTCTGTTATAATTGTGTGAGAATGTTAAATTTCTGACTTTATTTATCGGAGTCCTTGATATGATTCAACTACTTGATAGTCCACTTTCAAATTTGTGGACCTTCTTTGCAATATCTAATATATTGTATCTTAAATATTAAATAATACAAGTGCGGGGCGTGGAGGATTTCGTCAGCCACTTCGATAAAATAATCTCACTAGCCACCTTACCTCAGGTACTTGAGAAAAAGTAAACAAACAATGCGATCTAACTTAATTGTACCACAATGCATACAGAAATCACGTTTCAAACCTCGTTCCTTCCTTTTATTGAAGCACATAAACAATATCAGACACCTCCACTTACACCAACATATACTCATCATGGCACAGCTAAATCACAAGAATATCAGTCGAAGACATAAATCTTTATTAAAATCCCACACAGAGACAAGGTTCCAACAGAAGAATATTGACCTAGTACTTTATTTGAACTACTTACGTTTTCTGAACGCTTTAGTTAAAAAGGCGAACGAATTATCAAACAAAGATGCTAGCTCGGAGATATTGATTAGCCATTTGGAAGATTCTAAGCTGGAGATGTTGAAGCGTTTTAGAGGGTAATTTTTCAAGGTACTGCTTTTTGCCTTTGATTTTAGTCTATTAAGTCACGAGATGAGCACTTGAGTCATGTCATCGCCATATAACAGTAACGTCAGGACTATAACACAAGAATATATACAATTAACTAAATCATCAAATCACTCATAAAAGAAGTTATTCATATGCGGCTGTTTCAATATACTAACATTTGCAATAGCTAACTCGGGACTTTCTTTGAACTGAACAAATAAGCCCTGTAATTGAGCAGTACTAACAAAGGGCAACCCTAGCTCTTTGAACTTCTCCAAAAACAGCTGAGCCTTTTCATTTTCATCACTATAGAATCTCAAGAACATGTTTTTAATTTGATACTCGGATGCATTATCAATCAAAGCTTTATAATCAATTCTACCTGGTCTCAATAGGGCAGGATCTAATTTTTCAGGATGATTGGTTGTCATGAAAGTCAAAACTTCTTCAGCTGATGTGACACCATCTAACGCATTCAATAATCCACTGAATGTGACACCCGCTGTGTATCCTTGTTCTTTATTCAGCTCTCTTTTAATAAATGCTGCGTCTATATCTTCTAATAGTAAAATTGTTCTCTCAGGTATATTATTCATTAAGTATGCTAATCTGTCATCTGTTAAATTTGGTTCGCTTATATTGAGAATAGCGATATTATAATCCAGTTCTCCTGCTAACGCTTGAATAAAACTTGTCTTACCTGACCCAGGAGGCCCATATAATAAATATCCCCTTCTATAAGGAATCCCTCTATCATGATACCATTTACCAGATGCTAAAAATTCTTTGATATCATTCAAAATGGATTCTTTGATTCCTTTATCTAATATGACAGAATCAACTAATCGTTTCTTTCGCGGTTGTCCAAACGGTCTCCAATCTTGTCCCCATGATTTAAACAAAACAGTTTTACCCTCTGCCAATTTCATGGCCATTTGCCTAGCTTCATCCAAAATTGATGCCAATAAAAATCGATCACGGTATAGTGTAGTCAATGTCACTGTCTCCATTGGCTTGCCTTGATCGTGTATTCTTTCGGATCTTTCTCTCTTTACGTAAAACCAAGCTTTCTGGTATCGTATCCAATGATTACCTGGGCCCGGCACAAATGAGAATCCAGTAGAAATTGAACCGTTAGGATGTTGAACAACACGAGTCTGTACTGACAAATGTCTTGAGCTTGTATGTTTGTAATTGGACATCCATTGTAGAAACCACTCATATGAATTATCGCTGTTTCTAATCTCCAAATCAACTAGCAATCTGCGGTAAGCTATTCCTGCCAATGAAGAAACTGATTTCCGTAGGATCGCCACAGATCCACCTAAGACCATGAGCCCTCCACCGGCTGCAAAGTATGGGTTGGATGCCATAATGTTAGTCAAGAACGTGGGACTTTGAAGATCATTGTTATTGTTGTTGAAATTCTCTAAAGATATTTGTTCAGTTGTAGGAGATAGGATTGTTGCAGGTGAGATTGAGCTATCTAAAGTACCCGAAGAGCCTGTATTTGGTGAGCTACTACCACCAAAAAAGCCCATGATACAGTAAGTGTTTCCTACCAACCAGATTTGTGTTGTTCAAATAGTGATCAATCAACTGAACTACTGGAAGTAACACAGAATAACAGCCTTTGACTTTTGCAAAATACAGGTTTAAATGAAATAATTTCACTACCGATTGCAATCTAAGTGCTGCGAGTCTATCGCCTCAATCGACCCTATAGGTGACGTAGGCAGTGTGCACTCTGTACTTTCATTATTCTCATGGGCTGAACATAGATCAATCAAGTGCAACATGGAGGCAAAGGACAATTTAACTTTACAACCTTTACAATGGATTTACTTGTTATGTCACTAACTTCATCTAACAGGCAAGATAAGCTATTGCACAATCAAATAGACGTGCACGGCTCGAGAGACAATTGCATAAATATAGCAACTCAATCACGTAAATTTTAAGTAGCATACATACTCCACACAAGTCACAAATCATGACCCTTCAGGAATCTTACTCTGATCAGACCAATGACCCACTCGAGGATCCTTCTCCCACTTCAAGAGAGGTCAACTCCTTATATCCTTCAACAGCCATTGAGAATTCATTTGACCAGCTTGAAGATATTGAATTAGCGGAAGCATTGCAAGTAAGTGAGCATCGAGAATATATGGGCCCACCAGCATATGACACATCTGAAACAATGCCACAATTTACGGATTCTTTAAAGTCGTCCAAAGTACCTTTTCAAAGTCCTCCAGCATTACCTAGTAGGAAATATAATTTTAAAAAAGCAAAATTTTTCAAAACAACCGATAGGATTTTAGATGATCTCAGAAATGATCCTTTTTTCTTTTTAAGTGCATACAAAGATGAAGGTATTGAGTTTAATGATGGTATCCTTGATGATGAGACAGTTTACTACTCTGAACGGCTGAATAAATTTATCAAGAATTCCCAAAATAGATATCAGTTGCTAACTGTCAATTCCAGTATTGATTATATCAACACTAATAAAATTCAATTGTTGAGTTCGGGAAAGAAACTTTACACTTTTGATGGGATAATTGTGCCAAAAGTACAAATATCTTTACCAACAAAGCCTATATTTCATTACAGAATCAAAATCAAAACTGGTGATAGTGACCCAACTCATAAAATCAAGCACAAATTCTTTTCCTTCGACGATACTGAACTGTTTTACGAGGATAAAAACGATTTGGTGATTGATGAATCTAAGATTCAAGAAATTGTTAAGCATTATTCAGATGACGAAGATGAGTACAATAACAAAGTTTTATTAAATTCATTACCGAAGATTGTCGACTCATCCAATTTTGTTTGTGAAAGAACCGGCATGATTCTTAGAGTTGAAGTATATCCTTCTGTCTTTGATTATGAAGATTGGAAACACTATGAAGAAGAAGAGATACAATTGAGATTTAGTAAGTACTTTTCTCAAGTTATAGAAACCGATAAGAATTTTGACGTTCCAAATACACTTGGTTGTTTGTTCACACTCTTCAGAGTATTGAAAGGTCCAATAGATAATATTGATGCAGATGAGGTCAAGACTTTGAAACCACAAAGTGCACCTGTGTTGAACTTTCATTTAGAACTTGACCTTTTATCAACTAAACTGTTTTTTAGAAATAGAGACGATGAACTACGGCCACCTTGTTTCCGTGAATTAGGTCCATATTCTCAAATAGGGGTGGAATATTTTGTTAGAGCATTAGTTGAAGTCTTGTATGTTGGATCCATTTATTCTCCAAACCCAACAGAGTTTTTTAAACAAAGAGTAACCTTCAGTCCTGACATAAAAGATATATTCAAGGTGTTTAATGAACCAGATTATGTCTCTCAAACACAATTCTGGGAGAGCTGGTCAAGTTACCAGTACTCGACGGGATTCACTACATTATCATCTTGCTCATATTATTCAGACGCTACTATAATTGACTGTTACTCAACTCTGACCATGTTGGACCCCGACAACATTCCGGAATATTTTGATGCCTTGACATTTTGTTCCACCTCTAGAAATAGTCAAGATTTGCAACTTTATATGACAACGCTGAGATCACAGGGCGTTATTGGATATCAAGAACTGAAAGGTCATTTCCAGAAGTTTGGATTCAATATAAACAACGCTGAAGTTGTGGCTAGCCTTACAGATGATCAGTTAATAGCCGCATATCAACATAATGTCGTATTTAGTCAATCGAAATATGAACGTACAACTTTCAGGGAAGCTTTGGATAAAATTGGCGCATATAGAGAAAGTGAACAGATTCGTATCTTTTTAGATACTGAACCATTATTTGATGTTTCGGAAGCCTATGATGCACTTGAAACCGATCCTTCGGTTGATGACGATATTTTGATCACGGCATACCAATTGAAAGCTGAAGACTCCTCTTATAATAGTACGTTATATGGCAGAGCCTTGTTAACTGTTGCAATATTTAGAAAGAGCTTAATGTTATTCAATTTCATTGACGGGTATTTACCAACATTTGCCCAGCTGAAACCAGCAACCCTAGAAGAAGCGTTTTGTAAGATTGGTTGCGATCAATATGCTGACGATAGCAACGTTGTTAGAATTTTCCAAGAAAGAGTCAATAAAGAAGTCAATGCCAATATCAGAGAACTTTGGACTTGCTTGAAAGTTATTGGCCAGGCCAGAAACTCCAAGCTAATTGAAGGATTTTTAAGTACAGGTATAATTGATTCAAGGTTGTTATCAATTGAAAAAAGTCCAGCAGGTTTAAACAATATAGGTAACACCTGTTATCTAAATTCATTGTTGCAATACTACTTTGTAATTGAACCGTTGAGAACTTTAATTCTGGAGTTCAACAAAACTTTGGAGATTGACTCTCTTGGTTCAAATGCTAATTTTCAAGTAAGAAGGATCGGAGGAAGAACAGTTGGTTATAAAGAAACCGAAAGATCATATCAATTCATGTATCAACTTAGAGATTTGTACAACAAGATGATACATGAGAATAAACGTTGTGTGCAACCAACAAAAGAGCTAGCTTACTTGGCATTCAGTCCCATTAGTGAAGAAGTCGAATTCGATGATACACATGGTGAAGATCCTGATATAATTGAGTCGAGACCTTTTAACAGAAGCGAGGATGAAGATAGTAATGATCCCGAAGTTACGTTTATAGCTCAAAAGATTTTAACTGACACTGATGGCGATCTTGTTATGGAGCATATAGAAGATGCGCAATTGGAGGATCCAAAGGAAGTGTCACTTATCGATTTGAGTACAGAAGATGAGAAAAAGCAGCCTTCACGGAAGGAAAATGTCGAGGAAGCGGAAGTTATTGCTGGCGATGTCTCTGGAGAGGCAATCGTTATAGACTCGGCAACCTCAACCCCTTCATTGACCCCAGCGAGATCACGATCATACTCCTCGTTATCACCTCCATCAACTCCCTTACCAGTCATCAAAACAGCGGCCACTGCTAAAATAAGTGCGGATCAAATTGAGAATGCACTTGAAGTTGGTAGACAGCAAGATGTTACTGAATGTATTGAGAATGTTTTGATTCAAATTGAAAGTGCTCTTGATCCGATTAGATTAGATTCTGATAATGAACAGATTGATATTGTCAAAGAGATGTTCTATGGTAAAACTAAACAGACGTTGATTCCGGTTGATCCAATAACAAAGGAAGAAATTTTGTCTACTAAAGCAAGAACAAAGGAAGAAAGATTCCTCAACTTGATTGTCAACATCGGTGATCATCCAAAGGACATATATGATGCATTGGATACATATTTCACTGAAGATTTATTGAAATTGGACGACGAAGAGGTGAAACGTTCATTAACAATAACCCAACTACCAAATATCTTACAGATTCAGATTCAAAGAGTTCAATTCGATAGGGAAAGGTTGATTCCTGTCAAATCTATTGAACCATTGCCATTCAAGGAGAACTTATATATGGATAGATATATGGAAACGGCTGATACTGAGTTGATCTCTAAAAGAAAAGAGGTTTTCCATTGGAAGCACAGAATAAGTGAACTGAATCATCGGAAACAACAAATCTTGGCCAAGAACGAACAAGGTTTATCCATTAAGGATATTTTGGAAAGCACAAAACAATTTCTTCAATCTGGAATCATTAACGAAATTGGTCTCTTGATTGATTCGAATACATTGACGGTGCTGGAAAATCAAATCAATAAAATAGACCAAGAGTTAAAAGCAATTATTGATGAAACCCATGATTTACAAGACAGAATCTCCGTTCAATTCCAAGATAATACCAAGATCGGATATTCGATCTTTGCCATATTCATCCATCGTGGACAAGCATCATATGGTCATTATTGGATTTACATCAAAGATGCAAAATCAGGTTTATATCGAAAGTATAACGATGAGATTGTTAGTGAAGTTACAATAGATGAAGTTTTGAATTTCAGTGAGAATAATAATGCAACTCCGTATTATTTAGTTTTCGCCAAAGATGAATTGATAGATCTGATTCAGCCACTAAAACGTGAAATCATCGTGGAGGATATCGATTGAAATTCACGTCTTTTTAGTGAATAGCCGATAAACACATTTCAAGTCGCGTAATATATACGATTAATTCTGAAAAATTTCTGTTGGTAAATTTCCCTTTTACCAATTCCGTTCTTATAATACATACGATTTTTATTTAATCGCTAAAAAAATACATAAACGCCTAGTAAACGTTTGAAGGTTTCTCTTTTTTGACAATAGTCATGAATGCTTGGTCTATATCCCTAATAATATCTTCATAATCCTCACAGCCAACACTAAATCTTAGCAGATTGCTCTTAGAGACATTATTCATGGACATTGAAGAGTTCACTCTCTCGTCTCCTGTTACTGTATCTAAAGCATTACCAAAATTTTGATTCTTGACAGTAAGCTCCACTAAGGTCTCGCCACCTTCCATCATTGGATTATTACTTAGGAAATTGAAACTTCGCAAGACAGACTCGGCGATCTCTCTGCTTTTGAATTCAACAGCAAAAACAGGATTATAATAATCTCCAAGTTGTCTTCTGACCATTGCATTATCATCCTGTAAAGACGAATGATGAAGTTTACTGACTATCCCAGAATCATCACCACCACCATATTTACTTAAATTCTTATCTAAAAATTTGACAATCTTTTCTGTATTTCCACACTGAGTCAAAATTCTCATCTTGAAAGTCCTCAAACTTCTTAACAATAAAAATGAATCAAAGTTAGCAATTGTGGTACCCAATGAAATTCTTTCTTTCTGCATCGCAATTTTATCATTTCTATCTTTACAAACAACAAATCCAGCACCTAAATCGCTCACCCCAGCAAGGTATTTAACTGCCGAGTACACTATATAATCAGCACCATGTTTAAAAGGATTCTGTAAGGGAGGCGGAGCTAAAGTGGAATCAACCAACAAGTATGATTTCTTGTTATTTGCAATCTTAGCATACCTAGCAATATCTAATAAATATCCTTCAGGGTTCATTGGAGATTCAATAAGAATGACTGAACCAGGGGTTAGTTTATCTGTTTCATTTAGTGACAACTTTTTTAATCCCGTAAGTTTAGAAAGTAAACTAATAACGCGATGTGAACCTTGGTATCCTGAATTGTTAATACAAATGTTCGGAGGATTCAAATATGATAATATCCCCATTATAGCCGAAGTACCAGAGTTATAGAGGGTGACATGTGAATTGTTGATAATGTTTTCTAAAATAGTTTCAACTTTCTCGGAATTTGGATGCGTCGTTTTTGAATATGCAAAATTCTCCAACGTATATGGGCGTTTTTGCGGTATTTGCGGTATTTGCTGTCGTTGCTGTTGTCGTTGATGCTGCTGCTGCTGCTGCTGCTGCTGCTGCTGTATTGGAGGATGTTGCAACGGATTATTGAAAGGTGGATAATAAGGAAGCGACTGCTTTTTAGGCATCGTCACCGCAGTAGACAGAGGGCTTTGAACGGATTGTACCGTTTTACCTGCCAAACCATCAAGATGTTGATGTTGCTGGTCTTCCTTCGGAATGTTTTGTAGTTGGAATGTTTGTTGACCTGCAGCAGTTGACGCACCATCAGATAGTAATTGGCTGCCATTGAGACTAAGGTCAGCCTCAGTCTCGTTTGAATTATCAATATTTGGTAAACTTCTGAAAAACGAAGTGAAATTATCATCAGAATGGATCAACCTCGTGTTGAATCCAATACTAGGATTACTGAAAATTTCGTCGAAATTGAAGTCCATGTCCTCTTGCTGGGATCGTGATTGTTGTTGTAATTGCTGTGGCTGTTGTAGTGGTTGTGGTTGTTGTGGTGGTTCTGGTTGTGGTTGTGGTTGCTGTTGAAGGGGATCAAAAACCTGTGGTGTAAGAACGTATGAAGGTGAGTGGTGTCCTGAAGCGCCACTATGAGATAAACTCACAGACACACTAGCTGCATTAATATTATCATTATCATCAGATAAAGTCACTTGATTATTATTCTGATCAGAAGACTTCTTTCCCTTGAAAATCGAATTTCTTTTCTTGAATGACTGCATCATCCCTCCACTAACCTTATAATCTGCATCGGTGTACCCCATCTCGGCCAAGAACCTCTTATAGGTCTCTCTAATCAGTTGGTCAGAAGCTTTGACACCGTTTGCAACTTGGCCTTCAAGATATTTTTCTACTGACTTCGTAACATCGGGGTACTTCAGCACAGGGACCCGCTTATAATCTTTCAAGTTTGGATTGTCAAAATGTTGCTTTCTTATTTGCGACTCACTTAAAACCCAATTTGTCATAGTTGCTTGACTGATTGCAAACCTTGCTTCATTTTTGAAATGCTTAACCGTGTCTGTTTGAGTGCGAATAGGTGGGCCATGAAAGTAATCTAATACTTCGATCTTCTGATTAAACGTAGCTCTGGGTAACTTCACTTTCTTGGCTATATGGTCGTCCTGATCGGGACCAAGCGTCATCTGGAGTCGCAGCTATAGTTTATAAAGTAATTGTAAATCAAGTGGAACACATACCTATTACCATCACCCTTACTAGCAGCACTAACACCTACAAATCTAGACGATGTTGAAAAGTCTCTTAACAGTGGAAACTCGCCCGGAAACAGCGCCGCACCAATCTCCACTCCGTGCAGAGATGGCCAGGCAATTACTAATGACCCACTAAGCATATCTGGCAGATTCCACATCTCTCCCTTCCCAAATCAAAATTCAAAATTCAAAAATCACTGAATTCTAAAAACCACAAGCTTGCAAAAGAGAGAGCAGCAAACGGTAGTTGGCTACTTTCCACGTATGCAAACGAATAACATTTCTTGTTGTGTTTGACCTTTACATCTTTAATTCAGGCACCATACGTCTATATACTTGTAATTATTATTTCAGTTACATCATTGATTTGTTTGGACACTTTGCTAAGCTATTTGTCCGAGCTTTATTTGATCAATCTGGGCGATCCATTTTCATCCCTACCTAATATAGATCCAATCTATCATCAATAGAAGACACTTCCATCTGATCATTCGGACGTTCAAATATTTTTTGACTGTGTTTCCGCATATTATATAGAGATATACGTACTCACACACACACATTCAAAACGATAGTTACCAGAAATGTCCTCTGGTTTATCAAGACGTCGTGGTGCAGGATCATCAGCTAAGTCTGAAAATAATACATCCTCTTCAAATATACCATCAAAGGTTCAAAATGATAACGAACATAAGATAGCTTACGACCCTGACGATTTGTTAGATAATAGTAGTTCTAAAGGTTTCAATAACCCTTTACTTACATTGATGGAAGAGGTGCTTCTTATTGGATTGAAAGATAAAGAAGGATACTTATCGTTTTGGAATGATAATATTTCATATGCTTTAAGAGGTTTAATAATCTTAGAATTAGCCTTCAGGGGTAAAATCAGAATGGTTAATGATCCAGCCAGAAAACGTTTTGAATTACCAGATAGATTAATTGAAGTTATTGATGGTTCATTGACTGGTGAAACATTACTTGACGAAGCTTTGAAATTGATCAAAAATGATGGCTCTCATTTGAGTGTTGCCAACTGGATTGATTTATTATCAGGAGAAACATGGAATTTAATGAAAATCAATTATCAATTGAAACAAGTGAGAGAAAGATTAGCTAAAGGATTAGTTGATAAAGGTGTGTTAAGAACTGAAAGGAAAAACTTCTTATTGTTTGATATGGCAACTCATCCAATTCAAGATCCGACACCAAAAAGAAACGTCTCAAATAGAATATTGACATTATTAACAAATAGAAATTTTATTATTGAATATGATGAAAAGTATTTCGCTCAATCTACATCTCTAAAGCATCTCAGATCGATATGTTTAGCTTCTGGATGTTGTGCTGCGAATGTTCTAGAAAACATTTTAATCGACTTGAATTTTGAAACTCGTGATAACGCATTTATTAGAGCAGATGAGATCTTGAATCAGTATAGTGATTTGCCATTCACTGATAAACCGTCCAGTGTTGGAATCGGATTGAATTTGTATTCAGAAGTTGAAAAAGAAATCGAGACTGAAAAGCCTAGTGAATTGATGTTGGAAATTGTCGCTGCTGTTATTTTCGTTTTCAGTAAGATGGATTCAATTATTTGATACTATTCCAGCATCCCTCTCCTTTCAATGAAAAACGTGTATGCTAAAATAAAGGTCCGCTTTACAAATCATATCCGCTTTTGAACCCCAAAAATACTGTACTCCTCCCAGACCCTTTCATAAGATCATCGTCCGACTATCATACATAGAATTCTTTTTTGTCTAGTCAAGACTGCTAAAAGATTACTCTCTTCCAACCACCTAAATTACCTCCACTTTCTTCTCTTCTGCTACCAATATTTTTCTTCTCTCTCTGTCTTCTCATTTATTGTATACATCTATATATATATATATGTTCAGGATAGTCTCACTTAATCTCTCTGTATCGTTTGTAAATATGAACTGGCATTTAAATAAACTCGTACCCCCCTATAACAGATTATATAATCACTCTCCCCCATCTTTTTCCAAATACCTCTTTCAACGTATATTACTATATAATTCATCTCCTTGGTATTAAATTATGTAAAGAATCTTGTTAATCGTCTGGTATTCGTCCATATAATAACACTGAATCACAATCAAATATGAATCATCGGATTTTACCAGTTGCAAGAGGTATTTCGTACCACGCCAAAAGAGCCTTCTCTGCTGTCTCCCAAACCTTGGAGAAACAGGAATATTTAGTATTAATATTTGACAAACCTGATGCTGTAAGTTTTATTTTACTTAATTTCAATCATCACATATAACATTATCACTAACATAAGAATTCTGAATCAATTACTTATTTGTCGAGGTTCATCCTGACTAGCTACCAATGTCATGAAGTTCTAGGCTCCTAGTATTGACTCTGGTTCTGACTTCCCGCTTTATTATAACAGGATCGTACAACTATTCGCCCTCTTCACCTGTCTCAGGTTCCAGTTGCATTTGCTGACCATGGAGTTACAACTGCAGGAGCTATATTCACAGATTCTACACGATCGAAATTTGCAGGATCAACATATACGATTGCGGCAGAGAATGAAAAAGCCATTATTGAGTTTTTAAAAGATGATCCATATTCCAAGCATGGAGTTTGGGATTTAGAAAAGGTGTTTATTTGGCCTTATGGTGGAGCTGGAAAGATAGCACAGGACATTGTTTGTAGTAATAAGAAGGAAAACTAGATTCAAGTGAGGTGTAATGGGGGTGTCAAGTTAGTTGCTATGTAGTTGATTGTTGAAGTATGACTATACAACATTTATTGTTTATTATATATTATATATTGACAGAAATCAAGTATACCAAATGTATATAGGCACAAGTAACGCAAAGATAGACATTAAAGAACAGACAGAGATATAGACAGAATGGACGTATTCGTTCAAAAGAAAACAGTCATTTCACGATTCTGCCTTCCAAAACAGTAGGATAATAAGGGGCCAAGTGTTTGTAGAAGATCAATGGTATATCTTACTATCGTATAATCACTCAATAGCCAACACCTATCAAATAGTCAGCCAAGTGTTCAACGATAGTTGCAGCTTCACCAGGTTGAACACCTCCTGGATAATGAGCCACCAAAATAGCTTGCTTGGTCTTAACTATAACAACTCCTTCCGCCTCATGCTTACCATAAATTGATCTTGTATCAGCTTTGATGGTGAAGTTCTTTTCACCTTGGATATGTAACCCATGAGAGTAAAGCTCTGATGGATCGTTGAATCCTTGAATTAATGACTGGATTTCAGTACCGGATAATTGTAAGTTACCAGAACTGGCCCATTGTGCTGATCCATCAGCACCGTAGATGGCAGCTTTGTCTATTTTCCCGGTTGCAACTAAGTTGTCAGTGTATGCTAAATGAAGAGAAATGATAATAATTGCGATGAGTTAGTATTAAATAAAAATAGACTATGAGGTGTGGTGGTGGTGGCTCATATCATATGATCGATCTACTTCTTAATGTAAATCAACGCAATATACGATATGACTAGTACGATTGTATGACATGAAGACAGTCTGTTCCAAAAGAAACGTTAACCTTGTAGGATGTAAAGTCATAGTCTTTGTATATGAGCAAGTATCATCATTGAAGCTCTAAGAAACAAATGTTTTCTGCAAAACCAAAAATCAATGGCCCACGCAACCAGAGAAGACATGTAATTGACTTACCGTTCCAGGACATATTGTAATGATATATAAAGTACTGTATCAAGTAATTGAGACAAAAAAATAATGTTTAAATTACAGAATGGTGGCAAAAGCTAATTTTGTTACTAAAAATGGTTTATTTATAGGTAATTTAGTTTAGTTGATTGGTAAATTGAATTTGCACCTGTGAATTTTGAAGTTAAACATCATGCCTACGTAATAGGAAAATATTGTTTGCGGCGGTGGATGCAAATCCAGAAATGTTTCAAGATATTTTACTAGTAACTACATGCACAGCTGAATTCAAGGCTGGACAAATCTGGTTTGCTTTGTTTTGTTTTGTTTTAGTCTTGATCTGTTTGATTTTGGATTTAGTGGTTTCGTTTTACAATTTACAACCATACAGACGAATACTCAAGGTTTTGCTCTTATGTCTTCATTCTGATATCTTCAGCTAGATGATTCACCGAGGTTTTCATTAGAAAATACTATAGTATTGAGGATCACCACAACAGAAACTAAGGATTGGTTCTCATCAAGATTAACCAACTGTGAATCATGTCAACCAACACGAAGAATACGTCAACTCAAGACGTATTAACATCGATCATTACAAATGGTGTCTTGTTTTCAATATTTGTTCTCTTATTTATTTTACTGAGACTGAAGTTCAAGAGAATTTATCAACCAAAATCCAGCTTCAACATTGTTCCTCAGAATGAAAGGCCTCCTCCATTACCTCAAGGACCATATCAATGGTTATTTACTTTGCTATCCTTGAAACCCTCATTTATTATTCAACAAGCAGGGATAGATGGCTATCTGTTTATAAGGTACATCTTTATAATGAGTTGTTGTGCTCTTGGTGGTTTATCGACTTTGATTATCTTATTTCCCATCAATGCTACCAATGGAAAGGGTGAAAAGGGTCTAGATCAGCTAGGAATATCTAATGTTGGCTCTGTTGGTAGATACTTTGCGCATGTGTTTGTTTCTTGGATCTATTACGGTTGTATC
Source organism: Ogataea nitratoaversa (assembly GCA_030579435.1). Classification (NCBI taxonomy): domain Eukaryota; kingdom Fungi; phylum Ascomycota; class Pichiomycetes; order Pichiales; family Pichiaceae; genus Ogataea; species Ogataea nitratoaversa. The sequence continues at coordinate 270,993 of JAKTQZ010000007.1, forward strand.
ATGTTCGTCATCTATAGAGAATTATATTTTTACTCGAACCTTAAAAACGCTGCCATGTCCTCACCATCCTATGCTAAGAAACTCAGTTCAAGAACAGTAATATTTCAGACTGCTACTGATCAATACTTAGATGAACAAGAATTTTTCAAATTATTTGACGGTGTTAAAAGAGTTTGGGTCGCTAGAGCTCAAAGAATTTTAGCCAAAAAAGTTGAAAAAAGAAAACAATTAGCTTTGCAACTTGAAAGTGCACTGAATAATTTATTAGGTAAAGCAATGAAGGCTAAGATAAAGGCAGAAAAAAAAGGTACCACCATTGAGCCGGTCGACGAAATGGTTTGTTATGTCCCACAGAAAAAGAGACCATCAATGAAGCTTACTCCCGTCTTTGGTAAGAAATTCGATGTAATTGATTATTGTAAAAAAGAGATTCCAAAGTTAAATTCTGAGATTGAAGAACTTCAAAGCTCTTATAGGACAGTCAAGCCGATGAATTCTATTGCGGTGGAATTCGAAAATCAATACTATGCACAATTGGCTTATCAAACTACCATTCATGACCAGCCCTTGCGATTCAGCCCCAAACATATTGGTATCAATCCAGAAGATATTCATTGGCCAAATATGAGACTATTCTGGTGGGAAAGATTACTCAGATATATAAGTGCTAATGCTGCTATTGTGGCTTTGATTATATTATGGTCTATTCCAGTGGCATTTGTTGGTTTGATTTCAAACTTGACATATTTGACTAATAAGATGCATTGGTTGAGATTTATTTACCATCTTCCTAAAAGTTTGTTAGGTTTGATTACCTCATTGTTACCAACCGTAATGTTGGCAATTTTGATGACATTGCTACCCGCTTTCATTAGATCTATGTCAAAGACAGCAGGCGCACTTTCTTCCCAACAAATTGAGTATTATACACAGCAGGCTTACTTTGCTTTCCAAGTCATTCAAGTCTTCTTGGTTACCACAGTGTCTTCTTCTTTTGCTTCAACTATTACTCTTATAGCAGAAAATCCAGGTAGTACCATGACTTTACTATCTTCCAATATTCCAAAAGCATCCAATTTCTATGTCGGTTACTTGATTTTGCAAGGTTTTTCCATTTCTGGTGCTGCTCTTTTCCAAATAGTAGCACTTGTTTTATTTTATGTCATGGGAAAACTATTTGATAAGACACCAAGAAAGAAGTGGACAAGGTTCAACACTTTGGGCTCCTATACCTGGGGTACCATGTTCCCTGTTTACACAAATTTGACGGTTATCTTTTTAACCTATGCTATCATAGCACCAATAATGATGTTATTTGCGTTTGCAGGCTTCTTCCTCTTATATATTGCATATTTACATAATGTTACTTATGTCTTTGGTAAAGCTCCAGACGCCATTGGTATGCATTATCCAAGAGCACTGTTCCAAACAATGGTTGGTGTTTACCTTGGTGAGATATGTTTGTTAGGTTTATTTGCAGTCTCGAAATCCTGGGGGTGTGTTGTTCTTGAGGCAATTCTGCTTGGTGTCACAGTTTTCTTCCATTTCAATTTAAATAATGCCTTTGACCATCTGCTTACTGTGGTTCCAAATACTATCATGAGACCATTGGATGGTAAATCAAAAACCCTTTCATGGAGCCCAAACTCAGTTACAAATAGTTCTCTTTCCAAGAAGTCAAGAGTCGTCTCTATGGATTCAAGTTCACCATTTGTGTCTCAAGAGGAGTTAAAAACAAGAGATATCGAGCTGCAAAACGTAAGATACCAAGAGAGTCTAAGAGTTCCATTGTTGGCAGATGGTGCTGATTATTCCGGTCAGCAGAAGGTCAATAATTTCTTTATGAGATTCATACTTCCACATTCATATTTATCCTTCAATTCAGTCAAATCATATTTGCCAGATTCTTTCTATGAGTTCAAAGAAGAGAGTGAAGAATGGCTCGAGCATGCTTACGATTATCCGGATGTCACTGATAAGTGCCCGGCCATCTGGATTGCAAAGGACCCTATGGGATTGTCTACCGTTGAAATCGATCACCTGAAGGGTATCATTGAAGTTAGTGATGAGGGTGCTTATTTTGACAAAAAAGGCAATATAGTTTGGACTGGTCCCCCTCCAGTTGCAGGTGAAGTTTACCCCATTGGATCGGGAAGAATAGATGCCGCAAAGGATGATGATTCTTCGGACTACTTTTAATAACAACTATGGCTCTTTGTGTTTAATACATTTTAATTTTTTGCATGTTTCTTTCCCGTTCTACAGTTTTTCATTGAGTGGGACGATCCCCTCTCCAACCTCATTCATTTATAATATTTTGCTTTCGTTGATATTGATACAAAGATTTCTCGTACTAACTACCGTAATTGATACATCAAGTTAGGCTTGCTTTATCTTGTGTAACATTGCTTGAAAAAACATTGATTAGCTATTGAAATAAGTATTTCCGCAAAATTCTTTTAATCTTTGTTGAATATGATCTGGATAGTGACGCATTCAAGTCTATGGCTTTACAAAATCATCAATTCGGCCTTGTCTGCTTTTTTTTCGCCTCTCTGTATTATTATATTCTGACAACCTCTTACCATCGTCTGCTAACATAAAGCTGTCGTCTTCAATTATTCTTCTTTTTCTATTTACCTTGGGGCGTACATGTATATTCAACAAGGATGTAGGTGGGTTTTTATACGGGTATGGCGAGGGAGCCGGTTCGGAGATTCTTGCCTCCTGGATGCTAACTATCAAAAATTCTTGCCATTTAGAATGCTTCTCTGGGACTTTTAAAAAAATATCTAATTCCAGGCTTTCAAGGTATAGAAGAAGTTCCGTTGTTTTTCCGGTGTTTTTAGCCTGATACCATCTCAAAAAGTCTAAAGCAGAAGGCAGTTGTATTTGGTGCCCTTTAACATGGGCAATATGGGGTTTGCCTTTAGTTGGGTACATTTTCTCGCAACCGGCCGTTTCTAAAGTTTGCTCGAATAAGGTGAACTTTATGGATTTTTTATTGCAACAGTTATCCCTTTGAATTAAAGAGTGTTCAGAGGTTAAAGTCCCTGTAAATTTAAAGAAGGGTTGAAATTTTCTCTTATAGTTGGATTCAATTGAGGTGTCAGCACATTGGCAATTATTATAACTTCTCAGACACCGTGAGCATCCCTTGTATGTGATTTCATAAGGAGAAAAGTTTTTTGAATTAAACTTAAGTTTCACGTTTCTGATGTAAAAGACCTCTGATTTGTCAGCTTGCAATTCTTGGTGTTCAAGAGAGGATAGTTTTACTTCTTTGTAGTTGTAAGATCTGTATGTTTTATGATGATTCATCCTAGCTATCTAACTTCACCGACTTCAACAAAACCGGTTAGCAGCATTTTTTTGGAAGTTTCAATGGACATTAAATGATCCCATTGATATTTGTTCCTTGTTCTTTTTTTCTGCTTCTTATTGACAAAAATGTTTATATGATCCCTTTTTAGTCGACCCTTTTGTCTTCCTTCCTCCAGATTAGGTAATCAGATATATATACATACGACTATCGACCTTAAAATATTATTTACCCTGCCTTCTTTTATCGTCCAAGAGTTGACTTGAGAACGCTGTCTCTAGTTGTTATATAAATTAGTTCAATTAATCGTCATATTAAAGATAGCTATAATATATATTATAAAATATATATTACATAGGATAGCCAAAGCGAATATTTTATCTAGTTGCCTTACCATCTGTTACTACTGAATCAGGTCTACACGAGTAGCCCACCGCTGATATTATCGTAATAACCAGATGTTTGCACCTGAGACTACAGACCAACAACTAGCCGGAAAGCTAAACAAACTTTCAAATGCCTATCAATTACCAAATATCTTGAACAAAAATGCATCACTTCTTCACTCTAACTACAACTTAGAAAATTATCGAAACACGATATTTGCATCGGCAGTTAATTTGAGTGATAAGTCTCCAGCTGTCTCCTCGTTAGATTTAGCTAATCAATCGAACCTTATTGTTGGTCAAGGTATCACGAATAATTCAGGCATACCTTTAAATGCAATCAATAAAATGCCTTCGTATCAATGGAGTTTCAAGCATGAAGATCATGAGCATAATCATACAGTCTCGCACAAGGGTAAGAACATACTCAATGGATTGGGTGCTTCAGATTCAATTTCTTTGTTGGGTGGTACAGTCGTTAATTCAACGGCATTGAATTCAAAGTTGATAAGGTTACCCATTTTAAATTCAAAAAACAAACGCAAGAAGAAGTCTTTGGTTAATGGTTTACCTTATTATGATAAGAGTATTATTGACAAACAAATAAGAAACTTGAACTTGAAAAAGGCGAGTTTGAATTTATCAGTTGCAAACTCCTCTTATTTTTCTACTCAATTAAATGAAACTGTTGATGATGTTGAGTATTTACATGGAGAAGTTATATCGAACCAGTTTTTGAATAACAAAAGAGTAATAAGAAATTATCATTGGTTGACGTATTATAACGAGAAAAGAGGAGGGAAAAAATTAAGTCAAGCAATAGATAAGTCTTTTGATAACGTTAAATGTAAAACAGTTAGAAAATTTCAAAAGAGTTTGGAGAAAAAACACAAGAAACAACAGGAAGTTCAACTTCGAAAACAAAAGCAAGAATTAGAAAGACAAAGAAAGAGTCTAGAGGCCGAAAAGAAAGCTCAATTAGAAGAGAAAAAGAAAACTGATTTGAAGAAGTTGAAAGAGAAGTCCAAGAGTGATGATGATAGTAGCGACAGTGATAGTAGTAGTGGGGAAAGTAGCAGTGGTGAAAGCAGCAGTGGTGAAAGCAGCAGTGGTGAAAGTAGTAGTGATGATGATGATGACAATGAGGGAAATGAAAATGAAGTTGAACAAGATGATGATGATGATGATTCAGACGACGACGATGGTGATTCGAATGATTCGGACGATGACGACGGATCAGACGATGATAATGATTCAGAATCGGAAGAAGAAGAAGAACGTAAGGAATACAAGAGATTTCAATCACTGGATATTCCAGTTGATTTGAACAAAGAATTAATCATTGAGAAACAATTATCGATAGACGACAAAGAGTTATTGGATTATCAGAATAAATTATATGGAGCACAAGCATCCCTTCAACTGCAGCAAGAAGCTAAACAGACAAATGGGATAATAAACTCAAAGATTGTTAGAATTAGAAGAAAGCCGAATCCTAATTCGCTGGGATATTCCAATATTAGATCTAAGAAGCCACCATATGCTTTGTAACTTTGGATAATGTTTTTGATGGATTTATGTATTAGTTGGCTCATATATGTATAACAGAAATGGCATGCACATGATGTGTCGGATATGTACTATTAAATGAAAAATATTGTTTTATATACATTTTATGGGAAAGTAAAGAAAAAGTTTTAGTATACAGTAAGTTTCATAACACTTTAGAGTGTTTAATGTCGTTTCTCAATTTATAAACCAACAAAGTGCAAACAATCAAAAGAGCAATAACAGGAATTAAAATCAATTTAACTCCAGATGCAAGTTTACTCATATTATTTTCAATATTTGTTCTATAATCATCATCTTCATGTGATGGTTTTTGTTGATAATAATCTTCAATATTTTTCAATTTACTGTTGAGTGTGTTATGATTTTGTGATTGGCTTTCAAAGAATTTATTCAATGAAATGAATCTAGTATCGAAGTTTTCCAATAAATTATTTTGTCTTTTTAATAAATCAGATAGTGAGTCATATTTTTGACTGATTTGTATGTTTTGATTGAGTAACTCTTTATAATTGGCTAGTACGTTACTTTGATATTCATGCAATTTTTCAGTCTGAACTCTTATTGATTTGGTTAGTTCAGATAATTGTTTTTGTATCAATTGTGATTGACCATTAGAAGGAGTGAGATCATTTTGGATTAATAATCCTTGCTCTAATTGATCTATTTTTTTGTTTAATTCATTCAACGTTTTTGAATTAGTTGATTCGGCTTCTTTATTGATTTGATTTAACAACTTTTGTCTCAGTTGATTTTGTTTCTCTGTAAATTGTTGAGTCTTTGACTTAATAGTTTCCTTTGAATCAATATTAGCATGCTTTGCAAAAAGTGATTCAATTGGGTCTATTTTTAAATCTTCAAGGATCTGATTATAAAATTTAAACATTAATATTTCAAATTGTTCATTGGTCACTATATCTTTTGGAGTTGTAGCTGTTAACCCAAGTTTATAATCTTTCAATATTGGACTCAAATTGATCTTGTTACTTTCAAATAATAATTTATTATCACAAGTGATCCTGAACCAATTATTTTCATATCCGATTTTCAAAGTCAATGGCACTTGAGAATCTTGATATTCATAGGCATAAGCACCAAGGTAATCTTCAGCAAGGTTGATTTCTTTTGATCCATCATTTAAAAAAACCTTGATTACAGGGCCTAATTTAGGATCATTTCCATCAATAGAAACTTGCAAACCTGAATATTTGGAAGGACCTCCAAAATTATTAAAGTTAGAAATTTTTGAATCATCATTATCAATAATCCAAAATGAGAATCCAGATTGAGTGACCCCAAATGATCCAATTGATCTTAATGTCAATTCAACAGAGAATTTATCAACTGACTGTTTTGTATTGGTAGACCATACTGTACCCGTTAACACTTCACGTTGTGAATTTGAAGAAATGACTGGAGTTGGAGTCAATATCAATCTACCTTCACTATATATGACACTTCCTTCGATCTTCCAATCGTTTTTGAATTCATCGATTGATTTAACATTCACCAAATCAGGGAAAGATAACTGTTTGATTATATCTTGTTTATTTCCATTTGAGACATGTGTTGATGAATGGGATAATACTGTGATGATAAGATATGAAAAAAAGTATAGTGAGACCGTTAAAAGGTTCATCTTTCTGATATAATGTGACTTTGAAATACAAGAATATGAATATGAATACTATCTATGTAGTATTTAGTACTATAGTATTTACCTTCTTGATAATAATAAAAATACACTGAATACAACCCCCGTGATACTAGTGATTGAGTATTTGGTTATAGAGGATTCGTATTAATCAAATGAATTTGTATAAAGATAGTATATATATAGATCAACTAAGAATCAAAATTCATCAAAGAATGATATATTATTTTCAGTTTCAAATATTCTCGAATGCAATGCATACATGTGTGTTGGTGTTGTTGTTGTACGCTTCCAGGTGCTTTCAACTTTGATGATGATCCCTGAACTGAGACTTTAATCGGCAGTAGTAAGTGTGCACTGTGCACTGTGGACGTGGACGTGGACGTGGACGTGGACGTGGACGGCCGGTGCCAGCCAGGTGCCGGGGTCAATGAGAAATTGCGGCATGAGAGTCCGAGACACCGGCCTGGCCCCCTTTTATTCTACGTGTGTGTAAGGAGTCAATAGAATAGACTCCTTAGCTTGAATCTAAAGCCTTCTACCGGGCAGCAGGTACCCCCAGGCCCAGGCCCCAGGCCGTAACAAGTTAGAACTTGATAGTGAAAAGGGGAAGGAAAAAGGGGCGCCTTGTTATAGGAGTGTACGTATATATCTACTACTGTACATACACACTAGCATAATAATAAAAGGTTACAACTTTTGTTGATATATTCATCATTACTAATTATATATAATAATTGAAAAGGTACAAATTATCAGTTAGTATCCATAAGGTACAATCAGTATTAATCAAACAGAACCCTGAGTTGGATGGTAGTCAAGACACTCAAGACTCAAAAGGTGCGGGGGCACATAACCAAGAGTTGAAACTACTTCTGTGTACACGTACGTAATCACATACTAATTAAGGTGTTTTTTGCTTATGTCATGCACACAACTCATTTACATTGAAGAAAATTGGCCACCTTCTGCAATTTTAAATTAATTATTACACATGAGATTTACTCAGTGAAAGGAAAGAGATTGAAGTGTAGAGAGAATTACTACTATTACTACTACAAAAAGTATAGCGAATATGTGATGGATTTTATTCAATATTAAAATTATTTGCCTATTGTCTTGTTTGTCTCTTGATTAACAACCATCACTGTTTTACTTCCTTTGAATTTATTTGTCAAATAATATTGTAACACCATACTACTTTCTTTGTTATCAACGTTTACTTTCTATATATTACACTCCCGATTCAATTCATTTCAAGGTGGGAACCATTCAAATCAATCAAAGTTAGAGAAATCAAAACAAGTTTCACTATTAAGGTAAGTTCAACTCGATCCATTTTTTTTTTTTACATTCATTATTCAATTGATTTGTTAATTTTGATATTACTTTACTGAAATAAATCATAACTATAACTAGTCAATACTAACTTTTTGGGGTTCTCATTCACATTTTCAGTCGTACAAAGGTTTAAATAATAATCCTTTTTTCTTTATAATTGTTTTCTAATCACTCTAAGACTCAAAGCAAACATCATTTAACTTATATTTTTTTTGGTCATTATCAATCATTATAAGTTTATTGTCTATATTGATTTTGTTTTGAATAATTAGATTGCTTGTTCAACTATTTTTTAACCACTTTTTCCCACTCTCAAGTGTCTTCTCACGTTTTGACAGGCTCGAGGGCCAATACAATCAAGGCTAATACGCCTCAAAACACTGGAATCATATCTAATCATCAACCAAACCAGCAGTCTCATTTACCACCACAACCACAATCTCACCAATCAAGTCAATTATCTAACGAATTAAAACAGGTTGTTATTTCCCAGTTAACTCTATTACTCACTACTCAATCTAATTTAGAAGAAGCTAGTAAGAAAATTCGTCATATATTAAATAAATACCCAGAATTTTATCCAATTTATTTCAAAAAACTTATTAGTGATATAGCTGTTGAAATCTCCCATTCCGAAAAAGATTGCTCTAATTCCTTTTTATCTCAGTTAGCTAAACAAGAACTAGATTATTTAACTTTTACAAATCCATCTCAGATTCAATCAGTTGTTGATATTATTCCAGAAGCAAATTTCAAATCTAAAAATCCATTATCTTTAGATACTTTTTATACATACTTCAAATTCTCTCCTTATCAAAGATTATTTATCAGTTTAGCTATTGAAAATTATTCAGATTTGAAAGAGAAAATTTTTCCAGAACTACCATCAATTTATTTAGAAGCATTACCAGGTGTTGTTGACTGGATTCAAGATTTTAAAAACAATTTAAATACAACAGAAGATCAAGAAGAAAACTTTTCAATTTTTTTAAATCTTTTCTTAAGTTCAGCTGTATTTTCATTACCTCATAAATTTATTGTTATCGGTCATATAACTGAAAAGATTAATAACGAATCTCATAAACATTTTAATAAAATCAATACAGAAATAAACAATTATTTTGATCTAATAAGTAAGATGAGCTTCAAAGATACACTTTTGCAGATCGGTAGTTCTAAATTACTACCAGATAGAGTCTTAAATGACTTGATTGCAATTCAACAACCTAATCAATTAGATGATGCCATCACTTTATTATTATCTGAAATATTATATCCAGGTTCACAGCAATTATCAAATGATCAAAATGATAATCTCACTTCATTGACACCAGTGAGTATACCTGAAGCCACTGCAAGAGGTGCACAATTGAGCACACTCTTTACGAAACTCAAAGTTCAGCCCAACTGGAATATAGTTTTCAAGAATGTCTTGAATCAATTTTCCACACCTTCAAAATTAACAACTGCTTCGGTCTCTCAATTTCTATCTTCACTAGGTAATGAAACTTTAATAGATTTATTTTTGACTGTTGCTTGTAAAAATTCAAATGCTCTACTTTTAAAAGAATTGTTAGTTCAATTAAGTTCATTGGAACCAAGTGCTGGTGCAATTGATTTGTTTGAATTAAAACTTGCTCCTATTTTAGAATCAGAATTGAATACAAGACATATTATATTATATTTCAAGTCAATTGTGAAAATCGAAGTTAAAACTATTGCTTTGTTACAAAATGAAAATATAAATGATGTGGCAGTCAGTGCAATTTTTAGTAGAGATTATAGAGCTGCTCCTGAATATATTGTTCTTGCTTGTTTATATATTTTACACGATGAACCTGATGCTAAAGAAAATGATGTAGTGGTCAATATTATGCAAAACTTTATTGTCTCTCTATTAGATGTTGGTTCTCCATACCTAAGTGCTATATTTATCAAATTTGAAGAATTCAATGCTGTTGAATTGGGTAAACTTTTAGTCAAATACTATGAAGTCAGAAAGTCTACCGATTCCATTCATAAGATAGCTAGCTTAACTGCTTCATTCAAGAAAGATACGGTGATCATGTCAATTTTGAGTAATGCCAGTGATTTCCCAGACTCCTTTTCATTTGCTATCATTTTCTCTCAATATGGTTGGAAAGGATTCCAAGAATTTCTTTTAAGTCAATTGGATCGAAATGTTAATATTGTTGCAAGTACCGTTATTGAATTCATGGAAAATCAAGCTTCTATAGAATATGAAAGTGCTCAACAAGGTCATAGAATAAGTAAATCATTAAGTCTGGAAACTGTTCATTTCTTAATGACTACATTGGAAAACAAGCAAATACCTGCAGATCTTTTTGAAAAATTCAGAAACTTGCAAGCTCTTTGCTTGCAAGCTTATCCAAGATTGATCAATTTCGGCCAAGGTCATGACGCTGCTATCCTCATGAATAGTTCGACTAACACATTCTCAATTGATGTTGAAAAGGAAATGAAAGTTTATTATCAAAAAATGTACAATAAAGAGATTGAAATCAAGGATATCATCAATATGCTGCAAAGATTGAAGGTCAGTGACAATCCACATGATCAAGATGTATTCGCATGTATGATTCATTCATTATTAGATGAATATAGATTTTTCCCTGAATATCCGGTTGATGCATTGGCTACCACCTCTGTCTTATTCGGTAATACTATTTTCTTTAGATTGGTCGAAGGTCCAGCTTTATCAATTGCTCTAAGATATATTATAGATTCAGCTAGACAGCCACCTGATAGTAAGATGTTCAAATTTGCAGTTCAAGCTTTGTATTCATTCATGAAAAGATTGAGTGAGTTTCCAAAGTTTTGTGCAATGTTATGTGAGATACCAGCTTTACAAAGTCAGCCACCTTTATTTGAAACTTGCAAAGCTATTTCTAGTGGAACTACTCCACCAGCTTCATTCCCCAACGTTGCCTCAAATGGATTGAACTCTCAACAGCAGCAACAGCAACAACAACAACAACAGCAGCAGCAGCCTGAAGAAGATAAAAAACTTTATGAAAGTGATATTCCTTACACGCCTTCAAGATTTGTTTCGGTTTCTGTTCCATCCGTTATATTAGGGGATGTTCAACAAGAGACTCCTACTGATGAAATTTCTAACAGAGTTTTGTTTATGGTTAATAATGTTACTGAGAATAATATGAAAACCAGAACTGATGAAATGAAAGAACTCTTGGTTCCAAAGTATTTCAGATGGTTTTCAAATTATCTGGTTACTCAAAGAGCTAAATTGGAACTCAATAATCATCATTTATATGGTGAAGTGGTTACAAACTTTTATTCCAGCCTATTTGATTCCCACATTTTACAAGTGACATTACAGCAAATTGTTGGTCTTTTGAATAAGGCATATGAAGCTGGTGATGAAGATGAATCCCCTGATGTGTTGAGTACTAATGAGAGATCCCATCTGAAGAATTTAGGTGCCTGGTTAGGTAGAATTACATTTTCGAGATCTCAACCAATTCAACACAAATATCTGGCTGTTAAAAATTTGCTCATTGAAGGTTATGATCATAAAAAATTAGAAATTATAATTCCGTTTGTGTGTAAAATTCTTGATCAAGCTAGAACTTCAAAAGTTTTCCAATACCCAAATCCCTGGTTATTAGGAATTTTACAAGTTTTGAAAGAACTATATGAAGTTGCTAACCTGAAGTTAAACTTGAAATTCGAGTTAGAAGTGTTATGCAACTCATTGTCCGTTGAGTTAGAGTCCATTGATTCGTCAACAATCATTAGAAGCCACAAGCCTGGTGCATTGGAAAACTTTGTTGAGTCTCAGAAGATTATCATCAGTTTGGCTAAAATGAGCTTGGATGAAAAGAGAGGTATTCCGTTGGCTATACCTACCCCTGCTGTGAATGGCTCGGTGTTAGGCAATTCAGGAATTGCTCCTTCAATAGTGGCATCTCAACAGGCTCAACAACAATTAAATGTGTTGCAGCAATTACAACAGCAGAGATTATTGGCTAATGGACAACAACATGGTCAACATCAACATGAGGGTACGGGAATTTATGAGTCCTCATTAGTTACAAGCAACGTGCCTATCAGTTCACAAGCAGCAGCTCAACAACAACAGCAGTCTGTTACTGCATTTGAAAATTTGAATGGTAGCTCAATCTTTGTCACTCATCCTAATTTGAAACGTCTATTCCAATTAGCTATCACTAAGGCTGTCAGAGAGATTTTACCTCCAGTCGTTAATCGTACGAATGCTGTTGCATTAGTTACCACTAAATCATTGGTTTTGAAAGATTTTGCGTTGGAGGTGGATGAGTTGAAGTTGAGAAAGGCTTATATCAACACAGTGAGATATTTGTCGGAATCTTTGACCTTGGCCTCTTGTCGTGACCTACTCCGAGACAACATTCAAATTAACATGCATCAATATATCGTATCATTAGGCCAACAATTAGATGCTAGTATCTTGGATGAGTTGCCTAGAGCAATAAATGATAATTTAGACCTGGCTTGTTCAATTATTCAAAAAGCAGCCATGGAGAAATCTGTTCAAGATCTGGATGAGTTAATGTTGCCTGCGATTGCTTTACGTAGGCAATTCAGAGACACAAGACCTGATCAAGCCTTTTGTGACACACAGTATGCTTCAAGATATGCTATGTCATTACCAGATCCTTTATCAATTAAGCCAGGAGGTATCACACCAAGACAATTCACCATATATGACGAGTTTGGTAGGCAGAAATCTAATCAATTCAACAACCCTGCTCTCACTACACCAACATCAGTAACAGTTGACCATGAAGCAGCGGCTCAACGTTTATTGCAACAGCAAGCTCAGCAACAACAGGCTCAGCAATCATTAGCTGCACCTCAAGCTGTTACTCCAGGTCAGCTGAATTCTATACCGGATCAAGTTCAAGAACAATCTCAGCGCACCCTCGATCAAACATTCATTCATATTAGACAGTTGATGGATGCATTATTGAAGTCCATTGCAGATACACAACAAAAGGAAGTTCATTTGCGTGAAATAAGTGCTGATCATCCATTGAGAAACTATCTTGCTGAGATTATTCAAATTCTCAGTAGAGTTGATCATCAAGATATTTATATGAAATTCGCTCAACTGAACTTGAATTCATTATTCAGTTCACCGAATCCTCCTCAATTATTTACTGAAGCGTTAATATTCTTGTTGGATAAGGCATGCGAGATGTCATCTTTGGTGACAAAATTTGTTACAGCATGGTTGATCTCAGCTGAAGATGAACGGAAATTTAACAAGAAGATCATGAGTTCCCTGATATTGATTGGTATGGTCTCTCTCAATGATATGGATATTAGTATCTCTAGAAGTATTCAAAATAAAAATGAGAAAGTTATCACTTTTGCTGCTGAATTAATTCTAGATCTGGTTTTCAGTCAGCATCCTATTGCCCTTAGGGCTGATTTTGTTAAATCCATCAGTGCTTTGAAATATTCAGGAGATGATGTTTTGAAATCCAATATTCATGTTCAAGAGTTATTTGAGAAATTAGGTAAGACAAAAGAATTAGATATCACTAACTTGAAATCACTATCATTAGATTCGAACAAACTCAAGGACTATTTTGCTTATGTTTTTGCTGAATGGGTCAAACTCTATAAGTTTGGAGACAACGACAGAGATCTACAAGTTGCGTTTATTAACCAGTTATTTGATGCTGGTGTGTTGACTAAGCCAGATCTGTTGGTGCTGTTTTTTACCACTGCAATGGAGATGGCTGTGGTTTCATTCATCAAGGAAGGAGTCACTTTGAAAAAGTCCTCAATCGATACATATACCTCCATCGATGCTTTATCTAGTTTAGTCATTCAATTAATCTTGATTCAAGAGGATGCATCATCAGATAATACTTCTAGAATTCAATTTTTCAAGTCGGTGTTGTCAATAATTTTATTAGCATTTTCTCATGATCATGAGTCAAACAAAGCTAATTTCAATGAAAGACCATATTTCCGATTTTTTTCAACCTTCTTGTGCGATTGGGCTACTATTAATCAGTCTGACTTCAAAGGTATTGCTGATAAGGAGTCTGAAGTGATGAAATTGAAAAAATTCAATAGTCAAATTTATCAAATATTATCCGATTTCTTCCTCGCTTTACAGCCTTCAGCTTTTCCTGGATTCACATTTGCTTGGATGTGTTTGATCTCTCACAGAATGTTCCTACCAAATATCTTGGAGAGTGATGATGATAGAAAAGGTTCTTGGAATAAATATGCATCTTTACTCGTTGCTCTACTCAAATTTCAACGCACTCACATCAAAGATTCATCAATTCCTGAAGCTATGTTTGTTGTTTACAAAGGTACTTTGAGAATCTTTGTTGTTTTGTTACATGATTTCTCAGACTTTTTGGCTGAAAATGCTACTTCATTTATTTCTGACATGCCATCGTTATTTGTTCAATTGAGGAACGTTGTGTTATCTGCCGCTCCGGCAGATATGGATATTCCAGATCCATTCCAACCTGGCTTGAAAGTTGATAGATTGCCGGAAATCACCACTGCTCCAGTAGTTTCATGCTTACCTTCACAAGTGTTGTTAGAAAGAAATATTAAAAAAGCTGTCGATAACTACTTGAGAATTCCGTCCACTTCGTTATTGAGACAAATTCTTGGTTCTTTAGAATTGAATGAGCCAGCAACCGAAGCTGGTATTGGTTACATGGAAACCTCCTACAACATCAAATTAATCAATGCTGTCGTTTTATATGTTGGTATGTCAGCTATTGATGAAAGGCCAAAAAGTTCTTTGTCATTCAATCAAAAATCATCACAATTCACTCTTCTTACCTCCATCATGCAAGCAGGGCCACTAGAACTTCAATTCCAATTATTGCAAGCTATCGCAAATAATTTGAGATATCCAAGTTCCCATACTCATTGGTTCAGTTGTATCATTCTTCATTACTTTGGGTCCAATACATTATGGGGATCGCATAAGACGGATGTTCAACAACTGATAACAAGAGTCTTATTGGAAAGAATTATTTGTAATAAACCACATCCTTGGGGTTTAATGATTACCTTCTTGGAACTATTGAAGAATTCAGAATATGCATTTTTTGATTTACCATTTACGAAAAACTCAGTTGAACTAGATAGATTGTTCAAATCTTTGCTAACGCATATTAAAAATTCTTCTGCTGTTACTGTTGCTGTTAACTGATCTACAGCAATTGTTACTTCTCTAATTTCAATCTTCAATATCATGGTTACTGATTTTTAGTGCATTCTTTTTTCCTCTCTTTTTGTTTAGTTCCCATGATAATTTTGCTTTCTTGCTTTCCTTTATGTTTGTGTTTCACTGCTTTTCTTCTTCTCATGACTGTATATTCTCCCCACGTACAATGTTTGGCTTTCGTTTATTTTCTTTCATGATTCCCCCTAAGTTTCTGTTATAGCTGCATTCTTATATATGTATATCTTGGATTAGTTCCTCGTCTTCTGTCTTTTGCGTTTTGTGTGTTTTTGGTTATTTTTGTCATATATTTCAATCACTCTGTACTTCATCCTGTTAATTGGCATTATAATAATATATATCAATTTAATATATGTCTTCCAGCATGTCGTGATTCTCTCGTAGTAAATTACATGCGTAACAATATGAAAAACAAGGCGAAGTCTTTTTTTTCTCCAAGGCATGGGCATTTTGGCTCCTAAATTCTGTCTGCGAGGAAACATAACAATCAGGTTTCAAAAGCCAAGTTGGTTCGTTCATAAGAGAACACTTTTTTGTAAATACGCAATCAGAATCAGCCAATAAATCTATAGTTATATAGTATTTGTTTATTTGGTTACAATGTTTTCACATATTCGTCGTCGTCTCCGCAGGTCTCCATCTGATGATGACTTAGACGGAAATCAATTCAGTACAACATCCAAGACCACCAATTCAAGAAGACCAGCAAATACAGCATTCAGACAGCAGAGATTGAAAGCATGGCAGCCGATTCTTGTCCCGAAAATTGTACTACCCATGCTTCTGATTGTAGCAGTGGTGTGTATTCCTATTGGGATTGGGTTTTTATTCACGACGTACAATGTTCAAATGCTAAGTGTTAATTACAGTAAATGTGATACGCTTGGAACAGATACATACAAGAAAGTTCCAGGCAAATATGTCGAGTATCATTTCAAAGGATCAGCATATTCTGATGTTCAATGGAAATATGAGAATAACGAATGTGCCATTCAATTTGATGTACCTGAGGATATCAAAGGTCCTATATACTTATACTACAAATTGACGAACTTTTATCAAAACCACAGAAAATACGTTGAATCATACGACTGGCAGCAAATAAAAGGGAAAGCTGTTGCTTTTGATGATCTTACTAAACACTGTGACCCAATGAAAGAAAGAGATGGGAAGATAATATATCCATGTGGGTTGATTGCAAATTCAATGTTCAATGATACTATATCCAATTTAACAACCACGGATGATGATCAGGGATACGACTTTAGTGCAAGAGGCATAGCATGGAACTCTGATCGTAATTTATTCAAAAAGTCACAGTACAATGTGAGTGAAATTGTGCCCCCGGAAGGTTGGTTAAAGAGATATCCAGACGGATATACCGAAGATGATTTGGCGGCAATAGCTGAAGATGAAAGATACATGAATTGGATGAAGACCGCAGCGTTACCTTCTTTTTTGAAATTATACGGTAAGAACAGCAAGGATACTTTAGTGAAAGGTAGATACACAGTTCTGGTGGGGTTGAACTATCCTGTTGCTATATTCGGCGGAACCAAGTCTCTTCTAATTTCTACATCCTCTGTGCTTGGTGGGAGACACATGGGGTTGGGTATCTGTTACTTAGTAGTTGGCGGTATCGCTGTCTTGTTCATGTTGGCATTTTTAGTGAAACAACTTTTTTCTAGAAAACAGATTGACCACTCATTTTTAGATGGATTGGATCATGCCAATGCCAACGGGGATGAAGATGCACTCAGACAAGTCTTGTAGTGTTCGGGGGCAAGTTTTCATTTTGGTTTCTCTATGTAATTTTACTATTTATTTACTGCTAACTTGTGTTTGCTCTTGTGCTTTTCTTTGTCTATAAATCTTACAAAAATATTTCGGACTGCTCTGAAGGTAAAATGATCAATTAAATATGTCTGTGTTATTGTTTAACTCAAGTTTGTTCTAAAAGGACACTGCCAGGCTTTCACTAACGTAATTTATATATAGTGGCTCTAATTTCAAAAGTAATTTCGAATTACACTGCGAAAGAGCGCTGAGGTCGTGAGTTGTTTATCAACATCAACAGTTAAACTTAGATCACGTCAAATCTTATCCGTAGGGTTAACATTTCAACCTGCTGTTCGTTATATATTGAGCTATTTAAGAAAATCAAAACATCATGTCCAGAGTGAAAAGAATTGCCAAGGAGTTAGAAGATGTTAAGAAAGACAAACTGTCGGGTGTCACTTTGACATTAGTAATTGACGATGACTTATCTCATCTGAAGGGAACCTTCGTTGGTCCGCCTGGTACACCATACGAAGGTGGATTGTTTGAAGTTGATATCAAAATTCCTGATGCATACCCTTTCAAACCGCCTATCATGAAATTTGACACAAAAATTTATCACCCAAACATTTCTTCTCAAACTGGAGCCATATGTTTAGATATTTTAAAAGATGCATGGACACCAATATTAACATTGAAATCGTCTTTGATATCTTTACAGTCATTATTACAGAGTCCAGAACCAACAGATCCTCAAGATGCTCAGGTTGCTAAGGTTTATATGACCGACCCAAAGAAATTCACGGAAATGGCTGCTAGCTGGACTAAAATCTATGCCCCTAACGATAGCTATAAACCATCAGGGGAGTCAGGAAATTATAGTGGTTTTGCAGGAGCTGCGTCTACTAAAAAAGTTGAAGAACAGGATGAGCTAGCCAAATATGGTATAGATAATGCCACTGTTAAAATTTTTGAGGACATGGGATTCCCAAAAGATAAGATTGTTTTAGCTTTGAGAAAGTTGAACTTGAAGAAAATTAGAGTTGATGATGTTCAAACCCAGCAGAATGTTCTAGACGAGATATTACATTGAAGGACCCCTAATACTGTTTGGTTGTATTGCTTCTACCCGCGAAGTATTACTATGTAGTTATCCGTGTGTTTTGACCGTTCCACCCTATATTAATTTAAGTAGTTCAGTTCCAATATCACATAATTTGTCTATAACTCGCGCTCAACTATCATATGTAGTCGTGTGATAAGTTTGTTGATTTAAAAACTACTAATGTAACCTCAACATTATATAAAATTTGAATTATATATTAGTATTAAGGAGCAAGTACAAAAGTATTATGAGTGTTATATGGCTATCTAGAAACGACAAATGATTAGGCAGAGTAAAACCAAAAAAAATAGACATGGTAAAATAATGAAAACTCACAACTCAAAATCTGCAAAAGTATTATTAATTTCTGACCACTTTCTTGAAACCATCGTTATCACCAACAGAGATGTGTTTACCCTTTTTGTTTTTTTTCTTCCCGTTCAAAGAACTGTTTACTCCATTGACTGCATTGCCATAACTGTTAGTGCCGGCGCTGTACCCAGCCTCCTTCTTGGCTCTTGGTTCTATTTTTATTTCCAAACTCTTAATCTTTAATGTGCCAGCTTTAATTGATTTGGTTTGCGACTCTTGATGAGAAAATTCAACCAGAGCAACCCTGCTTGTAATTTTGCACGAGTCAACTTTACCAAAATTTGCTTCCAAAACTTTAGTTAACTCTTTTTCACTGATCTCCTCTTCACTTATCCTTTTTATATATATTGGATAAACTTCCTCGCCTTTGTTATTTGTGAATTGTAACTTGAGTTTTGAATTGGATAGCAATGCATCAATCTCTTTATCGTCATCAGATAAGTCCTTCTTAGTGTCTTTTTTCTTATCTTTTTCTTTTTTTAAAAGCTGTTTCTTTGAATCATTTGCTGAGGATGTTGCCTGTTGTTGTCCTATGGTAGGAGACCTGATAGAAGGGGCAATCTTAGGTGCGGCAGAAGCAATCTTATCTGCCCATGTCAGTGGCTTTGCTGGTTCCGGTATACATGCAGGAGAAGCTGGATTGGTGGTCGAGGATGTGATAGGAGGAATGGATGGGTTTCCAGAAGCTTCGGACGCACTTGTGGATGTATTAGACGCCAATGTTGATGTAGATGGAAAAGAAGATATCTTAGCTGGATTTGAAATATTAGAAGATGTTGTAGCGTCTTGAGCAAGTGAGGTGGACTTTTCATTAGAAACAACAGGCGCCGGCTTCTTACTAGCAGAAGAATCATCCTCTAAAGAACTTTCAGGTGTTGATTCCTTGGAGTTTGGCTTAGGAGAAAAGATGGAAACTTCTTTCTCTGATGCATCCCTTTCCTTTTCCTTTTCCTTCTCCTTCTCCTTCTCCTTTTCCTTCTCCTTCTCCTTTTCCTTCTCCTTTTCCTTTTCCTTTTCCTTTTCCTTTTCCTTTTCTTTTTCTTTTTCCTTTTCCTTTTCCTTTTCCTTTCCTGAAGGTGTAGAGGCACCATATTCTGAATATGGCTTAGGAGAAGAAGATGAGGACTTTGGTGCTTTGCTATCAGATTCAACCTTTGTATCCTTCTTTATATTAGAATCAGTAACAGAAGAAGCAGCAGGAGTCGCATACCCTAGTTCTCTCTTTTCTGTGATTGTATCCTTCAATGCCTCAGATGCTTCAGTCGAACTCAAAATGACAGATTTTGAAACTGACTCATCTTTCTTATCTGTGTATTCGTCATCCACATCTGGAATGAAAGTAAGAATGTCATTATGAACGTCATAAACGGTCCCTTTACTGGTTGGAACTAACAGGAATGACTGTGAAAACTTATATGACGGTGGGTTCATGTCATGTTCCGATGCCTCGTATGACAAAGCTAGTTCCCCAATACAAACAATCAAAATAGAATTATTATAAGATTTGGTGGTTTCTATTGATTGTATCATAATTTTGGACCCCGAAAGCTTTGAGCTTTTCCAATAGCTCTTTATGTTTTCGTAACCTTCGATATTTGAAGATGACGACAAAGGTTCCAAGTGATCATTATGCTTCAAAATAGCATTTTTGGAGTATAGTTGAAACAATTTTTCATGGCCACGATTGACTAAATTATAGTAGTAATCTATGAATGATATAGCAATCAATTTGGTATTAGATTCTGTCATTTCTTGAGGTACAGTTAATGCTTTTTGTTAAAAAAAATTGAATGACGGAGATGCAAATGAAATGAAATGTGAAGGTATATGACTGAGGGATGCAAGATAACTGGAAGCTATTTTCTGTAGATACTTTTGATTTTTGACCGATAACTAATAAAACAAAGTAGTAGAAGAATTAATTGAAACAAAAACGAAGCTTAGTATGTGTTTATTTTTCAATGAATGTGTCTAATGGATTTCCTCGGTGTATTTTATTGGAAAAATCAAAGTAATAATTATTTATTACCAATGGCAAAGCTTTTCTCTAGATCCGGGTACTAGATTGACTAGTTATTAAGTAAGGAAAGCTGTTCAAGCAAGATCTATTTGTAGTCTTCTGACAGCTCAAAAGAAGTATTGAGTAGGGCTTCGTTGTAAACAGAAGTTGTAACCACCACTCAAACAAGGAGTTCTAGTTGACATTAGATCATTCTGTTCTGTATCTTGTTCTTGGGTTGGAGCTTGGTACCCTGTTGAATTTCTCAGTTCTTCAGACCAGACTTCCAATTTGCATTTCTGAGCGCTCGATTTTTGAAAGAGCTATTGATAACCTAATTTATTATGTAAGCTTACCCGGTATGGGATCGGTGTTGGGCAACTTGGATTCGGTCTGTTCAAAATTAGATAACCGGTTTCCAAATTTGAGAAATATACTGAATTACTCTATACTGTTCTTACGTACGATTACAGACAAATTGCTACCAATATAAAGAAAGTATGAGATATGTATGGAAAGCACGAGTTGAGAGAAAAAAAAGCAATTGAACGATACATTATATGAATAATAAAAACTAAAAATACTATAAATACTATAACGTTTTGTAACGTTTTGTAACTAAAAAGCAACAATGTATTCACAGTGGTCTATTGTAGTAGACCATTCTAGGGGACATGGCATTCTTTTGTTGGTCAGCGACAATTCCTGGCGGAGGAGTGCTCATATTGAAAAATTGCTGTTGTTGTTGTGGTGGTGGTTGTGCTTGTGATGCTTGTGGGGCTTGTGGGGCTTGTGATGCTTGTGATGCTTGTGGTGCTTGTGGTTGCTGTTGTGTACCAGGCTGTTGTTGTTGTTGAGAGGTTAACTGTTGAGCCAAAAACTGCAGTGGAATCTGCTCTGGAGTTCCTGTTATGTTTGATCCCGTTTGCAATTGAGCTCCAGGTTGTAGCTGTAGCTCTTCATTCAAACCCCATATTTGATTCTTGACGGAGTCAAAGTCAGAATCAGTGATTAATCTTTTCAGTTCCCAGAAGCATAGATGCGTAAGCATTGATTGACCTCCAACTTGTAAAAAGTTAAGGTTGACATTTCGTATAACACCAAGATCTTCAGCTAAAGTTTCCAATGATGATCTGTTCTTATAAGCAGCGTTATGGAAAACTTTGGAAATTGATATAAATTTTATGTCGTAATAACTAGGGAAGTAAGCTTTCAACCACTCGTCAAACTCTTCTTCACCAACAGGCATCTTTCTGTTTATCAACAATGAAATCAAAAACCCAAAATCGTAGCCAGCATGATAACTGATCCATGTCACATTTTTCAGTAAACATAATCCACTGTCTATTAGAACCTGCGAAAATTCAAAGGTATCGATACCCATATCCCTCATTCTTCCGAAGTTTAACCCTGTTGTAATTAATGACTCAACGGATTCTCTACTAAACATTTCGTTGTCTAGGTCAAACTTGAAGTTGAACTGCCAGGTCGATGGAACACCCTCTGGTCTTTTGCCTTCCTTGTCACTCAGTGTTATACCAATTTGGATTAAATTCAACAAGTCCGCATTTGATCTCACGGTTTGATAATGATAATCTTTGGTCGATCTAAAGGAACCTATCGGTCTAGCTACTATTCCTGCAAATTCTGTCGACACTGAAATGCAATTATATCTTTCAGCGAGTTCTCTAATGACCATCATCTCGCTCTCTAAATTATCTTTCCACACCTCTCTGACCATTGGAGCTTGCTGCTGCTGCTGTTGTTGTTGCTGCTGCTGCTGTTGTTGCTGTTGTTGTTGCTGCTGCTGTAGATGTTGCTGAGTTGCCTGAGCTTGTGCCAATCTCTGGGCCGCCAAAGCAGCTTGTTGCTGTTGAACTTGTTGCAATAGTTGCTGGTGTTGAATTGCATGCCCTTGTTGGTTTGCCTGCTGACCCTGTTGTTGTCCTTGCCCTTGTTGGCTTGTCTGCTGTTGTTGTTGTTGTTGCTGCTGCTGTGGCTGGTGTTGGATTACATGCCCCTGTTGGTTTGGCTGTTGACCTTGTTGTTGTCCTTGCCCTTGTTGGTTCGTTTGTTGTTGCTGTTGTTGTTGCTGTTGCTGTTGTTGCTGTTGTTGTAAAGTAGCAGCCAGCACTTGTTGGTGTATGGATCTATTTTGTATTTGAGGAGACATCATCATTCCTAATGCCACCTGATGTTGGCCCGGGTTCGGACCTGTTTTCTGTTGAGCTGCAGCAATCTGTGCTGCCGCTGCAATGGTGGCAGCAGTTGTGCCTGGTGTTCCCGCATTGATACTATTTGCACCTGTCAATGAAGCAGATATACCATTGTTTTGGTGTTGAATGACATCTGGGTTATTTTGATTCAAGAACTGTGACATGAATCTCAAATTCATTTGCTGCTGTTGAGCAACAGCTGCAGGGGGCGGAGGTGGTTGCTGATTATTGTTTTGCATTTGCACTAATTAACACTAAACTCTGAT
Source organism: Ogataea nitratoaversa (assembly GCA_030579435.1). Lineage (NCBI taxonomy): Eukaryota > Fungi > Ascomycota > Pichiomycetes > Pichiales > Pichiaceae > Ogataea > Ogataea nitratoaversa. The sequence continues at coordinate 294,257 of JAKTQZ010000007.1, forward strand.
GGTGTTCAGCAGCAACTCTTTTTGTGGAATTATAATGCTGAATTCTGGTATCTCATACGTTTACAGCGGAAAGTATTCTCATAACATATATTACATTCAAAACTGTACACAGCTGTTACAAAGATTTGTCTCAGTTCTCACAAGTCACCTCTCCGATTTTGTCTTGACTCTTTAGTAGAAAAAAATGTGCTATGGTGAGCAGGTTGGGTCGCACACGTACTTCTTGACAAGAATAGGGCAGAAACACCCCATAATAAACTTTATATATTGAAGAAAATCCCTCTTTATGATGATTACAGTGATTACAGCTTACACTCTATACTGTTATAGGTATAGTATATTGTGGTATAAAACAATTACCGCAGATTACAGATCACTGATAGCATTTCCTGATAGATTGTGATATACTATATTTGTGTACCAGTTATTATACATGCATTCCAATTAAAACGATGCGCCCAAAAAATTAATTAAATTCAAACCCGGATAACAGTTTAACGAAAGGAAAAGAAGAACCAACGTACGTTTAAGATGACTGTCCATCAGTAGCTTCGTCTCTGGTAGGACCAAGAGTTGTGACTTTTTGTCTTTTTCTGCCTTGGCTATGCTCTTCAGCTTCTGCTTCTTCCTTATCAGCATTATTCAAAGCCTCATCTTCTTCATTGTAAGCCTCTTGTTCAGCAGACAATTTAGCAGCCTCTCTTTCAGCTCTTTTTCTCTTGAAATGAGCCTTCTTATCATCACCTTCCCGGACTTCTTTATCTTCAGGTGGAGGCACAAACCAAGGAATCTTACCTCTATTGAAATCTGTGATGATCTGTTTAGCAACACCAGATTCATCTGGTTCACCACCTTTGATTAATCTTCCATGCTTTCTAGCAATTAGTTCGACAAATTCGGTAGCATCTTTCCAGCCACTAACTTCATAAGTTCTTTCCAAATGTTTTCTTTCACATTTTTCTAGTAGATCGGGAATGAATTGTTCAGGGTGGGAAACATGTTCCACTCTAACAACACCTCTAAATAAAATATCTGCTTCAGTATCTTTATTTGATGGAGGCACAATACCCGGGCAATCAATCAAGAAAATCCTTTTCATCAATGTGATATATTGCCAAACTTTAGTTTCACCTGGAATAGGAGCGACCGTACAGACCTTCTTACGTCTTAATGTATTAATGATACTAGATTTACCTGTATTTGGATAGCCGATAAATCCAACCGAGATCTGTTTTCTATCTTGATGTAACACAGAGAATTGTCTCAAAAGTTGAATCAATGAACCTTTACCAAATGAATTGGTAATAGATGCATGGAAAGCTAGAGTCGGGTAGTCCTTTGATAAATGTTTAACCCATGCAGCCTAGATTATTATAAAATGAGTCGATCAAAAGTATAAATGTTAGTATGAATGTAAGTAGGTATTGGATGATATATGTTTCCCGCTTCCATTAAAAATCAAAATATCATTCTGACTATCTTCATTGTTGCTTTCTTTCCTTCAAATAATGAATCAGTTACAATGTGGTAAGTTATATAGATTGTTGATTCAAAACACATCAAAAGAATATTGGGTTTTTTACTACGAACACCTCCATTAATCACTAGGTCTTCAGCAAAGTAAAGAAAGTGGGGAGAGCTCAACTCATAAAATCCCAATGTCATCTAGTTAGTCAATATCAAAACGATTTCAACAAATATTGCTCAGCTTCTCAAGACGAGAAAGAGCAAAAGCGATGACAGTTTTTCTTCCAAAGTTGTAACAGACAAGCCATATTGAAACAAAATGAAGATTCCGTGGAAAAATCAAATGAGAGCGTCCTGACAAAAAACTTTGGGGTATTGAAAAAAGGGATTCCAAATATGTGAAAGAAGAAAAAGCATTGGACAAAAATAGTATCAGAATAGTTACTTTTAACATTTCTAATTATTAGTAGGACCATTTGAATAGTTTGTAAAATACTTACGGCAACCCAAGTTGGGACTAAATCACACTTATTTAAAACATAAATCAAATGTTTGTGTGGACATTCTTTTTTGATGTATTGTTCAATTGGAGAACATCTTGTTCCTAATGGATCTCTAGCATCTAATACATGTATAACAACATCAGATGAATCAATTACTTTATACAACTCATTCCAAATTCTCTTCGACTGACCTTTGGAAAAGATGTGCTCTTTTGCTTCAACAGACCAACCATCAGTATCAATGTTACCCATCAATCCTAATGTTGTTCCAAGCTCGGTTTTCTCTTCATATTTTACTTGATCTTCGGAAGTCATTTGAGCTAATTCGTCTAAGGAATTGGCCGCAACGGTCGGTTTCTTCCTTAAAGACTTTGGACCAAATGTATGTTCATATGATTCCGTTTCCAAAATCTTAGCGCTGGGGGACACAGATGTATCCTTCTCATCTAGCAATGACATAGGTAACTTGTTTCTTTTCAATAAAACAGTATATGAATCATTTTTCTTGTCACCCATTGCTTCTCTAAAGTGCGACAAAGCGTCCTGGGCGATGACTCTAGTGTTACCGAACCATCTTCTATTTGGGTCAACTCTGGCAGTTGGAGCCTTTGTATCTTGCAAGTATGCAGCTTGAATAATATCACCCTTAGCATTTCTAACTGCTCTACCCCCTTTGTACATGTTCAAATGCTTCACTTTTTTGGCATCTCTGTAGAAATTCTCACCTTTCACTTTCAAGTTACCATCTCTCAAATCACCCTGTCTTTGACGACGAGCTTTTTCTGTTTTACCTGTAGCCATACTGTTACAATATGCCTCAATTGAACTGATAATGTTTGATGAATTGTGTCTCAAAAACTGATAGTTGCTGATAAGAGAAACTGAAGTTGAGACTCAAATATTGTAGTAATCAAATATTGTAGTAATCAAACAAGCAGAGACACTAAGAAATTAAAAAATTTTCATCTTAAAAAAAAAAAATCTGAGTCCCATTTTCTAGGGGCTGATAAAGATTATGGATTACATAATTACATACCATATCGCACATGCAACACGTCTGACCCTAAACAAAACCAACACAACTTAATGGATAACACTTGAAAGAATGAACAGGGTACTGGCTAGCTTGGAAAACTTGTAACCAATTGATAATTTGTGGGAGAGTTTATTAGTTTTTCCTTGATTAAGTAGGGTCATTGTACGCCAAAACAAATTCCGATTTTTGAATATCCCAAGAATTTGATCTTTATTGATTAGCGACCTGGGTTTAAAGAATGGGTAGACGACGGATACAATTCTCCCCATTTCGCTATCCAAGCATCAAGACCAATGTATCATCAAATTCAACTATTGATGATAAGAGTGTGATTGACAACTTGAGAATAATACAGAAATCTCCGGGTGCTAAAACAGGAGTATCAAAACTATCATCAATATCCTCTCCAAGAGTTAGATCAATAACAAGAAATATTAAGACTGAGCATATGCTGCTCTCGCCAACGAGTGTTGAAAAAGTACCATTGAGTGAAAGAGATGATAAGAGACCACTTCATAAAGGCACGCCAGTAAGAAGAAGATTGAACCCTATAAAGGGGGCACACGACGCCAAAGAAGAAATGCCGCCAAATATAAATGGTGTGAGTGATGTCATCGATGAAGAAGAATTAAACGTTGAAAACGATGCTGTTGAGTTGGTGTCGATTTCATCAAACGAAAGCTATAACTACGATGAGTTTAATTCAACAATTTTGTCGCCTGTGAAATTATTGACCTCTCCAACTAAACATGATCCTAAAAGTGTTATTAGAAAGCATGTACAAGAGAACAAGATGGAAGTCGGACCACAATCCTTTTCAAGAGAAAGTAGCCCCGAGTCACTAAGTAAACTTGAACCATTGGCACCTGATGTGATCACGTCGTCAACTTCAGCAAGACCAGCTAGTACGCACAAAACAAAGCTTTCGTCGACTGAACACGGTTTGGATAATAACGGTAGTCAATTCAGTGAGTTCGAAGATTCTGATTCTGACAGTAATTTTGACATGGAGCACCATAATCAGAAGCAGCCACCGAGATTCCATTCTTCACATACTGCAGGTAACAATGTGGATGATTCAAACAAGTCAATTATTCAAAATCACACAGGAGAGCATTCGATCAGCAAAGATTGGTCAATCAATAATGGACATGAAAGTTCTCATAATGATAACGATAAGATCAACGCTGTGGCCACTATATTGAAAGTCACAGATTTTGTGAATAGAAAACGACAAGAATTGTCTACATCCAGAAATTTGAGCTCCAGTGATATTACTGCCCAATCCAGTCCTCCGCATACCAAACCTGATAGGCATGAAACTGGCGTATCAAGAGAGGCTGTACAATATGACCCGTTCACCAATGATTCATTCGACGAAAATAACGGCACACTTTTCCCCAGTTCCGAGAAACCTCGCATATCCAAAATACCATACCGTATAAATAGTATCAGAAGAAATTCAAGAGAACTTTCTTTTAACAAAAGAACAACAACAAGTCACCCCAATACTTCTTCCACTAATGATCCACTACCATTTTTGCCTCAAAAACTATCGGATCTAAGCGATGAAAGTTCTCTATCTACCACTCATGGTAGAGATAGACTTGCGTCTGGTATACCGGAAACGCTCTCCAAACAAACTTTAACAAATCCTTCTGTCGTATCTAATCAGCAAGATAAAAATATACAGAACGGAGAGATCGAAATTGAGCCACAACTTGAAACTTGGGATAACTTGAAATGGCAAAGACTGATAAAGCACCTAAAGCTATATAGTATCACCAAAAACTCCAAGTTATTTGAACCTAGTCGGGTGAAAAGGGAATTTGGTTGTTCAGTAGATGAATTGTTGGTGAGATCCAAAATTGTGAAGAAGTTTATTGATGTTCAAACAATCAAGACTAACACGAGAAAGAGAATGAATCATAGAAATTCAAAGAAGCCAGAATTTTAGTGTAATAATAATAATGATGTATATGTGTTGTGTAATTTAAATCGGTCTCTAGTACAAGGATCATGTATTTTAGTTTTCTTGCGGGATATTTTGCCAATGATAGCAAGGGTAATTTCACGAGTTGTACGTATTCTCCAGAACGTTGGTCACGCCACACCTGGTTTCTTTGTGATTACTGTGAAACAAAAGACTGGCAATGTAAAATATAAAGGTTCTGATGTTATGAACCAAGAACTTACGATACTTTGTGATCAGCCTTCAGATACTAACTGCATAATGGAGTGGGAAAAAATTGACAGATATATAATTATATAACTATATAAGATATAAAGACGAGAAACATCTTAAGTCTCGCAGCCTGTCTGATTATAAGATAAAAATTAACAAATATCCATGGTTTTGTGAAATCATTCCTGGATAAATACAGTTTTATCTTATTATAGTGACGCACACCAAAAATTAAAAACAGTATCAAAATAGGGTAATTATTAGTAAACTCAAACGAACGTATAAAAGTAACAAGTCATCGAATAAAGATCAAAAGTGGATTAGCTAATGATCTGTTGGTCTGTAATATAAGGAATATTGACTCTAACTCTATGACTGGAAGGTAATTTTGGAATGACGACACATAAACATGCAACCAAATTAATAACAAATAAGTTCAAATCATAGTTGGAATAGTGAGTAGAAATCAAGAATAAAGATATTGGAACACCAACTAAAAACTTTTTCACAGGTGTGTATTGATCACCATTATCAATTTGTTCCCACATTGTCAAGTTATCATAAGCACCATTATTGAAATCAAATGGCGTACCTTTAATTTGATGAAACATAATATAGGAGCCAATCGCGTAAGTAACATTAGTTAAAGTCCAACTAATTTCAATATTAAACACAGGAACAAGATCATAAAAGAATTTTAGTAATATTATTATCACTATATGAATTGCCCATGCACCTCTAAAATGAACCCAGTTGGCATTTAGATTAGCTTGAATATCTTGATCTTGTTTTGTTTCGAAGGTTTCAGGTTCAACTTTTGATATTAATGAAGAAGATCTTCTGCGTCTATGTTCTTTACTTGCAGGAGAAGTGGTAGGTGATACAGACAACTTGTCCGGTGAGTTTGGAGATGGAAATGGGACCGGATTTGAAGTCATCACGGATAAATACTATTGAATAATAAGCAAACTGTTTAATTTGTTTGAGTAGTGTAATATATGTAATGTAATAAATGGCAATAGTTTGATTAACCTTTCAACTAGTGGCGAAAAGAGTTTAGCGTAATACGTTTTTTTTGGTTCAACTTGATTCGACAATATAAACTGAAGCAGGAGAAGTTGAAAAATTTCGATAAGGGAAATACTTGATGGTATATGTTAATGATATGTTCTACTAAAAGAAAACAACAATAAAGTGAGTAGTGGAATCTTACATTCGTATACAATCGTATATTATAACAATTAAAACAAATGTCACACACTATAGTTATTTCTAGAATTCAAAACACTTCATCATTTTCTTGTGACTATTTTAAGCAACTGCGCGCTCAGAAAAACTGTGACAGGAAAATATGTTACGTAATATTTATTTAATTTTGTTGTTTGTGATTTTAATCATGTGATTTTTTTTCTCCTGCCCAAAACGTTTGGCCTTCAAATTGGATGTGTTTTATCTATCATCCCTTTTTCATATTCCTGTTGTTTGTTCTGGTATAAATCAAGTGAGAAGGATAATCCCTATACCACTTTTGTGAATTATATTACTATTCTCAGCAAAACCAGTGCCATAATAATCAGTCTTTACATGAAAGTTCAAACATAAACAAACAAATAAATAAACAATTAAATGAAGAGATAAATAAATAAATATATTGGTACCAACAAAACCTGTAAGCTGTACAATCAGTCTACACACTCATAACATGGAGTTGCATCCTAGCTTGTAAGCACTGTCATTACCGTTGACTCTATGGGTTTGGGGACTTGGCCTTCTGCTGATTAACTTTCAAAGTTGCTAATCTATCATATTCCCCACTTAAAATTCTTTCTACAATCACATCATCATTCTTGCCAAATCCAACAAGGTCAAAGTTATAAGATTCCGGGTGATCTCCATGCTTCTTGAAAGCTTCTAGGACAGCGGTATCGCCTTCTTCTTCAGCTTTGGCTCTAACTCTGTATAACAATTCTCTCTTTGCCCATTCAGTTATATCCATATCATCTCTCCAGACTAACACAGCCAAAAGCATGACACAAGCAGGTAAGAAGAAAAAATGAGCAATATTCTCCCATCCTTCCTTCTCGTCTCCATCTCTGACTATTTTCCATTTGATTTCACCAGTTGCTGTATCTTCGTATGGAATCTTGTCCACGATTAAACCTGAAGAGGCTTTTAATTTACCTAAATCCAAGTCATTTTGTAAGTAAAGTTCCTGATACTGCTTAGGGTAAGTGAAAAGTGTTTCAATCAAATTCAATTCCCTCTCTTTCGAATATGAATTCAAGTAAGCTATTTTCTTCAGTTCTTCTTCAGGTGGGTCTCTCTTTGATCCATCTTCATTTTGGAAAATGTGTTCGAAGTCTGAGAATGTGTCTAGTAGTTGGCGGCATTTTTCTTCGGCTCCAATATCAATTTTCAGGCTAGCTGAAGTAGCGTGAAATAATCTTTTATTGAAAACTGAGCTTGCATTTGTAACTACTTTGAAAGGTTTGTGGTTAAAGGTCGGAAAAGCATGTCTTCCCTTCTTGAGTATTTGTCTACCTATAATTCTAGATAACATGGTGCAACTAATATTTTAAACTTCTTCGTTCTCTATATGCAATAGTATCCAGGAATGTATAATCAAACTCTTAACTGAAACAAAACGTCTTATTTGGCGAAGGTGGTCTAAAAGTGGGGTACGATTATGCTGTAACTGTTGAGGGAGAATTCTCAAAAAAACGCAGCTATATAATATGAATCACTCTTAAGTCGCTAAAAGTCTATCGTCGCGTTGCCAGCAAGAAGCTACAGCTGCATGTATGTACAGCGCAGCGCGCTAGACTTTTAACATGAGAATTGAAACGCCATGAGCGTTTAATCTTTATTTGATCTATTGAACTACTGATTCACGTTTACTGTTTTTGCATTCTGTCGTTGAGTGAAATCGACTCCAATGTGGGACTATATTGAGGATTCAAGGATGGAATTATAAAGGCGTTTTTTATATTTCTACCGTCAGTGGTTAATCTAACATTGACGGTGTTACTAGATCATTGGTAGTCCTATTTTCCTCTTTTGGATATTCCTCTTCGCCTGTAGCCTGTAACGGCGTGATCTCTGATTCTGAAACCATTGATAGTTTTATTATAATGATGTCAGTAACTGTTAGCAATTAGTTTATTATTAAGAATGGTGATAAAAACTACATTGTCATTGACTAGTAGTGTTGAGTTTCAAACAATATCTGTAGGGGTGCTATATTCGATAATTGATAGATATCCAACTCAGGATTTGGTCTTTGACTGTTATATTGTAGAACTTCTATAAATGAATATATAATAAAGCTTTGATATGTATTTATGGGGTCACTCTCAATAATGTAGAACCTTTCTACAGTTCGGCTGTAGACTATAAAACTCCTTCTAAATAATTATTTCGTGTTTGTCCGCCTCTCACCCCTTCTAAGCATCTTCTTTATATCGTATCTAAATCAATCGTATACTACTATAACAATGTTTCCCTTGATTTACAGGCTATACAATAGACTTAAATGGACGATAATCCGATGTATATCTAGTCCCAATCTAATGCAGGTTCTGACAAACTACAAAGAAAAAATAATAATCTTGATTTTGGAACAAAATTCACCCCAAACAACTGTTTTTTAGAAAAAGAGCCAATTGTGTGTATTAACTTAACTAATCATTTTCTCTCGAACTTAAAACATTCTATTCGTTAATTTAAGAATCCGCGTTGATATTTCTCCGTTTCTTCTTTCCCTATTGTCGGAACCTACGTTAGAATGGGACTTGGTATATCGTCCATTTAGGTCTATCGTATGGTCTGTAAATTAAGGGACACAGAATTTCAAAGCTGTACTGAGTCAATCATCCAAGATGATTACATCAGATTGAGTTCTGCCATAATTAAATATAAGGGTCACATGCCGAATGCAGAATTTGTTACCCTTTTGCTGCTTCGACGTCTCGTTGAATGTTTGACTCATTGAGTCGTTGGCCATTGGCTTATAAACATAATCATAGTTGTATATGATTGTTTGAATACGAGACAAAGAGGATGCTAAGAGAGTGGAAGAAAGAAGAGGCGGACAATCACGACATAAAGATCTGGAAGGAGTTTTATAGTCAACAGTCCGCAACGAACTGTAGAAAGGTTCTACTTTGTTGAGAGAGTCACCTTCCAAGGAGTGACTCTATAGATAGATACCGAAGTTTTATTATATATTCATTTATATAATTTTTAATAGGAAACGTACTTTAACAGTCAAAAACCAAACCACTGAGTTAGATATCTATCAAATATCCAACATGGCACCCTTACAGATATTGTTTGAAACTCGACACTACTAGTGAATTGACAAACTAGTTTTTATCACCCATTCTCAATGATTAACACTATTATGCCATTAGTTAATTACAGCATGAGAATTACTCTCAATAGGTCCAGGACGAGAAGATGGTCATGCCATATACTGGACACATTGTAAGTTACAGGCGAAGAGGAGTATCCACGACTCAACTACCAGAGAGCTAACATCACAGTCAATGTTAGACTCACCACTGACGGTAGGGATATAAAGGACGCCTTTATAATCTCATCCATGAATCCTCAATAACATACTACAGGTCTGAATAGAAGACTGATTGTTGTATATTTGGACACAATTTACTTTAAGTCCTGAAGATAAACCACCAATCAATAAATTACGTAATTAACAGAATTACGTCAGGTTTTACGTAAGTTTTAATTAGCACATATATGAAATTACCCTTTTAACAGAACAAGTTGGCTTAATGGTCTAGTGGTATGATTCCTGCTTTGGGTGCAGGAGGTCCTGGGTTCAATTCCCAGTTGAGCCCCTTTTTTTTAGAACAGTAAATTCACAGTACTTTTTACCCTCTTCTTTTTGCTAAAAGTTTCTGTACCTGTTTTGAATATAGGTTTAGATAGAACAAATATGCGTTTTTAAGTCTTACAACAGACAAAGTTTCTTCCGATTATTCTGCTCACCAAGCAGTTCAACAAAAGAGTTTTTCTACTCACCACTCCGTGTACACTGAACACTGTACACATGTACTAGTATATCAAACCGGTTCATGAGCCACAGTGACAACACTAGCCTCAAGTTCGAACACGAAAAAATATTGAATTTTGTCGAGCACAATAAGGAGGACGTTTGCAAGGTTTCGAAATGATTGAAATTCAATGTCATACAAACGGTCAAAGTGTCAGATGCTTGATTCTTGGGGTACGCCAAGTCATAATTGAAATATTAGCAATTGTGCCACCACGACTTAAGGCTTCTTTTATCTGTGTTCCCTATGCATTATCGGTTGTGATTCGGTCTCTCGAGATATCAAACATAATTCTCCATTTTTATATAAGTATCAATTTCCTCTACTAGCATTGAACTATTCTCGTTGATCAGCTCTTGTATCACAAAATAGGACAGCAAGTTGCACGGAACGTTAGCAAAAATTATAGCTATTCAGCAAACACAACTTTTTTTGATCTTAAAATCCCAAGCACACAGTTTGCCCCATTGCGTTGTGATTCCTTTTGTTCGAAACCAACAGCTAAACGATTACTCATAATATGCTAGACCTTGACAAAATAATAGATGATGTCAAAAATTGTCGGCTAATACCCGAGAATGATATTCAGCAACTTTGCTTTCTAGCCCAAGATCTTCTTATTCAAGAATCCAATATTCAACTGATCGACACGCCCATAACAATATGTGGTGATATTCATGGTCAGCTTCATGACCTTTTAAGACTATTCAGAATCACACAGTTTCCTCCTATAACGAAATATCTTTTTCTTGGAGATTTCGTTGATAGGGGATTTTATTCTTTGGAAACATTTCTCTTACTGCTTTGCTATAAAGTAAGATATCCTGATAGAATTTACTTAATCAGAGGTAACCACGAATCACGGCAAATTACATCTGTTTATGGATTTTACGATGAATGCCTTCGTAAATATGGATCTGCTAATGTTTGGAGGTATTGTTGTGATGTATTTGACTATTTGGCATTAGGTGCTTATATTCAGTCGTCGGCTGGTAACAAGGATGGTGTGTTTTGCGTTCATGGCGGGCTCAGCCCTGCTATTGAAACCATTGATGAAATAAGATTAATCGATAGAAAACAAGAAGTTCCTCATGATGGGTCCATGTGTGATCTCTTATGGTCAGACCCTGAAGAGAATATCCCCGCGTGGGCTGTTTCGCCCAGAGGTGCTGGCTATTTGTTTGGATATACTGAGACTGAACGTTTCCTGTTCAGAAATAACTTGAGCCTGATTGCGAGAGCCCATCAATTGGTCATGGAGGGATATAAGGAAGTGTTTGATGGGGGATTGGTGACAGTTTGGTCTGCCCCAAACTACTGTTATAGATGTGGAAATGTTGCAGCTGTATTAACGCTTGACGACCAACTAAATAGAGACTACACCGTGTTTGATAGCATGCTGCAGGATTGTAACGAAATGCCATCGAAAAAGCCTATGGCTGATTACTTTTTATGAGTCATCTGCAGCCTGTTCCAAATAGTTTTGTTGAAAATATGTTGTATGATAAATCTTGCTTTCTTCTTTAGCCGTTGATGTTTCCCCCGCTAATTGTCTATAGTATATATTTTGAGATATCTTTGCTGGACAAAGAAAATTAAATCACACAATATGGGATTATGTATATGAAGTAAAATGAGTTTCAATTTTGATATGTACTAGTTACGAGTTTCAATTCTATAAAAAGACCTAGTTATTGTAAAAAGGATAATCAATGTATCCCTTTGGATCCAAATGAGAGTAAAAAGTTGACCGGTCGTATTTGTTTAATGAAAGACCCGATTTCAGTCTAATCAATAAATCAGGATTACTCAAAAAACTTCTACCAAATGCTAATCCATCAATTTGCAGATCTTCCACCACATTTTGAAAATTATTCTCATTCCATCCTCCGGCAGAAATAAGTGGGGTATTAGGTAAACTTGATCTCAATTGTGTAACAGTGCTACTTAAAGTATTCTGATTTTCCACAACATCAGCGCTCAAGTTATCATTCTCTCTGCCTCCATTACTATCACTTCTTGCTTCGATAACGTGAACATAGGCCAAATTTCTTTTATCTAACTCTTTGCAAATATAGGAGAAGTGAGCAAGAGGGTCACTGTCACCCATATCTTGAAATTTATCCCAGGGACTGATTCTGAAACCAACTTTTTTTGAAGAACCAATTTTTGCTATAACTGCATCCAGAATTTGCAACGGAAACTTGCACCTGTTTTCAATGGATCCACCATATTCATCTTCTCTGAAATTTACCTTGTCCCTTAAAAACTCATCAATTAAGTAACCATTAGCTCCATGAATCTCAACACCATCACATCCAGCTTTGTAAATAGCATTATATGCCGCATTGGCAAAATCTTCAATGACATTTTTCATATCATTCTCGTCCATGGCTTTAGGAATCACAAACTCAAGATCATTTTCTGGATAGGATAGTGGCTCTCCAGTTAATATGGCTGCTGTGCTACACAAAGGTGGCTTTCCTTCATTATATTTTGGGATACCTGATCTTCCAAAGTGATTTAACTGCATAAATATATAAGCATTTTTTTCGTGAACAACATCAACAACCTTTTTCCAACCTTCAATACATTCTGGTAGATCCACTCGTGGATTGTTTGGATGAACACCACAAGTGGAAGATATACTAGTAGCTTCAGTAATCAATAGTCCTCCATCCGTTGCTCTTTGGGAGTAGTACTCCGTCATCAACTCTCCAGGAACATAATTAGGTGCCCTGTACCTTGTCAAAGGTGCCAAAATTACCTTATGTTTGAGCTCAATATCTCCTAATCTCAAAGGAGTGAAAAGTTTATCAGATGACATTAATTAAAAACTGACTTGAGTTAGTGTTAGTTAATGTATTCAATCTAAGATAGTAGTATCAGTTAAAGGTAAAAAAGTGTATTTTTTAGGTAAATAAGTGAAGTAAAGAAGTGGGCAATCATATGTATTTCTCACATACCAGTTAAAATTGTTAAAACTTTATTACAGATACGTTAATCCTCTGAAGACTAAACTTTGGAATAGACAATTTGAAAGTATCGGTTTCTTATCAAAACTTGTTCTACTTCTCTATCAAATTGTAGACTATTTTTTGATCATCTATAAAGCACTAAATTATAGTACGGAGATATTAGAAAATTATAGTTAAATTTGTTGATGTCAAGCGGACCAGGATGCGGATGGGCCTTTCAACTTAAATCACGAATTAACGTGGAAGACCAAAAAGCCGCTGGAACTTCCAAAATTAATTTTCAAATTGTAGTTTTTGAATATAATCATGATGCGGCTCAAGATGCAGATTCAAATCTGGAAAGATGCAAGAAGATAAGAAAGTCCCTCTTGAGTGGAAAAAGAAAGTTGAAAGAAGTTTTGTTTGGAATATATACAACTTTTCGCTATCTTGAAACAAATATTATAAAGTTTTAACCCCATATATCTGACAAAAGGTAATATAATATATATATATATAGATAAACATATCAAAACTATTACCTGCCAAATCACTATTTATTTTAGTTGCTCATTTCTTGCCCAGAAAAGAGCTCAAACTCACTGCATTAAATTTACCAATTGGTCAAAAATACCGTTAATCTTCTTGCGGCTTAAAAACCCGTTCTCACTATCTGATTATTCCATGTGCATTATGTGTGCAAGAGTAAGCTGGAGCGGGAGGATAGATAGCACAGGCCCTATGGCTGTCGACAAAAATCGACTCTCCTTATTATTGTTTTACTTACAGCGGAGTTTCCGATCTTCGTGGATCCCTTGTCATTTTTATTGTTTATCTTGAAAGATATCGATAACTTTTTTTAGGCCTAAATTTGACTTTTTCCCAAGATGATCTGAGTCGAACGATATGCACAGCTCCAAATAAGACCATTATCGTTCATAAAGCAATCCATAGTTGTTCATTGCCGGAATAAATATACAGCATTTTTCCTGTCCATGATCACCTGAAAATACAAAATAATAAGTTTTATGTCATTAATCAATCTCATCAAAAAATTTAATTAATAATAGTTGGTTATAAACAGTTGAAGATGGATACGTTAAAAAAGTTTGACGCTTTTGTTTCTGTGAAAGGAAACTACGAAGGGTTTGAAGGTGAAGATGATAAGTATCAGATTATATCTAACAAAGATACCCTTCCAACTCCACCAGAAGAAAGAACTTGGAGGCTTTATAATTATGTCGGTATCTGGTGGCAAAGTGCCTTCAATGTGAACGAATGGAATACAGGAGCTAGTTTGATCAAAACTACTGGTCTTCCACATGGGCAAGTTATTGGTTCAGCTATCCTTGGTATTTTCATGTCTTGTTTTTTCACTGTCTGTAATGCTAGATCTGGAGCCTCGTATCATATTGGGTATCCAGTTCTTGCTAGAGCCACTTTTGGTGTTCGTATGGGTTACTTTTTCGTTTTTGTTAGAATGTTTGTGGCCCAAATTTGGTTTGGTGTTCAAACTTATTATGGGGCCATGTGCCTTGATATTGCTTTTAGATGTATGTTTGGTCACAAATGGCAAAATATTCCAAATCATCTACCTGTCTCTGCAAGTATTACAACTAGACAGATCACTGCATTTTTCATTTACTGGTTGATTCAGTTTCCTTTGATGTGGTGTCACCCAAGACAGATCAGACATTTCTTTATGATTAAAGCAGTCATCATGCCATTAACTACTTTAGGTTTATTCCTCTTTTGTGTTATCAAAGGAAAAGGGCCAGGCGATTGGAGTATTGGTGAAGAAGTTGTTCAAACACAAACCACCGGTAATTCGTGGATGCACGTTATCAACACTATATTTGGTACACTATCACCAATGATTATTAACCAACCTGATATTTCTAGATATGCAAAAAGAAACAAAGATGTTGTTCTTCCTCAAGCTGCTGGATTTCTCCCATCAAAGATTCTTGTCTTACTGTTTGGTATGGTCAGTGCATGTTCAATTTACAGGGTTTATGGTGAAGTTTATTGGAATATGTGGGATCTACTTGGAGCCATATTAGATAATGAATGGGGTCCAGGTGCGAGAACAGGAGTTTTCTTTGTCGCTACTAGTTTTGCAGTTGGTACAGCAGGAACAAACATTTTTGCTAATTCTATTCCTTTTGCTTGTGATTTGTGTGGTCTTTTACCAAAGTATTTTACAATTGTCAGAGCACAGATCTTTAGTGGTATTTTATGTTGGGCAATTGTCCCATGGAAATTCTTAAGTAATGCTGCTAAGTTCATAACATTCCTTGGTTCTTATTCGATCTTTGTTGGTCCACTACTTGGAAGTTTGCTCGCCGACTATTACGTTGTCAGAAAAGGTAATATTCATGTTCCTTCACTTTATACCACGAGCCCAAAGGGTGCTTATTACTTCTGGAAAGGTTGTAACTTGTGGGCTACTTTAGGTTGGTGTGTTGCACCAGTTATTGCCATTCCTGGCCTATACAGGGCTTACTATCCAGATTCTTTGAGTCAAACCGCTAGTGATATTTATAACTCGGGTTGGTTATACACAACAATAATAGGGTTCTCTTTGCACTGTGCTGGATCTTTTATTTTCAAGCCAAAGATCTATCCAGATAGCCACAGCGAAACCCCAAAAACTTGGGAGTATATGGTGGAATCCAATGGGTTTTTCGAAGTGGATAAACCAATCCACGGCGTTGGTTATCCTGGTACTGTTGAGCTAGTGTATGAAGAATCAAATGGTAGTGATGAAGATGAGAAGCTCAAAATCGTTACTAGTATTAAGTCTTCTGGTGGGTTACATATGTAATCTCACCTTGCTTTCTAAATTTGCTTTTAATATTATGCTGGCTCATTTTTCCTAATTTTTGTTTTACACGTTATATTAGATTTCACTGAAGGTCTTTTTTTGTTTATTCTTTGATCCCATATAATACAATCTATCTTTATTTAATTATCTTATCCACGTACAAGGAAAAATACTAAGTATTTCGGCTAATATTATACAGCAAAGAAAAGTACGCTTAATGAGCATTACTAGTGGGTATAGTCGTACACTTGGAAAGTATCCAATCATCGACAGTGATTACTCCAGATTTAACGATAAGTATATACTATATCTATTCAAATTTTATAGATGACTGAATAATTTTTTGTAGTTTAACCATATATTATATAAGTTACAAATGGAATAGTAGTTACAAATGGAATAGTAGTTACAGAGGAAATATTTGTTTTGGAATTTGATGTTGTAACCTTTTAGGTTTCTATTTTATTTCATTTACATTTTCAGAATATTCAATTGTAGAGTCAGCACTCTCATTGGTGGGGACATCAATATCTGAATTATCAAACACAATCTCATCTTTTGTTCCATCCCTGCTGATCAACGATATGAGAAACATAATAGCAGAAAGAACAGTCAAAGTAATCATTATTGTTTTGAAGGAGTCTTTATAGGCTCTAAGGACATCTAACTTTATATCAGAGGTTAGAGTAGACATGATAGAAGGATCTTCCATAATTTCCTTAATAAGTTTAGGATTCCCTAGAACTATTTTTTCCAACTTGGACTTAAAAATGTTTTTGAATATCAAGCCACTGGCTATAAGACCGACAGCTCCCCCAAAGCAACGAAAGAAGTTTCTCAGTCCTGTAACAACAGAACGGTCTTCAGCGTTTGAATGAGATAACAAACATAAAAGTGTAGGCTGGAAAGTGAAACCAATTCCAAGCCCTTGCACTAAGTTGGAGCAAACCAAAAGGCCCATGTTCGAATGTAAATCAAACATGATCTTTAAACCAACCCCAAGAGTCCACATGGCCCCTCCAAACCATAAGCATTGGACATACATACCTGTATAAGAATTTATATAACCAGAAAGCACACCAAATATACTACTTGAGCACGTAGCAGGAAGTTGAATAACACCGGCAATTATTGGAGACCAACCTCTCAAGTTTTGCAAGTACAGTGGATAATAATATATGTCAACAAAGTATGCCCATCCCATCATAAAACACATAAGAAAAAGCAAAGTTCGATGCAAGTCAGCAAAAAGTCTCATGGGAATCATAGGAATTTGAGCCAACTTAAACTCTGAATAAAGGAAAGCAATCAGACTAACGCCACTTATGCTAACCAGACTAATAAACAAGGCTGAATTCCACTTCCAGGTATCACCACCACCTGATATTGCAACCAAGAACAAAATAGTGGATATCATTGCAAACACAAAACCGAACCAATCAATCAATTTCAACTTCATCTTGAGTGAGCCAGTTACTGGTTTGAGTGGGACGAACATTATTGCTAACACTGCACATGCTATACAAACTGGACAACTGATCCAAAAAGTCCACTTCCAGCTTACTTGTTGAGTCAGGGCACCACCTATCAATGGCCCCAAACCATTTCCCAAAGCGGTTGAAACAGCAACAAACCCAAAATACTTCCCTCTCTCTCTAGTAGTAAGGAGATCGGAAAAGGTTATCATGACTAGACAATTCACTCCACCACCTCCTAATCCACTGATAGCTCTGAAGACAAAGAGCATAGTTGGATGAGTAGAAAACCCACTGACAAGATTTCCTATAAACAAGCAAAGAAGTGAAAATAGGAACACCTCCTTCCTTCCGAACACATCGGATATTCTACCATATAGTAACTGGAAATTGGTATTACTTATAAGATAACTTGTACCTGTCCAACTTGATATTAAGTTTGTGTCTTTGAATTCTGCCCCTATAGTTGGAATGGCAGTAGTAACTGCTGTTTGGTCGAAGAAGGAAACAAATAACGATGCTGTTAGACACCCAAGTGTTATAAACAGTGTTCTTGGGGGTAATCGTTGCGATTGATCCTGAAGTGCCGTACTCATTGTGTAGCTTAGACCGAAGTTATTACTCTATATTAACAGTTCAAGTCCTACTTTTTTGAACTAACGTTTGAAAAAACCAAAAGGATATTTGAATTTAGCATAAAGCTTTTGATTCAGCAGCAATCGAAGTAAATATTAGATTTCTAGATCTCTCGTTTCCTCCTCTTCTGGTATGAGATGAGCCCTAACTTTTTCAATCAACCATAAAGTTCTCGGTAGCTATCAATATTATCAGCTCTATATAGTAATGTATGTAGTAAGCGGATCACAATTAACATACATTGATAGGAAGTATATCTGACAAATACCAAGAAATCTCTTTGCACCTTAATCTTTTACCGTTACTAATCCTGTTTTGGAGTTAATCATATCTAAAACCCATATGTTCCCTGAATTGGATCTCGGTCTTCGTTGCAGCAAGTTATGTGAATTGTAGGAGGAATGAAGGATGTCGGATCAGCCGTTAGGTTGATAAGGATAATAAATGGCATTAAAATTTTATAATCGAACGATGAATTATAAATCAACGTAATTCACTATTTTGGATTATTTACATTTCGGGACATCCGCCTTTTGAAGCTTGCTTCGATTCACAAAGACAAAAAGGCGGTACCCTAATGGAGTCCAGAATCACCTGCTTATCTAATCAAAGAGGACATGAGCACTAAAGCTCGAGCTCAGTTAGATAGATATGATTGGCTTTGAGGAGTTAAAAAGTAAACCAATTTAAAGAGTTTCATGTCGAACATCTGCACAGCGGTAAATCCAGCTGCACATTCTTTAAGGATGGAAATAGATAATAAATATTGAAACCTGTTACCGGTCGCATAAACACTAGGAATCTGTATCGGGTCGGAAGCGGCTGCGGCTGCGGGCTTAAACCTAGATAACATGTCAATATCCTCGAGGCGAGGCTCACACACAGGTACAGTTGAATTGACTATAAGGTAATGGTGGATTTACTTAGAGCTCTCCCTTCAATTGAATTGAATTGGAGTATACTCAAGTTTGATTATACGTATATATACGTTTCCATAGAACCTCTTTGGCTTTTTGAAGACGTTATCAACGTTTGATTTTATTGAATAGAAACACTAAGCAAGAATTACCATTTTTCCCATACAAAAAATCAAATCATGTCAGTCGTCTCTCTAGAAATTTCAAAGTAAGTTTTCTTTTTTTTTTTTCAACAAACTTTCAGCACTGTTATATCAATGTAAAAATACTAACATATATTGCCATTATTTACATAAAAACAGAGATAACACTGTCACCTTGGATGATCTACATTCACAACCAGCAAAACTTGGCTTGAAGTTACAGCCAGAGGAAGTTGACGACTACTACACCTTGTTATGTGCCTTGGATAAGTCTGCCAAAAAAGTCATTGAAATGGAAGATTACTTAAGACCAATTGATTTGGAAAGATTTCCTAGAAAAAACATTTATCGCCCAACTGGGGAAGAAAACTCTAAGGGGGCCTGGGCCCATAAGGTGACAATTGAAGACACAAAGCCTGAATTATCTGTCTCTAGACCATTGGCTGGTAGAACAATTTGTTTCAAAGATTGTATTGAAATTGCAGGTGTTCCTCAAATATTGGGAACTGATGCTCATGAACCTTGGATTCCAGATACTGACGCCACTGTTGTTGTAAGAGTTTTGGAGGCAGGTGCTAAAGTTGTTGGTCTAGCAACATGTGAAAACCAATGCTCAAGTACTTCGTCTAATACCTCCTCCACAGGTAATGTTGAAAATCCATATCACGATGGTTTCAGTGCGGGTGGGTCAAGTTCTGGATCAGGTTACCTTGTTGGTTCGGGAGAAGTGGACCTGTCACTAGGATGTGATCAAGGTGGTAGTATTAGGGTTCCAAGTAGTAATTGTGGTATAGTTGGTTTGAAGCCTACTCATGGTCTTTGCCCTTATACATTTTGTGGTAGTTTGGAGACAAACATTGATCATGTCGGCCCTATGACAAGAACAGTTTTGGACAACGCTCAACTGCTAAAGGTTATTGCAGGAAAAGATGGTTACGATGACAGACAAGGTGCTGCACCTGAAGTTAGTGAAGTTCCAGACTATTATGAAATCACTAAAAATTCTTCAATCAAAGGAATGAAAATTGGTATTTTGAAGGAGTCACTTGAAATCCCAGCAATGACTGAAGCAATGAAAGAAAAGTTTTATGAAACGGTTGAACTTTACAAGGCGTTGGGTGCTGAGATTACTGAGATTTCTATCCCATACCACAATGTTGCCCCAGAAATCTGGATGGTTGGCCAAAGAATTGCAGGTGCAACCAGAAAACAGGGACTTCAAACAGGTCGTAGAATAATGCAAAGTTCCAAGTATTTTGATCACGCATTACCATTTACTCAAGAATCATTTGATAAAACTCCAGTGAATGTCAAGAATGGTTTGATTAATGGCTTATATTTGATGGAGCATTATCCAGGTCTATATGCCAAAACCATCAATTTGAACTTCAAAGCAACAGAGGCTTATAACAAGGCTTTGGAGACTGTTGATGTGTTGATCACCCCAACCACTCCGTTTGTTGCTCGTCGTCACGGGTCAAGAGAGGGTACACCAATTGATGTTATAAAGAACACTATCGGTTTAAATGCCAATACAGGTATATTTGATATTACAGGACATCCAGCAATAAGTTTACCTGTTGGATTCTTACCTTCTTTGGAAGATCCAGATTTGAAATTTCCTGTTGGTCTTCAAATTGTTGCAAAGCATTTTGATGAGTTGAGTATTTACCGTGCTGCCTATGGTTTTGAGAAGGCATATAACTGGAAAGAATTGTAGTGATACTGCAACTCTTTCTGAAGCTATTCTCCAAAATTAGACATCGAATTGTTTGAAGCAAGCAGCACAGCTACGAAGAACTTGATACACTACAGCTGTACTTCTTTATTGACTAATTTCTTACTTTTTGTCTGTTTTTTTTTCTGTTCTTTTAGATTCATACTATTTGTTATATAATAAACTTAACTATACACAAAAGTGAAGCCATCTACACTATTAAATAGCATCCGTATTCAATAGATTAATTTTATACATGTATATAGGGTATAACAATATACTTGTCATCATACATACTACATAGTACATGTATAATATGTTGTAATTTCTATTATTAATTATAAAAGATCAGTTGTCGAGTATTTTTTTCAAGAGCTGAGTCACGTAGAATATCTCCTATAAATACTTACACAACCATGTTAATATTACAATTGGTTCCAGTTCATTCCACGTGCTTTCCATTACTAATATCGGTTAGAATATGCGTCCAAAAGTCTTGATCCAAGCTAAAGTTAGTATAATTACTTTCAAAAGTGTCTCCTTGCGGTGCAGAAGAGTATGCACCAAAGGAAGAATGGATCTGTTGTTGCCCTTTGGGCCTCTCTGAATCTGGGGGTGTATCAGCTTCTTCCATTCTTCTGTATAGCTCTGCTTTCTCCAGCAAGCTGTCAAACAGATCCCTATACGATCTTGCCTCGGGCCATCTTTCAGAAAATACAAACAAAAGACTGGAGCATGCTCTTATATCATTCTGCATGTTCATAAAAGAGGGATATCCTTTGTTTCTTAAGTAATACACCATGGTAACCCCTGCTAAGAAGACTGTATGCAGAGCAACTATACTAAACTCTAAAACTGCATCCCTATAAAGATGTTTATAGCTTGTACATATTCCCCCAGCTGACAAGCATGCTTGATCTAAAGATAAATTTCTTTCCTCCTCAGAGCTGATAATTTTTGGTAAAAATAGTATCAAGCGCGCCCTGTAGTATAGAAGTTCTAAGTAATCATAACTTTCCCTGTCTTTCATTGACTCTAAAAAGCTTGCACGGGAAGGTAATGAAAGGTACCAATTGTCAATGTCAGAAATTATCAAGTCAAAGTTGTCTGCTGTTGGTAAAAAATTGTTAACTGTGTAGAAAAACAAATGAATCCTACTCTCAATTTGACGAATTTTGCATGTATTAACAAATGTGGTAAAGGCTGATATAGATTGAGGGAAATCTGGATCAGCCTCTTGCTTTGTTTGTAGATCGAAAAGTTCATATATTTCTCGTTCTGAGGGGTTTCTTGAAATTTCTATACTAAGTGGATAAGGGATATCAATGAACGACTCGTTCAAAGATCCAGGTCTACCTAGAGATAAAGATAAAAGCTTGTCATAGTTATAGGCAGACCAAAACAACCTCTTATGAAATTCATATTCCAGTGCAGTTTCATATTTGACAGGCTGCTTCCGATGGAAACCATACTGAACCAATTTTCTCATTGCAATCCCAGTTAGCTCCCATGATGAAACATAAAATGAGAGATGGTAACTTCTACCAATAAACAGGGCAATCAATAAGCAGGCCTGTATCTGTTGTATTGTAGTTAGTTCTGCCTCCGCAAGGTGGCTCAAAGCCCTCTTAAGATAGATCTCAGGACTTGGGTAAGTTGTAACATTTAATAGTTCTGTAAGACGACAACCAATACCTAAAGCAATATTTACAGCAAATAGATCCCAGGGAGTCTTTTCTGAATCTGGCAATTCTAAAACTGAATAAAACCATCCTTTTTGGAGGAAGTAATGCCTATTGTGAGACAGACTGAAAAAACGATCGAAGAAAGTTTGCTCTATCTGTGGTGGTACAAACATATTCTCCTGAAAGTCGGAGTCTAATATGATAGGAGACTTCTGATTGTTTTCTGAGTCACCAACTAAATTTTTCCTAATGGATTTAACAATAGATATAACTGCAAAAGACCCAATATATTCGTCTACCTCGTAGGATTTCCTGTATAATAAGTTCGAAATAGTGTTCAAAAATGTAGATTCTGGGCTTGAGGAATGCTCTCCTGTGCTTTGTTGTGATACAGGAGTGGTTTGTGACATGCTCGAAGTCAATTGCTGTAGAGAAACTTCCTGTTGCTTAGACTTTGCTCGACTGTTTGAAAGTTCTTTCTCCTTTTCAAGAATGATTAGCTTTAACTCTTGAACCTTTTTCTCTAGTTCGCCATTTTTTAACTTAAGACTTAACATCGTTTCGTTGGAATCAATTGAATCTGCTGTAGGTAACAGGGTAGACAAAATTGCGGGAGGTTGTCGGTCGTAGATGCAAACTGCCTTACCTGATGAGCATGTGGAACATGGGATCTCCCCATCACATTTTCTCTTTCGCAGTTTACACCTATTACATGCCACTAATACCCTCTCGCTTCTCTTTCGCTTTAAGGTCTTCATTGAATCATCCTGGTCAGTCATGATGCCCAAACTTGATAATGTGTTTCAAAACATAGGCTTAAATTGCAATAACAAATATAAGGTGTATAAGAGTGCTTTAACTGTAAAGTGAGATATAAAAAGCCAGAAATGTGGATATTGTCAGTGTTGATGATTTAATGTTATCTAGTCTTGAGTTGCACAGCGAATACATTTACGCTCTTTCCAAGACTCAAAAATGCCGTCGTGCCTCTCAAGATAAACCATGCATGCATGCATGAACAACATTTTTTTTTTGAATAATTTTTTTCCTGAAAATTTCTGACAAGTGTTCAACATTCCTTTACAATAATTTACTATTTACTATTAGCTGTTTACTGTTTACTACTTAGTACTTACTGTGTTAACTATTTGCTATTATGTATCACTTATTATTCATTATTATAAATTAGTATATTGCAAAGTTTAAAGTTTAAATCATGTATCGAAACACAAATACAATTCGGTGCAAAATTACTCCACCGGTTTGTATGGGAACTTTTCTCTAAAATGATCTGCTATTTGTCTACGTGTAGAGACCCAAACATCTGGCTTCATATTGATATATTCCACAAATTTCTTTAAAGCTTGGTAGTAACCTGGCTTTCCAATGATACGACAATGAAGACCTATTGTCATCATTTTTCCCCCTTCTTCGTACAAAGTATCAAATGCGTTTACCAGATGCTCATAAAAGGACTGAGCCGATCTGAAACCATTAGCATTTAAGAATCTATAATCATTACAGTCCAAAGAGTAAGGGACAAGTAAAAGTCCTTCTTTTTGTTCTGTTGGTAAACTTTTTTCAGCGGGAATATCAATCCAACGTGGAACATCATCTCCATAATAATCGCTAAAGTAAGGTAATTGAAGACCTAGTTCTTTGTAGACTTCTGTAATCAGTCCCATTGTTTGAGAAGATGGTCTTCCCATATACCAACCACAAGTATCAATACCAGTAACTTCTTTCAGTGTTTCCATTTGCTTCAAGATGTACGCTTTCTCATCTTCTGGAGCCAAGTCGGCATAAGGGATCCATCTATAAGCATGTGAAGCTATCTCATGCCCATCCCTCAAAAACGCTTTGCATACTTCTGTGTTTCTCTCCATTGCACGACCGACAGCATAAGCTGTTAGTTTCATGTCATACTTTTGAAAAAGTCTCAATACACGCCAAACTCCAGCTCTAGAACCGTAGTCGTATTCAGATTCCACATCAATAGCTCTGAACGGCAGTGGAAGGCCCTTACTACCTGTATACAGGTTGAATTCAGTGGTTTCATCACCCAATGCTAAAGATCTCTCCCCACCTTCTTCATAGTTCAAAACAAAAGAGAGTGCAACCCTCTTATTATTAGGCCATTCACAATCCAGTCCTTTTTCACCGTATCCAACAAGGTCTCTTTCAAATTCATATTTGGTACCTTGATTTTTATCTCTATTTATCTCCTGTGGATAAGTATTAGCAATTGTTAATTCCATTTTTCGGCTCTTAGTTATCAGCTATTCCTAAAGACTTGAAAATGGGTGCTTTTATGTATTGATGTTTCCAATTAAGGTGGTATACCAAGACAAAAAAGTACTAATACCGTTTTACTTTTCATCAGTGAAATGACATAAAGCACTTTTGTTCTTATGTAATATATATATATATATATATATATATAAAAATACTCACTCTATTCGAGACTTTGAGTTTGTGTAATATCATGATATTTCCTACTATCTTCCGGGCCTGGGACAATAACTCATCAGGTAAAATTTGGAAATACAAACCGCCCAATCTATTCAATAACAAC
Source organism: Ogataea nitratoaversa (assembly GCA_030579435.1). Taxonomy (NCBI): domain Eukaryota; kingdom Fungi; phylum Ascomycota; class Pichiomycetes; order Pichiales; family Pichiaceae; genus Ogataea; species Ogataea nitratoaversa. The sequence goes on from JAKTQZ010000007.1 coordinate 319,458, forward strand.
ATTTTGTGTGTTTGTGTTTTTATTGATTTTATGCATATGTATTATGTATATGATGTGTATCGGTCGTCCAGCTCCTATTTGGGCACAGCAGTTTTCTTCAAGGGGAACATACGATCCTGGAGTTTGGATCAATGCGCATCCTTACTCAAGATAAGACGAAATTTCCTTATCAGTTGCGGGTAGGACTTTCCGCTTCCTCCGCCTTCATCACGCAGCGCCGCTGTATTACTCTCAGCAGCTGGATGTGAAACTAGCTATTTCCGGTTTCAACTTTCAACTTTATCTCTTAGCAGATTGAAATACTAAAAATAAACATGAAATCTAGAATTATAAGAATAAGTCAGTAACAAAGCAAACTCGAACCTTTGTTTCCAACAAAGGCGCAATAGCAGTGAACACCATACATATATGGGAATACGAACAAACCAGTTGAATAGTCTACAAAAACATTACAGCAATGTAAGGGCTGTAAGGACTACTTATTTATAATTAAATAGTATGTAAACTATCAGAGTATTTGATATTTATTAGTCTTTATTCAATATTTATGGCTGGTAAGGGAAATTCTCTTTGAAATGCTCTGCAATTTCTGTTCTTGTACACACCCAGACATCTGGCTTAGCATTGATATATTCAACAAAATCTTTCAATGCTTTGAAGAAACCTGGCTTACCCATAATACGACAATGTAATGCAATGGTCATCATTTTTCCACCTTCTTCGTATAAGATATCAAATGCATTTGCAAGATGTTCGTAGAAAGCACCTGCTGATCTAAAACCGTTTGCATTCAAGAACTTGTAATCATTACAATCCAAAGAATATGGAACCATTAACATTCCTTTTCTTTCTTCTTTTGGTAATTCTTTTTCGGCTGGAACATCAACCCAATAAGGAACGTCGTCAGCGTATGCATCACTGACGTACTTTAATTCGACACCCGCTTCTTTATAAGTTTCATGTAATAGGGCTAATGAATGAGTGGATTGACGACCATAGTACCAGCCATGGGGATAAACTCCTGAGGTTTTTTTAATAGTATCAAGCTGTTTCTTGATAAAAGCTTTTTCCTCTTCAGGGCTAATTTCAGAATACGGAATCCATCTATAAGCATGGGATGCAATTTCATGACCATCTCTGACGAAAGCATCAACTAAAGGCTGATTGAGTTCAAAAGCATGACCAACACCCCAAATACTCATTGGATAGTTGTACTTCTTCATCAATCTCATAATTCTCCAAACACCACTTCTACTTCCGTAGTCATATTCTGATTCAACTTCGAAAGCTCTATAAGTTAAAGCGCCACCTGGTAATCCACTAAACATTGTATTTTCGGTAATCTTGTCTCCGATCAATAATGATCTTTCTGCACCTTCTTCGTAATTTAGCACAAACGAAACCGCAATTTTTGCGCCCTTAGGCCATTTAGGATCGATAGATTCTTCTCCATAACCAATCAAGTCTCTACCAAAATCAAATTTGGTTCCTTTCAAAGGATAATTATTGAAAAATTCAGGAGCAGGGACTATAGCAGTTGATTCCATTGTTACAAATCGATGAGTATTTAATTATGTTGAATAAGTGGTTGTAACTAATAAAAATCGAAAATGTTGTTGTTGTTTTTTCTTCAATATATGCTGCTCTTATCCATATGTGGATGAGCAAACAAATTTATAGTTACTTGGTTTCAGATGTTTACCATCGGTACCCCATATCCCTTATCTGTAGTTTTCAACTAAGTTGCAGCATACCTAGATAGTATTCCAGTACCAAGTAATGAGGCTGTTTCACTTGTGTTTTTCAGCTATCAGTAACCAGGGTTCAGTATGCATTAAGAAAGATTAGGGTGAGGTGGAGTTTCCGTCTTATTTTGTTAATGCACAATAAAGATTAACGGGGCACCGCCAGCGGAGGCAATGCGGGCCACCCATAATTTCAACTGTAATTGATCTTAACGCTTATCGAGGAAACATGGATATCAGTTAACCAACATGCGTGTTCACTAATATGCTTTTAGAAAGCTAAAGTGAAAGCGGTTTCCATGACTCATATATAACATACATTGTGGGCTTGAGAAAGGAAAGGGGGTAAGTAAGCTCTCCCTTCAGTCAATTTGAAGGGCAACCACTGAAAACTCGATTACTCGTATAACGCATGGATAAAAAAAAAACAAGACATCGCACCCATGCTGGGAGTCGAACCCAGAATCTTTTGATTAGAAGTCAAACGCGTTAACCATTACGCTACACGGGCAAATTTCAGCAATGTTAAGGCTAAGTGGCTTTATAAAGTAAAAGTGTTCTTTTAGCAATTTTTTGACTTGAAAAAAAAAAAAATTTTGACTTGAAACTACATAATTTCCTACGTTATGAGTGAAAACAATTAAAAACAGTAACCATAAATAGTTTATATAGTTTTAATTAAAAGTTTCGATATTAAAAAAAAAAATTTTTTTTTACCAACTACAGATCGGAGGTCTGCACCGCCATATATACGATACCTGCACTTTATGCGGGGAAACATTCACCGACGGAGGTTCTCGTGCCCAACACTGTTTCTTTGATTGTGAAAACATCAAGGAAATATGGGCACTAACCACAAAAAAAGACCCACAGGAACTGAAAATGGAAAACCTGATCTGCAACAGTAATGTATCCATCGAGGAAATATTTCTCATCAACTACTTCTTAGGCTTCTTCATCTATTTCAAAGGAAAATGGTTTGGCTTATGTCAGAACCACACATTCATTCTATCTGTGTTTCTCTGTATTAAATACAGATTTGTGGTATAGACAAATGAAGTCATAAATGGCATTATATTGTTCAATTGAACATTAACAATTAACAATGATTGTTATTTCGTTTTTGGA